>JARQOD010000005.1:401320763-401364867 GCA_033576555.1 Oophaga sylvatica | reverse complement strand
GCATGTATGTTCCTCTTCCTCCTCTGAGGATACAGATTGCGAAGCTTGTGAATTCAGTTCTCCACTGTCTGAAGAAGATGCTACCCTAGGCGGGGTGATTTCTTTAAGGGATCTCCTTCCCGTAACACTACTTGCTCCTCCCAGGGCCTGTAGCTCTTCTCTAATCATAAGACGAATATCCTCTGATCTAACAGAATTTTCTTCCTGGAGCGTATGACCAATGCATGTTTGACACAATCTTTTAGCATATGTGTCTGGGAGGGGTTGGGAGCATAGGGCACATTCCTTGTGTTTGGATTTGGCCGTCTTTTTCCCCTAAAGATAGACAGAAAAGAGGGGAAGGGCCATCAGCTTTACAGGTGTGATAAAAGCACTCACCCAGTGAAGCTCCTTTGTCAGCACAGTACCGGCTTTGGAGGATCTGGCTGTGGTGTGGAGTGAGATGTTTTTTCTCCATCTCTGTTAGTGGAACCACTTCGTTTGGAGCGTCCACTTTCATCTTTTTTGCTGCTACTGCTGCTGTTACGGCGTGGATTAACCATGCCTTCAGAGAGGTGCGATACAGGGTCACTAGACGCTGACATTGCTGCACACCGGAGGCCAAATAGCCGGTGTTTTTATGCAGCTCCTACATAATTTCCTCCCACTTTTTTTTTTTTTTCTTTGCATAACGTTGACCCGGAAGTGTTACCCTTCTACTTCCGGGTTCCGCCTCTTCTGCCTGCGACCGCTCTATACTCCCATTTGCCACCGTGGTATCCTCGGAGGTCTGAACTTATCTCCGGTGATTACGGAGCGTGCGCTTGTTCTGCGCCGCTTTTTTTCTCTCCCTGGTACTTCGGTCATGCTCCCACATCATCGCAGAGGAAGGCGGCGGCTTTTCCACGCCATCTTTCCTTTCATCAAGGCTCCCAGCAATCTAAAGGTAGGGCAGCCTCACATATCCACATATATGCGAGCCAGAGCTATATCACTCCTGGCCTCGCAAACACCACCTGATATACATACGGTCCTCTTCATGACAGCGTTCTGTCAGGTGGTTAACTTCAGTCGAGGGGGAGTTAACGCCGACGCTGCCTCTGGTGCCCGAACCCCTGCCGCTCTTATAGACACTGCGCAGGCGGTTCCATAGCCCAGGTATCCTCTTCTAGCTCCATAATCAGTAGGTTCCTCTCTTAGGAACAGGAAACCAACTGAGGAGCGAGGGGGGCCGCCCCTTTTATCTCTCTGTAGGTTTCCTGTTCCTAGGGGCGGATCCCCTCTCTCAGTGGGTGCTGTCGTGGCGAAGAGAAAATCTCGAAATACATCATTAATAAAATGTTGAAAGGTGGCTGGGCATTGCTAAGACCAAAGGTCATAACCAGAGATTCAAAATGTCCATATCTCGTTCTGAAGGCGGTCTTCCACTCATCTCCTGGGCGAATCCGTATGAGGTTGTAAGCCCCTCTAAGATCCAGCTTCGTAAAGATTTTCGCAGAACGGAGTCTCTCAAATAGTTCAGGAATCAAGGGTAGCGGGTAGCGATTCTTGACAGTGATATTATTCATCTCTCTGTAGTCAATACATGGCCGCAGAGTGGAGTCTTTCTTTTCAACAAAGAACAGGGGTGCCCCAGCTGGAGATGTGGAAGGTTGAATAAAGCCTTTCTCTAAATTTTCATCCAGGAACTTTCTTAATACCTTCAATTCAGGTTCGGAAAGATTGTAAATACGTCCAAATGGAATGGTTGCTCCTGGCAGCAATTCAATGGGACAGTCGTAAGGACGGTGAGGAGGTAATTGATCTGCTTTCTTCTTACTGCAGACATCAGAGAACTGCTGATATTGAGGTGGTAGTTTCTCTTCCTTCTCATGCGAAATCTCAGAGATTTGGACTTGTTGGAGAACAGGGGGTTCCTTATGACAATTATTCTTACAGTAGTCAGATGGAAAGGTGATGGTCCTTGATGCCCAGTTGATAGAAGGGTTATGGACTGAAAACCAGGGGATCCCTAGAATAACCGGAAATTTCGGAGATGAAATAAGGTGGAAACTGACAGCTTCATGATGATCCGGTTCGATACAAATCTCCAGTTCGATTGTCTCATGCGTGACAGGTCCAGAAGACAAGGGTGATCCATCCACAGTTTCCATTTCAATTGGTGTGGATTTGGTCCTACTGGAAATATTATTATCACGTGTAAATTTTAAGTCCATAAAATTTCCTCCTGCTCCCGAATCCAACAGGGCAGAGCATTGTATTTTTTGGGTGCCCATTACAACCTGAATGGGGATAACAAAATGAGATGATGTAGTATGTATTTTGTCTATTTCTGGCGTTACTGATGAGATAGTCTGCAAGATGGAATCCAACTGCTGAGAAAGGTCCATATTGCTGGCAGACCTGTTGTTGGTAAAGGCTATAGTCCTTTTGTTAGGACAGTTGATGGCATAGTGTCCAGGGTCCCCACAATAGAGGCAGAGATGTTCTGCACGTCGCCTCTCCTTCTCTTGTGCAGAGAGTGGTCTTCGGATGACGTCGATCTGCATCGGTTCAGACACGCCTTGCGTCTTTTCTTGGTGGTCCGATGCTGAAAATGAGAAGCCAGGGCTATTCCAAGTGCTCGCAGTCTCTCCTTTCTCCTTTCAGTAAGTCTCTGGTCAATCCGGATACATAGTTGAATAAAGTCCTCCAACTGGTCAGGGGTCTCAACCCTGGCAAGCTCGTCTTTCACTGGTTCTGATAACCCTCGTCGAAATTGACTTCTCTGGGCCGCTGGATTCCAGGTGGTGTCGGCCACCCAGCGACGGAACTCCGATGTATATTCCGCAACAGAGCGACGTCCTTGGCGCAAATTATGTAATTTGGTTTCTGCTGTGGCACAGCGGTTTGGGTCATCAAAAACTTGATTCATAGCTGCGATGAAAGCTTCCAGGTCATTAAGGAGGGCATAGTCCTTTTCTACATAAGGTGAAGCCCAAGCAAGAGCTTCAACCGTCAGGAGATTTATCATGAAAAAAACTTTCTTCCTCTCACTGGTAAAGGGAGCAGGTTGCATCTGGAAGTATATGCGGCATTGATTGAGGAATCCTCGGTACTGCTTGCGATCCCCACTGAACTTTGCAGGCAGCGGCAGCTGCGCGTTTGATTCGGACCCTGAATTGCGCACGTCCAGTAGTTGTTTTTGTAGCTCAATTACTTCCTGTTGTATCGCCGTGAAATCAGTTTGTAACTTGGCATATTTTCCTTGAGAGTCAGTACAAAAACTTTGAAGCTCCGTAACTTGCCGCCTCAGGGTGTTCACAGCGGACTCCATTTTGGCGCGAGATTATTCTGTCAAGATCCCGTCTGGGTTGGAGCTGATGTTACTGCAAACACTAGGGGAAGCAGAGGCAGGTAGCGTAGTCAGATGGCAGCCGGAGGTCGGTACACAGGAAAGCAGTGTTTGTAGCAATGGATCAGGCGGATAACGTAGTCAGGTGGCAGCCGGAGGTCGGTACACAGGAAAGGCAGTTCGGTAACAGAGGAGCAGGCAGATAACGTAGTCAGATGGCAGCCGGAGGTCGGTACACAGGAGAGCAGTGTTTGTAGCAATGGATCAGGCGGAGAGCGTAGTCAGAAGGCAGGCCGAGGTCGGTTCACAGGAGAGCAGTGTTTGTAGCAATGGATCAGGCGGAGAGCGTAGTCAGAAGGCAGGCCGAGGTCGGTTCACAGGAGAGCAGTGTTTGTAGCAATGGATCAGCAGGAAACGCTTGACTAAAGGCTTGGAGCTCAATAATCTCGCAATGACACACCCACAGGGCCAGGTTTATATAGGGTGTGTAATTGGCAATCAGAGGCCCAATCAAGAGAGCACTAGGTGTAGCCAATCAGGAAGAACAGTCAATGGTATCTGGGTTCAGCAAGGAACTTTGCAGCCAGCAGAATAGCTCAGATGATAGAGCTGCTGGCCAGTGGACAAGAGGTACTGGGTTCGACTCCTGACACTCTCGCAGTCCCCTGACCTGAACATCATTGAAGATCTGTGACTAGACCTCAATACAGTGCATGCAAGATAACCCAGAAATCTCTTAGAACTGGAAGAATTTTCCAAGGAAGAATGAATGAAAATCCCTCAAACAAGAACTGAAAGAATCTTTTCCGGCTACAAAAAGCATTTACAAGCTGTGGTACTTTCAAAAGGGGGTGCTATTAGATACTAGCCATGCAGTGTGCTCAAACTTTTGCATTGACCCATTTTGCCTTTTATAATTTTTAATACATGAAAATAAATATATTTTTTCCTTAAAATACAAAGGAAATGAAAAAAAATTAAGTTTTTTTCCCAGATCAAACGCTATCTTCCTCACATTGTGGCTCTTGTTGAGATGCACCTGACTAGAGATTCAGCTCGGTTTGTACAGAAGCCTTGGGTGCAATGGTTCATTAACGCGTTTCATACCAGCTATTCAAGAGGGGTTTCATTGTTAATACATAGGGACGTTAGGTGGGAGGTTAAAGAGGCCCGAAGAGACCCTGAGGATATGTTATATTGTGTATCTATAATCCCCCCCGGCCAGTGTGTCAGTTCTTCAAATGGCGATGATCTTTGCTTTAAACTACCCAGATGCATATGTTATATGTATGGGGGATGTTAATTTGGTTATGGATAATTCCCTTGATAGAATCAGGTTGGACAGTCTGATTTCTGGGGTAACCCCATCTACAGTTTTGTCTCCACTAGCATTGTTCATGGGGGGCAGTGGTTGGCTGGATTTATGGAGGATGTGTTATCCTCAAGTAAGGGGGTATACTTGTCATTCGTCCACTAAACGTACCTTGTCCCATATACACTACATTTTCGGTTCCAGTGGTTTAGCGATGTGGGTAGATGGTATAGAACATGGTCCAAGGGGGGTCTCAGATCATAGTCCAGTTATACTTAGACTCAAGTTTGGCCAATCAAACATAGTACATTCTGGAAGCTAAATCCATACTGGCTGAAATTAATAGGTCCTACTGATAGAACTATAGATCAATTAAACTGTTTTATCGCATCCCACCCTGAACCCCAGAATATTAACTTGTTTTGGGATGCCCTTAAGTCGTACTTGAGAGGATATTTATCTTCTATCATTTCTTATATTAAACGGGTAACCTAGAAGGAGGACGATGAGATGTAACAGCGACTAAGAGACTCAGAAGCAGCATACTTATCTAGCCAAACAAATGAGAATAGAGTTGCATGGTTGACCTCCCAGAGGTTATATACTCAATACATGGACACTAAATCCAAACATAATTTTTTTTTTACTCGTCAGTCCTATTTTGAACTGGGGAACCAGTCAAGTAAATTTTTGGCTTTTTTGGTGCGTCAGCACAACACCTCTAACACCATACTCCAAATCCAGAGAGCAGATGGTTCGGTGGTGACCTCAACAGAGGATATACTTTATTGTTTTTATGATTATTACAGAGCATTATACAGCTCTGGGAGTGACCTCGGTATCCTAGAATGCTTGGACTACCCATCAGACATAGAATTCCCCATGCTGAGTTCTACTGAACAAGCCTTCTTGAATGATGACTTTACCATAGAAGAAATAGAAGATGCCATGATGGATGTGGCCTCTGGGAAGGATCCTGGGCCAGATGGGTTTCCCATTGAATTGTACAGAAAATACAGGGACATATTGGCACCACTTCTTTTAAGAGTGTTCAGGAGGATCTGGGAGGGGGAATGTTTACCGGACTCCTTTTTTGAAGCGAATACTATTATACTTAAGAAAGAAGGGAAAGACCCCCTTGAGTGTGGATCTTATCGCCCCATATTGCTGGTTAATGTGGACTATAAAATTTTCACCAAGGTTCCACTAGACTGAACACGGTTATATTGAATCTTATACACACAGACCAGACTGGTTTCATGCCTGGTAAGAGCACCTCTATCAATATCAGACGGGTCCAATCAGTAATTCAATATACCGTATATACTCGTGTATAAGCTGACCCGTGTATAAGTCGACCCCCCTAATTTTGCCACAAAAAACTGGGAAAACTTATTGACTCGTGTATAAGCCTGGTGTATAAACTGCCCTCCTGCTCTGTGCTGCCCCCATCCTGCTCCTTGCTCCCCCATCCAGCTCTGTGCTCCCCTATTCTCCTCTGTACTCCCCCCTCCTGCTCCGTCCTCCGCTGTGCTCCCCCATTCCTTCTCCGTCCTCCTGTGCCCCCCCTGTCCTGCTCCATGCTTCCCCCATCCTCCGTTCTCCCGTCCTCCTCCATGCTTCCCCCATCCACCGTTCTCCCCCCCGTCCTGCTCCATGCCTCCCCCGTCCTCCGTTCTCCTCCCTGTCCTCCTCCATGCTTCCCCCGTCCTGCTCCATGCTTCCCCGTCCACCGTTCTCCTCCCCGTCCTGCTCGTGCTCCTTGTCCTCCATCATACTCACCCCTCCCCGTGCCATCGCTGAACTTGCCTGCAATCCTGCAGCTCTCCCCGGCTTCCTTCAGCTCTCCAGCGCTGAGCGGTGATGTAATACCGCTCATTAAGGCCATGAATATGGAGGCGACGCCTATGGGAGTGGCGTCGCGTCCATATTACATGACCTTAATGAGCGGGTATTACATCACCGCTCAGCGCTGGAGAGCTGAAGGAAGCCGGGGAGAGCTGCAGGATTGCAGGCATGTTCAGCGATGGCACGGGGAGGGGTGAGTATGATCCCAGCCACCGGCTCCTGCCGCGGCACCCCCTACCCCGCTGGTTTCTGCCCTATGACTCGTGTATAAGCCGAGGGGGCATTTTCAGCACGAAAAAAGGTGCTGAAAATCTCGGCTTATACACGAGTATATACGATAGTTCTTTAGTGCTTTGGCATCATTGGATGCGGCTAAAGCCTTTGACTCTCTTGAATGGCCCTTCTTGTTTGCATGTCTACGGAGATATGGCTTAAAAACCTAAAGCTCGTATAATTATAAACAATTCTGCATCGGAATCGTTTTCTCTGTCTAAGGGGACTCGTCAGGGGTGCCCCCTGTCCCCGACCCTCTTTGCTCTTGCAATCGAGGCACTAGAAATACGCATACGGTCCTCCCCAAATATTAAAGGTATAGGCATAGCTGATCGTCTAGACCAGTGTTTCTCAACTCCAGTCCTCAGGACCCACCAACAGGTCATGTTTTCAGGATTTCCTTAGTATTGCACAGGTGATAGTATTGCAAAGGTGATGGAATTAATGCTTGAGCAGGTGAAAAAATTATCACCTGTGCAATACTAAGGAAATCCTGAAAACATGACCTGTTGGTGGGTCCTGAGGACTGGAGTTGAGAAACACTGGTCTAGACACTATTATCTTATATGCTAATGATATGGTGTTATTCATTTATAGGGCAGAGGAGTCGCTTCCACATGTGATTACTATTATAGATAAATTTAGTAAATGCTCCGGACTATATATTAACTGGGATAAATCCGCCCTATTATCCCTCTCTCATAGCCCAACGGCCCACCTTGATACCTTGTCTTTGTTGCCTGTGGTGTCTCATTTTAAATATTTAGGAATTAATATATCTAAGAATAGTGAGCTTGACCTACAACTCAATATCACTCCCTTACTGGAATTAGTTAAAAATTTAATTTGCCTCGTGGGGTAAATTTCAGTCATCTGTATCCGGCCATATAAATTTAATTAAAATGGTTTTACTTCCTAAGCTCAGCTACTCTCTCCAACATAGTGCGGTGTTGATTTCAAAATCCTTCTTCACGAATCTAAATTCCCTGACCACGTCTTTCATATGGGGGAAAACCAGACCTAAGCTTAAACTCTCCACTCTACAGAGGTCCAAACAGATGGGGGGAGCGGTGTTACCGGATTTTTATTTATATTATCTGGCCAGACAGATCAAGGCTTTGAGTAAGTGGATGCCCGATAATCACCTACTCAACTCAGAAAGTCATTTAATTCATGCTGCAAAGGTTGATTGCCTATTAGGCTTTCTGGAAGTAGATATACTTAACGTCCCTTGATTACTACCTCTACTTCGATTAGCACGGTCAGTTTGGAGGCAAATTAAAAAAGTAATTCATTATGAGGATATCATAGCTGAAATGCCGCTTTGGAATAACACTAGTGTTGCTGGGTCACCCGTCTACCAATTTTTGGATTTCTCATAATGTTTCCTCGATCAAGGATTTGTATGACGAGAACGTTCTAATGTCCTTTGAGCAAATTCAATCTAAATATAATGTCCCGAGGTCCCACTTTTTTCACTACCTTCTGCTCAGATCAGCTTTCCAGTCTCATCTACGTTATGTGAGTACGACTCTAATCATCTCGTCTTTCCCTCTAATAGGAATCCTTAAGTCGGAAGGTCCCCAGGGTCTCATTTCTGCTTTATATACATACATGTTATCGGTGGGAACCAACTCTGCTATAGTGTCAATTAAGGGAAGGTGGGAGGGTCTTATCCCTGATGCTCAAGATGAGGATTGGGAGGAGATTGTTGAATCTCCAATTGGGGTGTCCCCATCAGTCAATAATAGAATGACCCAGTTGTATATCATACACCAGTCATATCTAACTCCATTGCGACTTTTTAAAATGGGTCGATCCCGAACATCAGAATGTTTGAGCTGTCGCTCGTTGGAAGCAAATTTTATACATATGGTATGGGGTTGCTGTTGTGTTTTGGTAGCTGAGGAGAAAAATCAAATACGGCAATACACCAGAGAGGCTGGAACCCTGGAACCTATTGAATTGCAGTAACCTGAACTAACCACACAACTAGAGGTAGCCATGGAGCGTTCCTACATTGATCCTAGACGCCTCGTTACAGCCTGAGAGATAACTACACCTAAAGGCAGAAAGAGGAAAGCTATCTGCCCCAGAGCAGATCCCCAAAGAAAATAGGAAGCCCCCAAACATGTAATGGCGGTTAGACAAGAAGAAGCACGGACACAGACAGAAAATAGAATGAGCAAACGCTGGGGCCCAATCTGTCAAGACAGAAAAGTACAGGAAAGGATTCTCACTGCAATCCAAAAAAAACCCTAAAAAATACCAACTCTTCTGATTGCAAAAACACCTGAGATCACACGATCTTTACCACCTAAATCAGATCTCTGGTGTAACAAAACTAAGCCGCAGCCACTGAAAAAACAGGAAAAAGCAAATGAACAAATAACAGTGGCTTCAGACAAACTGAGAGGAGCACAAGCCCCCGGAGGGGACCTGGCTGACCTCCACAGAAGTGCAGGGAACTATGCAAAAATCAAGCACAAAAATAAAAGCAGAAAATATCTTATCTGATAGCAGAACATGCATGCAAGACTCAGCAAACTTCCAAATGAACCAGGAACCACAATTGAGACAACAACAATTGATCACCGGCAACCATCATGGGAGGGAACCTTCCTTATATCAGACTAGTCAGTGATCCCAGATTGCCATTCCTCGCTGAAAGGTTCAGTACTGTCTGTAACCACCAGAGGGAGCCTCTGCTCAGAAACCATCTCTAGCACATTCATAACAGGTTGCCCTATTATCCTATTTTACTGGAGACAAATAACGTCATTGTTGATATCTCTGGTACAAACCCCTGTTCCTCTCAGCCCTCTAGTCTGCTTATTTGGGGTGCTAGACGAAGAAATTTGTGGACACTATGTTAACATTTTTCTGCGTGAGACACTCTTTCTGGCTAGAAAGGTGCTGGCATTACGCTGGAAGGGTGGTGCACATCCCTCTCTTAGGGTGGGGATAGAATTGGTAAACTCAATTATACCGTACGAGTGAACATTATATCAAAACAGGGGCTGTTTAAAGAATTTTGACAAGATTTGGGACAGGTGGAACTCTTCTCATCTTTCTGTACCGGGACATGGTGGCCTGGCACCATCATGAATGTCATGGTTAAAATACATCAAGTTATTCTCTATGGCATCAGATAACTTAATATCACACAAAGGTACTTGGCGGCGGGATAGGATAGTTATAGTTTAATTAGGCGTATAATGTCATCTTTGGGATACATGATGCCAAATAGACATAAAGATGAGTAATGTCATCTGTGCACTTGGCCAATGGTTTATTATACGTACAGCAATATATGGACTCATGTAACTGAAATTGTACAAGCAATTTACTGTACAAATTTGTTGTCCTTTTGTAATTACCTTGACAAGAGTATATATACTGGTTTGGTTGTATACATGTGTATGTTATTTTATGGTTAATAAATGGATTTAAAACAATACTAAGGAAATATGCCATCTTTAACTTGAGCCCTTTTAGAGATCATTTCATCTTCAACTTGCTTAACTGTTCACAATAACAGTAATACTTGGGAGTCTCTATTGTAACGTCATGGGTATGCAGTGGCAATAAAACCAGTCCACTCAAACAAAAGAAAAAATGAATCCCTCTAGAATAGTTCTATACGGAAGCTCACATCAGCACATTTATGATCATTGAATAAATGACAAAGATCTCCATATGTGCCAACAGTCCGTGAATCACTGTTTGTGCTCAGACCATGGCTCACGGATATGTGACACAGAATGCACTGTATGATAATCAGAAAAAAAAGAAATACAAGAGAGATACAAGTCTTTATGCACCTTAGTGCCCCCCCACAGCGCCATACAAAACAGTCTTAAAAGGAATCGGTCACCACTTTTTTGCCAACTAGCTAAAAATATCATTTAGTTGAGTGTCAGCTATGCGTTTCACAACTACTTCTGCAACCCCCTGACTCCCCATGTATCACCCATAAAAACCTTTTTTATTTGTCCCGCTCTGTATGTTAATCTGTTTGGTCTGGTCCGATGGGCATTGCCTCTGTTCCCTCACTCCACCCCTCCTCGGCTTGCTGTACGCATTCTTCGCCGTGAATATCGCAGATCGCGTACAGATTTCACGCGTGCGGCATACGCAGTTCTTTCTTATGTCCCAGAAGCATTTCACTGCCATTTCTGTGTTCCCTGCCGCCTGAAACATTTGAGTCCAGTCGTTTTCAAATGGGCAACGCCCATCGGACCGGACCAAACAGATTACCATACAGAGCAGGACAAATAAAAAAGGTTTTTATGGGTGATACATGGGGAGTCAGGTGGTTTCAGAAGTACAGTAGTTGTGGAACGCATAACTGACAATCAATTAAATTATATTTTTAGATGGTAGGCCAAAAAAGTGATGACAGGTTCCCTTTAAAAGGGAATCTATTAATAGGAACAATCCCCCTAAGCAGTCTATATGGGCACGTAGGTCATAGGAAGCTGAATAACATGATATCCTTGATATCTACGATTTGATGACCTTATTTTACATGAAGGAGGAGTTACCAGTGTGATGTGTAATGGCCACTCTCTGCTTTCCTGATCTCACTGCAGAGCTGTGTGTGATTATACCTGACGCATCTGCAGGTTCCTCTCAGCTTACAACTCACAGGCAGAGCGGGTTACAATACAGAAGCGATGCGAGAGCTGCATAAAAATATGTTTGTAAGAAGACAAAGTTAATTTCTCCTGTTCTATGTTAGTAACATGTCTCACTCTGGTATTGGACCCTTTTATTACAAAATAAGCTTACTGTGAAATAAAACAGAAGCTCACAGATATCACAGTGCTCATCTAGACTGCTTAGGAGCAACGATTATACTGACAATATTCCCTTTAGTATAGCCATTTGCCTCAGCCCTGCTTTGCTGACATTGCATATAAAATATACAACAGTAAAGAATGTAAATACAATGTGAATATATTATAGTAAAACTAACTGTACTTACCTACTACACAGCTGAAAAATAGTTTCTGGCCTCCCTTGAAGTTCAGATTTTGTATGAATTAGTTCCCACAAGCAGTTATTTTCTGCTCCTGTGCAGAAAAATTAAAGGAAAAGTCAGATACATTTTCAGGTTTACCTATAGTGATTAATTTTTAACCTTTAAAGAAGCACTCCCATCCAAGTTTTTATCCTTTTAAACGGAATCAGTCAGCATAAGGTAGGGCCTAATTAACCCCTTAGTGACTGAGCCAATTTTTACAATGATGACTACTGTCACTTTATGAGGTAATAACTCTGGACCACTTCAACCGATCCAATTGATTCTGAGAATGGTTTTTCGTGACCTATTGTATTTCATGATAGTGGTAACATTTCCTCAACATAATTTGCGTTTATTTCTGAAAAAAAAAACAGAAATTTGTCAAAAAATGTTGCAATTTTCAAACTTAATATTTCTGCCCTTAAATCAGAAGTAGATGTCACACAAAATAATTAATAAATAACATTTCCCACATGTCTAATTTACATCAGCACAATTTTGGAAACAATTTTTTTAGGATGTTATAAGGGTTACCAATTGACCAGTGATTTCTCAATTTTCCAACAAAATTTTTTTTTTAGGGACCACCTCACACTTGAAGTCACTTTGAGAGGTCTATATGACAGAAAATACCCAAAAGTGACATCATTCTAAAAACCGCACCACTGAAGGTGCTCAAAACCACATTGAAGTAATTCATTAACTCTTCAGGTGCTTCATGAGACCTAAAGCAATGTGGAAGGAAATAATGAACATTTTATTTTTTTCACAAAAAAAATACTTTAGACCCAAACTTTTATTTTCACAAATAAAAAAAAAAAAAAACAGGAGAAAATGGATCACAAAATTTGTACACCAATATCCCATATGTGGGGGGAACCACTGTTTGGGTGCATGGCAGGGCTCGGCAGGGAAGGAGCACCATTTGACTTTTGGAACGCAAAATTGTCTGGAATCGAGAGCAGACGCCATGTTGCGTTTGGAGAGCCCCTGATGTGCCTAAACAGTGGCAACCCCCCACAAGTGACCCCATTTTGGAAACCCTTCAAGGATTTTATCCAGGGGTATAGTGAGCATAGAATTTGATAACATTAGTTCGTCATAGTAAATACATCATCATCATTAATGTTGAGCACAAGTGCTCGCTACTCCAGTTCGCATTGGGTGCACAGGTATACACCAAATATAATGGGTGCTTGAGTGACATGCTCTAGTCCCTACCCCACAAGTTTTGCAGCGGTTAGACACCCCAAAAATATGTGGTAATCCGCAATACTCCATGCATACCTGAGAACCCGATGCAAACTCAAGTAGCAAGCTCAACACTAGCCGTCATATCGTCTTCATTTTTTTTTTTTACTTTTGAAAAAAACAAACATCTAACTCCAACCCTAACACAACCCCAACTGCAAATACTGGAAAAAATTATTATTTTTTTTATAATTCGTATCTAACTAAGGGGGATTTGACTTACTGTTTTTTTTATTATCACTGTGAAAGGGTCTACCACAGTGATCTAAAGGAACCAATAGGAAAAAAACCCTATTGTTGCCGGGTATTGGTAGGCAGATCTCTGCGTACTGCGTATGAGCCCGCCATTTTTTTCCAGGAAGATGACATGGAGGGCCGGGGGATGGAGCAGGAGGGTCCGAGAATGGCAGACGTATCGAGGGACCAAGTTTCTCTTTTCTCTGATAATGCTAGATCATATCAGAGAAAAGAGAAATTAATTGTAAAGCAGAGATTTTTTTTTGTGATCGCCATGAATAAAGGCGATCACATGACAGGAGACCATAAAAACCAGCCCTGATCATGTTCTCCAGGGTCTCAGCTACCCCCCTGTGGGGGGCGCTATACCCTTATTCCTCGGAGCTGTTAAAAGCGGCTCTGAGAAATAAGTGCCGCCGTTAAAAGGCGTATCGATGGTCATTAAGGGGTTAATTCAATGATGTGGCACATGTCAGGCAGTGTCCCATTTACTTACACTGAAGGTTTTATTACCTGGTGTTTATCATTGATGTCACTAGCAGGCAGGTGCTTCCAGGTTCGACTCAGCCCCCTCCTGTGATTAGGATCTCACTGTCTATAGCCATGTACACAGTGCCTGGTGTGTGCGGGGTTTGCTTTCTCAGAGTCAGAACCCCTGCACACAGTAAACTAAGTGATACATCGTTGGATTCAGCTTCTCTTTTCCTACATTATGCTGCTCTCAGATGAGGTAGCAAAAACCTGCTGACAGATTCCATTTAAAATATATCAAAATACAGCATCCCAGCTCTACCTCCATCCCCAGCTTCTCTGCCTCCATGCTTTGTTATTTGGTGCCAGAATAGTCTCCTTGTCCGTGACTCTCACTGTGCGTTGTCTCTGACTCTAATCTCCTATATTTACTCACAGCTAACCATGGTAAAACCCTTTTCTTCTCATTGTGAGGGAAACTAGTTATTAGGTCTAGTAAATGTACATATGTATATCTACCTGTGCAAATAATTGTTTCTTTTGGGAGGACCATCAGTTTGTTTTTAGATCAACCCATCCTATGTTTCCATGCATTGTCTTAATTGATATGAATTGAAAGGTTTTAAATTTGTAGGTCAAAGTGTGTATTGATATAATTGTTCTGCCCGTCTGAGTACAGGGTGTGACGCTTCCCACGGCTGCGGGGCGTCGGGACATGGCATAGCTTGCCTAGCTAGCCAATGCTCCCACGCCGCCAGTCCACGACGACGTGAGGCATGGGTCCCAGATGGTAAGAGAATGTGGACCCACTGGACCACGGAGGGAGACCCGGGCCTGCCCGGACTAGGGAAGGGCAGCGACCGGGATCCGTGGCAGCTGAGCATGTGGGCAAGGTGGCGACCTGCAGGACTAGACAACACCGCACAACTTCAGGTAAGAAGAAACATAAAGTTTACTTAAAGAAACACAGTACATAAACAGAACATAAGACCGGGCTCCCGATTCCGCACATCAGAGAAGGGTACACGACTCAGGATCTCAGACGAGTGCAGGAGGACATCACGGGTAGATGCAGTCCAGGGTTATCTGGCACGGGCATACTTGGGCGGCCTCTCTCTCAGGCCTCAGGCGTAGCACAGGCTCAGCAGGAGAACATCAGACACCGACCTCAGACAGACTTCAGACGATGGCGGGGTCATCACGGGTAGATGCAGTCCAGGATCATCTGGCACGGGCATACTAGTATGGCCTCACTCTCAGGCCTCAGGCGTAGCACAGGCTCAGCAGGAGAACATCAGACACCGGCCCAGGACGAACGTCAGACGATGGCGGGGTCATCACGGGTTGATGAAGTCCAGGGTTATCTGGCACGGGCATACTAGGACGGCCTCTCTCTCAGGCCTCAGGCGTAGCACAGGCTCAGCAGGAGAACATCAGACACTGACCCAGGACAGACGTCATCACAGGGTAGACCAAGGAGGAACCGGCAGGACATCGGAACATCAGGAACACGGACTGGATCTCAGGGACACTGGAACACGGACAGGACATCGGGAACACGGATTGGAACATCAGGATCACGGATTGGGTCTCAGGGAGTCAGGAACACGGACAGGAACATGGATTGGATCTCAGGGAGTCAGGAACACGGACTGGAACATCAGGAACACGGATTGGGTCTCAGGGAGTCAGGAACACGGACAGGAACATGGATTGGATCACAGGAACACGGACTGGAACACAGGCATCGGACTCCGGACATCTGGCACCGATCAGCAGGCTCCGGACATCTGGCAACGATCGGCAGGATCCGGACATCAGGCAGGGAGGATAGGATCCGGACATCTGGAAGTGGTCGTCGGACATCGGACATCAGGCCATGGTCATCAGGCATAGGATCCGGACATCTGGCAGCGACCTGAAAAGGAACCCCAGCGGTCTGGTGCAAGCCCCGCCAGGCTCAACGGGAGCTGGCCGGGGATTGCACAGAAGCTGAGCACAGAGTAACAGAAACTCAGCACACACCGGACTCCTCCTTCCAAGATGAACTCAGGTTATATAGCAAGGATTCACAGTCACTGGCACAGGGTTCTGGACACAGCAGGATTTCAGGAACATAACACATAGGACACAGTTCAGACAGTCAGGTACAGGATGCGATCCAGGATCAGGGGTTCAGGTAATTAGACACAGCAGGAACAGGCCTGGATATACAGCCTCCAGGAACAGCGATCTGGGTAATCAGCCCCAGCATAGGCGGAAACACAAGACAGTTCAGACATTCAGGTACCGGGTTAGATCCAGGATCAGGGATTCAGGAAACAGGATACAACAGGAACAGGCCTGGATATGCAGCCTCCAGGAACGGCGATCTGGGTACTAAGCCCCAGGCAGAAACACAAGACAGGACAAAGGGAATCAGCTCTCCAGAGCTGATCTCACTCAGAGCAGGAGCTGCAAACCAACACACACAGCTAGGTTCAGGAACATAATGCAGACATAATGTGAAGCTCTGGCAACGCCCATCAGGGCTGGGGAACTTTATATATGAGCTGCTTCACAGCGATAGGCTGGAGCAGTAATTCTAGTACACACCCAATCCTCATAAAAGCAGGACAGGTGTGGGCCGTGCCCCCTATGCTGAGCCAGACAACTCATTACAGAGGAACAACTGACAGTGGCTGCTGCCACACACGTAGTAAATCATGCACCATTGCAGAGGACTTTGCAACCTATGGATGGTCTTCACAGCAGGCCAGGCACCTGACAGAAGCTGCTGCCACACACGTAGTAAGTCATGCATCACTGCAGAGGACTTTGCAACCTACGGATGGTCTTCACAGCAGGCCAGGTGCCTGACAGAAGCTGCTGCCACACACGTAGTAAGTCATGCATCACTGCAGAGGACTTTGCAAGCTACGGATGGCTTCTGCAGCAGGTCAGGAACCGCACATGCGGGTGGTCATGCAACGCAGCGGAGACACTCACGCAAGTACGGCCACGCAGCAGAGCTGGGAACTGAGCAGCATCCATACAGGTAACAGACAACAGTATCCCAGCTGGTTAGGGGGAAAGGAGCAAAAGGGTTAATGCAAAAGACATGCAGAGTAACGCTGGAAAACAAAGTACAGACAATACCAGCGTTACACAGGGCAGTATGTTTTGTAATGTGTGCTGGTTTGTTTGTTATAGCACCATCTAGTGGTGGCTGAATTTATACCCTGTGCATTTAACAAGCAGAAAGAGTGTTGCATTGTGGGATTGAACCAAGGTATGCTGGGAAGAAGAAGCTCCATTTTCTTCCTTGTACTTCAGGGAATACACGTGTTCATGTGCTCTCCTGTAACCTCTCCAACTTGAGCTTGCTATCCTGGTAAAGCATATCTGGTAAGATCAATATCTTCTCTAGCAATGCAGTGTTTAGGAGGTTATTAACTGTATAGCAGCCAGTGCATAGGAGATGTTATTAGAATCCTGTGTAAAGTTTGCATCATACTGTATACTTTCCTGTTAATTGTAAAGTGTCAGCTGTGTGCCCAATACTTATCTATGTCATTTGTATTTTTATAGTTTTACTGCGCATGTTCTATACTGTTCACTAATAAACAAATTAGACTACAGAGGACAGTCTGCTTATTTGGAGTATGGAACTGTGGTTTAGGCTGTATGCTAGATTGCACACCGTGTCAACGTGTATGAAGGCAGAACAGTAAAACAGATGCTAGATGCCTGCGATAGTGAATACGACTTAAGGAGCCACTTGTACCCACACCGCACTGCCTGCAGATACTGCAGCGGCCACCATACAGTCACAAGTACCAAGAGTGCAGCCCGCCATCAAGCGCTTCATCATTCCCGCCACGCGGAAGCCGCCGCGCATAGACTGTTTCCTGCTAATATACTCAGCAGTACGCAGCTAAGCGCACAATGTCTCAAAACAGCACATCCTCACTCAAAACGAGGTCACAAGCAGGCTCCAGCAGGTCGTCATTAGCAGAGCTCGCTGCTGTCGCCCATGCTGAAGCTGAGGCAGCCAAAGCAAGATCCTCCTTCGCCGAAAGAGAGATGCGCCTAAAGCTGAGACAGGCGGAGCAAGATGCAGATACCACACACCTGCAGGCCGAAAGCGCACGTCTGCAGGCAGTGAGAGCGGCCGAAACTGCACGCCTGCAAGCCGAAACTGCACGTTTGCAAGCAGAGCTAGAAAGACTTGCGGCAGACAAAGAGACAGCAACTGCAATTGCTAAAGCAGAGTATTTGGAAGCTATGAAGGATCCTGATTGTGAGAGACGCAGCAACATTCGTGGACCAGATCTAGGACCGCAAGATCCAGAGCAGCGTGTCGCAGAGTACGTCCGTCAACATTCCGGCATGGATGACAGCCCTGATGCACCACATCGACCAGCCTATGCTGGCTACCAGCGATCCAACCCCGAACTTCGTTACCACAAACAAGGAGTCATCCAGCTCAGAGATGTCGACCACAGCAGCTGTTCCACTGAGCAGAAGTTACAGCTCCCATCCCGCCTCAAAGAGACACCTCTTTCACTGAGAAGGTACTGCACAGACTATACGAAGTCAGAAGCGTCTCACAGGTATGGTGATACACCACAAACTAGACATGACTATAACACACCAGCTCGTGCCAGCACTGACCAAGCCACCATAGACTTTGCAAAGTTCCTTGCCTGCCAATAACTGGTTACAAAAGGACTTGTAAAGTTCACTGATAAACCCGAGAACTATAGGTCATGGCGAGCCTCGTTCCGGAATGCCATTCATGATCTGGACCTTTCAAATAGGGAGGAGTTAGACCTCCTAGTAAAGTGGCTCGGAAGTGAGTCAGTCGAGCATGCCAAAAGACTAAGAGACATCAATATAAAGCATCCACACATAGATCTACGCAAAGTGTGGGAAAGACTTGATGAATGCTATGGGACAGTAGAAGTCATAGAGAATGCTTTATACAAAAGAATTGATGATTTTCCTAAGATAGGACATAAAGATTATCAAAAGCTTAGAGACTTGAGTGATTTATTAATAGAGTTACAGGTTGCCCAGGAGGAAGGAGACTTGCCAGGATTGGCATTCTTAGACACCGCTAGGGGTGTCAATCCGATAATACAAAAACTTCCTTACATTCTACAAGAAAAGTGGGTTACATATGGTTCACGGTATAAGCAAAATCATAATGTACCATTCCCTCCTTTCACTGTATTCGTAGAATTTGTCACCCAACAAGCTTAGATCAGAAATGACCCTAGTTTTGACTTCACTCTGTCATGTTCCACTGCCCCCGATGTCAAACCCAGTAGGACACCCGTGGCAGTCCACAAAACTAATATTGTTTCCATAGGTCCTCCTCACAATGCGAGTAAACCCCCTCCAGACGAGAACAAGCCTCAGGATGTCAGTAAACAGTGTCCTCTACACAAGAAACCACATCCTCTACTAAAATGCAGAGCCTTCAGGGAGAAGTCTTTGGAGGATCGCAAGGGTTTCCTCAAAGAGAACAACATCTGCTTCAAATGTTGTGCCACAACCTCTCACCTCGCCAGGAACTGTGAAGCTAGCGTGAAATGTGCAGAATGCAGCAGCACGGATCACAATATGGCCTTGCACCCTGGACCACCTCCACGAGTGTTGTCACAAGCAGAGGAGCACGATGAGGAGAAGAACACTGATGAAAATACCCCTGTGGTCAGCTCTCAATGTACGTAGATCTGTAAGGGACTCACAGGAGGAAGGTGCCTTGTCCAAGTCTACCCTGCAGGCCGCAAGGACAAAGCCCTCAAGATATATGCAATCCTGGATGACCAAAGTAACAGGTCTTTAGCCAGGTCCGTCTTCTTTGACAACTTCAGAATCGTAGGCCCTGATTCTCCCTACTCCCTGAGGACGTGTTCAGGTACCATTGAGACGGCGGGGAGAAATGCGACCGGATAAGGGTGGAGTCCATAGATGGTCAAACATGCCTATCGCTACCAACCATCCTAGAGTGCAATCAGATTCCCGACAACAGGTCAGAGATACCATCACCGGAGGTGGCGACATATCACCCCCATCTGAAGCGTATAGCCCACCTGATACCTGAGTTCGATCCAGAAGCCCCAATAGCCCTACTCCTGGGAAGAGATATACTACGAGTCCACAAGACTCCAAAATGCTCCGTACGCTCAGAGGCTCGACCTTGGATGGGTCATCATAGGATCCATCTGTCTAGGAGGAGCACACAAGCCGGCCTCAGTCAACAGTATGCTCACCAGCACACTAGAAAATGGACGTCCGTCTCTCTTCCGGCCATGTCACAATAGTCTGCTAGTAAAGGAATTGCCAAACAGTGCTCCCCTACCTTGCCCTTTCTCAGTATCTACCAACGAAGACCACGCCTGTGAAGGTGAACAAGACCACATGAGATGTACAGTCTTCCACAGGACGAAGGAAGAAGACAAGGTAGCGATGTCCATAGAAAATAGGATGTTCCAGGACATCATGGATAGACAAATAGTCAAAGACAAATCGAACAGTTGGGTCGCACCCTTACCATTTCGACAACAGAGAAGGCGCCTACCCAACAACAGGGAACTCGTCTACAGCCGGTTCATCTCCCTCAGACACAAGCTTAAGAAGTCACCTGAGACAAAGGTACACTTCTTTACCTTCATGGGAAGGATATTCCAGAGCAACCACGCAGAGATTGCACCTGCACTTCGGCCCTCAGAGAAGTGTTGGTACCTGCCCATCTTTGGAGTATGCCATCCCAAGAAGCCAGGTCAAATAAGAGTGGCATTCGACTCAAGTGCCAAATGTGAAGATGTCTAATTAAATGGTGTCCTACTGTCGGGCCCAGACCTCAACAACAGACTTCTGGAAGTACTACTCTCTTTCCGCAGAGATACGGTGGCATTTATGGCTGACAAACAACAAATGTTCCACTGTTTTCTCATCAAAGAGGAACACAGAAACTACTTGAGGTTCTTCTGATACCGTGACAACGACCCAGACCAATACATCACAAAGTACCGGATGAGGGTACACATCTTCGCGAACAGCCCTTCCTCAGCAGTCGCTACCTACAGGCTCCGTAATTCTGCCAAAGAAGGCGAAGAAAAGTATGGGTCAGACGTCAGATCCTTCGTAGAAAAGGACTTCTATGTAGACGACTGTTTGAAGTCCACACCAACAAATGAGGCTGCAATCAGTCTACTAAAAAGGGCTCAAGAAATGCTCGCTCAGTCTAACCTAAGGTTACACAAGATTTCCTCCAACAGTCGAGAGTTGATGGAAGCATTTCCCTCTCAAGACTATTCCAGCGATCTAAAGGACCTAGGCCTAAGCATCGACACTCTTCCCATGCAGCGGAGTCTTGGACTGCTTTGGGATCTAAAAATGGATGCCTTCACCTTTCAGATCAGTAAAGATGAGAAGCCCTTCACGCGAAGAGGAGATCTTTCTTTCGTGAATAGTTTATACGACCCCCTGGGATTCGTAGCTCCAAGTAACTGTCCAAGGGAAAATGATGCTAAGAGACTTCACCCAAGACACATCTGATTGGGATGATCCACTGCCAGCAGAAAAGGCAGACCTGTGGGCAGAGTGGAAGAGGTCTCTCGAGGCTTTGACCGACCTTCGTGTGAAACGACCGTATGCTCCTGTGCCATCCACAGAAGTCAAGACACAAAGACTTTGTATCTTCTGCAACGCATCAGTCAAAGCAATCGCAGCAGTAGCATACCTCAAAACCATAGATGTCAATGAACAGAGCCACATCGGATTTGTCATGAGCCGGACTAAACTGGCACCACTCCGTGAACACACGGTACCTAGACTGGAACTCTGCGCTGCTATCCTCGCAGTTGAGTTGGCCGAGCTTATCTCAGGTGTGATGAATCTGGAGACCAAAGAAGCAGAGTTCTACACCGATAGCAAAGTGGTGCTGGGATACATCTGCAATGAAACGCGACGCTTTTATGTCTACGTCAGCAACTGGATACTGATGATAAGAAGATCTACCTGCCCTAGTCAATGGTACTATGTACCTACTCACCTCAATCCTGCGGACCATGCGACTAGATCCATTGCTTCAAGTCATCGTAAGGACTCTACCTGGTTTACAGGCCCTGCTTCCTTGTACCGTTCGACGCCCCACATCGACAGGCCTGAAACGTTCGAACTGGTGGATCCAGATGCCGACGGGGAGCTCCGTCCTCGAGTGTCTGCTCTGCATAAAAGGATTTCAAGTCATTACCTGGAATCTCATCGGTTCAGCAGGTTCTCAACCTGGAAGTCACTTGTTCGAGCCGTTGCTTGTCTACTTCATGTGGTCCAGTCCTACAAGTCAGTATTACCTGCAAGCGAGAGATCTTGTAAAGGTTGGCATCACTGCAAGCATGCTTTTACCGCCCTCAACTCGGAAAGAGCCAAGGTTACAATGCTTTGTGTTGTGCAAAGAGAAGCCTACCCCAGAGAAATAGTCAACCTCAACAAGGGACAACCCATTTCTAGAGATAGTGTCTTGAAAAAGCTTGATCCAATCATCGACCAAAACGAGTTGTTAAGGATTAGAGGTCGTCTTCAGGAAGCTAAGGTGGAATTTGTGGAAAAACACCCTGTAATAATTCCTGGTCATCATCATGTCACTACTCTTCTCGTACAGCACCATCATGTTATGGTGAAACATCAAGGACGATTGTTTACCGAAGGTAATCTACGAACTACTGGGCTATGGATAGTCAGAGCAAAGAGATGTGTGAGTAAACTCATCTTCAACTGTGTGACTTGTCGCAAACTCCGAGGCGTGACTCAAAACCCAAAAATGGCTAATCTCCCATCAGACAGACTTAGCACAGATCCTCCCTTTACCAACGTCGGACTGGATGTATTCGGGCCGTGGACTGCGGTTGCACGGCACACTATAAGAGCCCAAGCCAACGCAAAATGCTCGGCAGTTATTTTCACCTGTATGTCCATCAGAGCAGTCCATATCGAAGTAATTGAATCCATGGACACTTCAAGTTTCATAAATGCACTCCGACGTTTCATTGCCATCAGAGGCAAACACATTCGCTCTGATAGAGGCTCAAATTTCGTAGGAGCAGTGAAAGAACTTCAAATTCCTTCCAATCTAGACATTATCAGTGTGGAAAGATACTTGAGTGAGCAGGGATGCACTTGGACCTTCAATTTACCACACTCTTCTCACATGGGAGGTGCTTGGGAGAGGATGATAACAATAGCACGTAGAATCTTAGACTCTATCTTCTTGCAAGAAGGTAGCACAAGACTCACACACTAAGGTTTGACTACATTCTTGGCAGAAGTTTCGGCCATCATAAATGCCAGACCATTGACTGCACTCTCCAGTGACGCTGAAGATCCAACCATTCTCACTCCCACCATGCTACTCACTCAGAAAACCAACACTCCCAGTGCTCCACTGGGAGAATTCAGCAACAAGGACATCTACAGATGTCAATGGAGACAAGTTCAAAGTCTCTCCAATACTTTCTGGGACAGATGGAAAAAACAATATCTCTCTACCTTACAGCCTAGTAAGAAGTGGCAGATCAACAAGCAGAACATCAAACCAGGTGATATTGTGCTCATGAAGGACAACCAGTCACACCGAAATGAGTGGCCACTAGGCCTCCTCACCAAGGTATTCCCAAGCAAGGATGAAAAGGTGCGCAAGGTCGAGGTCAAAGTGTGGAAGGCTGGGGAGAGTAAACTATTCCTCAGACCAGTTACGGAACTAGTTTTACTGCTTTCGCCAAAAAAAACTGTATGTGGCATCAG
Organism: Oophaga sylvatica; assembly: GCA_033576555.1. Lineage (NCBI taxonomy): Eukaryota > Metazoa > Chordata > Amphibia > Anura > Dendrobatidae > Oophaga > Oophaga sylvatica. The sequence continues at coordinate 401,341,338 of JARQOD010000005.1, read as the reverse complement.
TTGATGCCAAGCGCGGAGTGTTCTGCCCATCAGAGTACAGGGCAGTATTTTTTGTACTGTGTGCTGGTTTGTTGGTTATATCACCATATAGTGGTGGCTGAATTTATAGCCTGTGCCTTTAAAAAGCAGATAGTGTTGCATTGTGGGATTGAAGCAAGGAATGCTGGGAAGAAGAAGCTCCATTTTCTTCCATGTACTTCAGGGAATACACGTGTTCATGTGCTCTCCTGTAACCTCTCCAACTTGAGTTTGCTATCCTGGTAAAGCATATCTGGTAAGATCAATATCTTCTCTAGCAATGCAGTGTTTAGGAGGTTATTAACTGTATAGCAGCCAGAGCATAGGAGATGTTATTAGAATCTTGTGTAAAGTTTGCATCATACTGTATACTTTCCTGTTAATTGTAAAGTGTCAGCTGTGTGCCCAATACTTATCTATGTCATTTGTATTTTTATAGTTTTACCGTGCATGTTCTATACTGTTCACTAATAAACAAGTTAGACTACAGAGGACAGTCTGCTTATTTGGAGTACGGAACTGTGGTTTAGGCTGTATGCTAGATTGCACACCGTGTCAATGTGTATGAACGCAGAACAATAATATATACTAATATTTTGGAACATACAATTCTTTATCCTGACTGACATGTAGAAGAGCTGTATGTGTGTTATAGCTCTGCTTCATCCATAGTGAAACATTCAGCTCCTCTTCATCCATAGTGACACATTCAGCTCTGCATGTCAATCAGGATATAGAATTACATCTAAAATATTCATATATATTAAAATCAATACACACTTTGACCCATACGTTCAAAACACATTTAAAATATTTCATCTAAAATAAAACCATGCATGGAAACATAGGATGAGTTTATCTGAAGACAAGCTGACTGTCTTCCTGAAAGAAACAATTATTTGTACAGGTAGATATACATATAAACAATTACTAGACCTAATAACTTGTTTCCTCACAATGAGAAGAGAAAGGTTTTACCATGACTTAGTTGTAAGTAAATATAAAGTTTAGAGGCAGAGACAGCGCACAGTGAAAGGCACTGACAAACAAACTATTCTGGCTCCAAATAATGGTCCGAAAAATTAAGGAAAAGAGCTAATGCAAAGGGGCAGAGCAGCAGGTCAGGAGTCTCATAGGAAGAAATGATCTCAGTAAGGGTATGTTTCCACTATCAGGAAACAGTCCGGATTAGCTGCGTGTTTGACGCTGTGCGTTGGCGCAGCGTCAAACACGCAGCGTCCAGATGTTACAGCATAGTGGAGGGGATTTCAAGAAATCCCGTCTCCACTATGCTGAAAAACACGCAGGCGGAAGACCTGCGTTTCCGGACATGCGGCGCGTCTTTTCAGACCGCAGCATGTCCTAGTCCATTGCGGAGACGCTGTGTCGCCGCAAGGGAAATAACACAGGGCTATGCAGCCCTGCGATCATTCCGGATGTGTTCCGGAGGTGTCCTAAACACATTCGGAATGAGCGCGCGTACAGAAGGGGCGGGGCTTTGGACGGTGCGGAATTTCCGCTCCATCCAAAGCGCTGTGATTCCGGACTGTGGAACCACAGCCTAAGGAGATTGTACAGCAAATCTAATATTCTGGCAAGACCTAACTGCAAGAAAGTACCTAGTCTATACAGAACATTCTGCTAACAATTAAAATGAAAAAATATATTTAATTTAGTATTTGAAAATGATTTGAAAAGACAATGTAAAAGCACAAAACAAGGCTTCATTAATTATTGTAAGAGCTTTCAGATGGTCTACCATTAGAATTGGATGTGACAGAACTAAAATGTTATTTATGTAAATTATTGAAATCATTTGTTGAAATATTGATACCTTTCAATGACTGTGAGGATTGTGTTATTTACCTGCAGCATTTCCCATCCTTACTTGAACAGTAGACAAAGGAATCAGCCAGCGGAATTTAAACTGATCAATATCGCCGTAGGTTTGGGAGCTTCGTGTATTCTGGCTCTGTCCAAATATGCATAAATAAAAAAGCTTAAATTAAGTTTACATTAATTAAATGTAGACAGTAAGAAAGTTATTCTCAGTAAATATACATAATGTAAGGATAGAATATTGCAATGTCAGTCCAAAGTAGTGTGGAATCTACTTGATATGTTGAAAGAACATTGGGGTAAATTTATCAATACTGTGTAATTCTTAAAGAGTGAAAACTCATTAGGCAATCTAAAGATTCCCCAGATCATTTATCATAGTTGTTTCTATCTAATTTTAAGATTGTATAGTATAAGCTTACACCACTTACAGGTTGCTTATTTTGTGCAAAAGACATGCACCTCAATTTTGACACATTGTATTAGTTAGGCTACTTTCACACATCAGTCTTTTGCCGTCAGGCGTGAACCGGCATTTTTTTGTAAAACCGGATCCGGCTAAATCTAATGCCGGATGTGTTTTTTTTCCATTGACTTATATTAGCGCCGGATCGCGCCGCATGGCCTTGCGGTTTGTCCGTTTTTTGCCGGATCCGGCTAATTGTATAACTCTGGCGTCTGGAAAAAACGGCTACAGTAACGTTTTTTGTCTCCGGCGAAAAAGCCGGAAGCTTCCGGCTTTTTGTTACAATGAAAGTCTATGAGCGCCGCAATGCGCCGGATCGAGCAAAAGCCGGATCCGGTAGCCGGATCCATTTTTTTCGTCTGAGCAAGTTGCCCAGCCCACAGCAAACATGCCAGTGGGACCCTCAGCCATAAACCATGCAGCCATCCAGGAAGCTTGTATCCAGCCGCAGGAGAAGGCAGCAGCCATCATCCCAGCAGCAGCAGCAGCCATCTGCTGCCCAGGATCTGACGCCACAAGCAGCATCACATGCCATTCGGTAAATATTACACACCCCATTCCAAAAAAAAATGTTAACATGTCTAACCAATTTTTGTGTTTCAGCAAGAGCCATGCAATATCAATATATTCACTGTATTTTTTTCTCTTTATTCCACAGCAGAGTCCGCCCCGCAGCAGCAGCAGAAGCAGAGTCCGGGCGGCCAGCAGCAGCAGGACAGTCCACCAGCATCAGACCCCATATGGTAAATATCAAACACCCCATTCCAAAAAAAATGTTAACATGTCTAACCATTTTTTGCGTTTCAGCCAGGGCCATGCAATATCAATTTGCATTTTTTCTCTTTATTCCACAGCAGAGTCCGCCAAGCAGCAGCAGCATCAGCCGGCCAGCAGCAGCAGACGCTGGCCAGTACCACACGCTGCCAGCAGCAGACGGAAAGCATTTCTTCTTCTGGGAGCCCTCCCTCGCATCGTCAGCGTTTACAGGTAAAATTTTTTAGGTATTTCACAATCCATCTCTGATATGCGGATATATCTATTAAATCAACATTTTTTTTTATAACAGGAATCTGAAGCTGAAGAGGTGCTCCCAGAAGAAGAACGAAGGGGTGGAGAGATACCCGGAGCAGGCTCGCAATTCGTAAGTTTCCTGCATCCATCGCAGAAACACATCACACTACACACAACACATAGAAAACAATTTAGTACAGACATCACACTGCACACAACACATATGCCTACATCCAAGCACATAATTTTTTTTGTTTTTATAGTCTTCTGAATCAGGTGCTCCATCAAGAGGTCCTCGCAGTGCCTCCCAGGGTTGTCGACGTGAGCGACACGGAGGTCTCCATCGTGTAAGTAACTGTGTATTTTTTGTGCTTTTTTTAGGGGGGGGTTTGGTTTTTTACATTTTTGTTTGTATTTTTTTTCCCTCTTTTTTTACATTTGTTGGTAGTTTTGAGGCTAATGTTTTTTTTCTCTTTTTCTTTAACAGGCTTCACAGCGTGCTCCCGACTCTGACTGTGAGGAGGGGGGGATCAATGTTGACCTCCTCATCGATCTGATCTGAGAAAGGGAGCCGCTGTGGAACATGGGGACCGCCGTCATGCCGATCTCATAAGGACCCGTCGGCTCTGGGAGGAAATCTGTTCACAACTCGTGGATCGCTGGGAGGACCTCGATGCTCGGGCCCAGATTCAAATGCGTAAGTATATACAGTTCAGGTTGCTGGATGTAAAGCAGTGTTTCCAAAACTCCAGTCCTCGTGGCCCCCACGGGTCATGTGTTCATGATTTCCTTTGTATTGCACAGATGTTGGAAGTATCATCAAGCCATCATGAAGTCTCTCACCTGTGCAACACTATGGAAATCCTGAAAACATGACCCGTGGGGGCCATGAGGACTGGAGTTTGTGAAACACTGATGTTGTATACTAACCAATTTGTGCTCGTTTCAGGGGAGAGAATTGTGAAGCGGTGGCGGTCTGTGAGGGATCGCTTCAAGAAGGCGTTCAACAAAGAGATGCAGGCCCCGAGTAGATCTGGAGGACACAGGAGCAAGTACAAGTACGCAAGAGCTCTGTCGTTCCTCCGGGCAGCAATGGTCACCAGAAGGTAAATATTACACGCCCCATGTAAAAAAAAAAAATGTTAACATGTCTAACTAATTTTTTGTTTCAGGCAGGGCCATGCAATATCACTATATTAATTGTATTTTTTTCTCTTTATTCCACAGCACGGTGACCAGCACTCGGGAGCCTGAGGAGTTGGACCCTTCTGGGGCGATCCCTCAGGAGTCGGCCACAGAGGGACACTTCGAACGCCCCGGCCCATCTGCACCTTCCCAGCCTTCCCTCACATGTGAGCCCTCTGTCCCATCCACCAGCGCTGGAGCATCGTGGCCGACTGCATGAGTCTGCTGGTGAGGAGATAGCTTTTCCTTTACACCACCCTTCTGCCGCTGCCACCTGTGGGTACTGGGTGGCAGCGGCAGGGGGTCAGGAAAAGAGCTATGCGCCCGAGTTCTTGCATCTGAATGCATCTTTCCAGAACTGTCTTAAAGTGTCAGAGAAAATTGCCGCAGGCTTTAATCAACTCAACACCAGCATTATGGAGGTAAAGCACTTCTGTAAAACATGCATTCAGAAGCAAGAAGATCGCCAAACCACACCTTTTTCTGGTCTGTAGTCGAGCGCATGGATATGCTATCTACTGACCAGCAGATGCATGTAATGCATTCTTGCCACGCTGCTCTAGCGCAGGTAACCTCCCAAGCTCCTCCACCCACCCCAGTAGTTCCTCCCACACCTGCCCCCTACAGCCACTGTCCCTCCTCCCTCCTATTCAATACCAACAACCTCCCCAGTACCAGCAAGCTTCACAGTACCAGCAACCGCCCCAGTTCCAGCAACCGCCCCAGTTCCAGCAACCTACCCCGTACCAACATCCTTCCCCATACCACTTCCCAACCACATCATCTGCGCCGCCAGTCCCTGCCAAACCCTCCTCTCCACCACCCACCACCTGTTCTGCCTCCCACATGTCCACCCGTTCTATTTCTTTTTTCCACCCCTTCAGCTTTTACCTGATCCTTCCCCACCACCATCCCAGTCCTCTCTCCACACTCCCAATGTTGAAGTGTCCCAAACTGGCAGCCCCTCCAGCAGTATCTCTACCCCACACTATGTAAATTTATGACCAATTTTTTTACAAAAAAAATTAAACTTTTTTGCTTGAAAAAAAAATTTCTTAATAAAATATTTTATTGAGCATACAATAAAAGCTAAATTTGTTGCTTAAATTTGTTGTCTGTCATTTATTTCTAAGGTTAAATATGTGTAAAACAAAGGTAAAATAATGTGGATAAATAAGGTAACATTTATTGGGTATACAAAACCAGGTACATAACTTTCGGTAAAAGGTAAAATAATTTTACCTTTTGGCCAAAGTTGTGTCCCTGGTTGTGTATTAGCCAAAGTATTTCACCTTTTACCCAAAGTTGTGTATATTGTTAGGTAATCCCCAATAAGGTACACAACTTTGGTTAAAAGGTGAAATACTTTGGGTAATACACAACCAGTGACACAACTTTGGCAAAAGGTAAAATACTGTAGATAATTCACAACAAGGTAGACAACTTTGGTTTTAAAAGTTATACTGTGAGTACAGAAGGTACATGACTTTGGTTAAAAAGGTCACAGAGCAATTTTTCAAACTCTGTCATCCTGCCTGTCTAGTCTTCCTTCAGGTGACAAAGTATTCTGCAAATTTGTGCCTCATTCGTGAAACAGCCACAGAACTTCAATAGGCAATGTTCTAGTAATTATGCAAGGTGGTTTCTTCAGAGTGGTCCTCAATGGAAATCTGTTCCTTGCAGATAACAAAATTGTGCAGGACCACACAAGCTTTGATCACCTCGTCCACAGTTTCAGTCTTGAGGTTGATCGCAGTCAATAGGACACGCCATTTGGCTGTCAGAATACCAAAAGCGCACTCCACAATTCTTCTTGCTCTTGTGAGGCGGTAATTAAAAATTATTTTTGTTGGTGTCTATCCACTGCTGGAGTACGGTTTCAAAAGGTGTTCTGACAGCTGGAAGGCTTCATCCCCTACACAAACAAAAGGCATAGGTGGGCCAGATGTTTGAGGCAGCGGTCTAGGGGTGGGAACTGGAAGGTGTTTCCATAGAGATGACGCCCCATAGCTGACAATTTGAAGACTTGTGAGTCATTGGAGCAGCCATAGGCCCCAATATCGACGGCAATAAATTTGTATTCCGCGTCAGCGATGGCCATTGTAACGAATGGAAGCGGAGGCAGAGGTGGTGAAGTTCACATTAGTTTTTATTTTTTAATGTGGAACCTCGAGACCGCGGTCCGGGGGGCTCCGAAGGGGGCGTAACTAGTGAGTCCCGGGTACCCGTAGTAAGGCCCCTCGAACAGGACCAGAATGGAATACCCAGAGGACACAGGTGCTACTTCCAGTTAGACCCGAACACATAGCAGCTGTCCCAGAGGGACCAAAAGGGTAACAAGTATTTACAGAGTCCGTGGAAAGTTCTTGACGGAGAAGGGTAAGGTCCTGGTCCAGAACGGATGGTAGAAGGCTGGCTTCAGTGACCTTGTCACGGTCCACGGGTACGGATGGCTGATGGCGTAACGGGATGACACTTGCGCCAGTAATAGCCGAGATTGTCCAGATTAGCCAGATACGGGTTAGCAATGATCTGAGGAGACAAACAGTATCAGCGAAGCACAGAGACTGCAGATGCAGCGCAGACAGAACAGGCACAGAACCGGATGTAGCAATGATAGAACACGTTGCTCCGGCACTCCCCTAATGGTGGAGTGACCAGATATAGTACTGAGTGCGCAGCCATTGGATAATTAGCTATTTCAAAAGATGCACGCTGCCCCTTTAAGAGAGGCGGTGGGCGCGGCCTCGCGTCCTAAGCCGACTGTCTGGAGGCCTGCCAGCAGCGTGCCAGGAAGTGGAGAAGGACTCAGGACGCCGGAGAGCAGATGGGACAGGAGACCCCAGCCCACGCACAGACCGCCGCAGAGGGACAGCCCGAGGAACAGGTGAGTGAGCAGAACGAAGTGCAGCGGCAGCGCTGGGACTGGGTGTAACAGTATCCCCCTCTTACTCCCCCTCTTTTTCAAGCCTGCGTGAAATCTTTTAAGAAGAAGAGGGGCCTGGATGTTCTCTTTAGGCTCCCAAGACCTCTCCTCAGGACCAAAACCCCTCCAGTCCACCAGGTAATAGATCCTACCTCTTACTCGCTTAGAGGCCAAGATATGTTTTACCTCAAAAACATCATCCTCAGAGACCGGATCAGGAGTGGTACCCGGGTCCTTAAAAAAGGAACTCAACACTACTGGTTTGAGGAGGGAAACATGAAAGGAGTTAGGTACTCTTAGAGAATTAGGCAATTTCAGTTTATAAGAGACCGGGTTGATCTGTCTCAAAACTTCAAAGGGACCAATGAAACGAGGACCCAATTTGTATGATGGTAACTTCAGACAGATGTACTTGGAGGAGAGCCATACCTTGTCTCCTGGACGAAAGATGGGAGCCTCCAAACGTCTTTTGTCCGCATGCGTCTTCATACGTTGAGAAGCTTTCTCCAAAGCCGACCTGGTCTCTCTCCAAATGTCCGAGAAATTCTTTGACAAGGTATCGACTGCCGGAACATCCGACAATCCCGAGACAGGAAGAGGAATTCCGGGTTGCAGTCCAAACACAATCTGAAAGGGAGACTTTCCAGAAGATTCACTTACTTGATTGTTGTAGGAGAATTCCGCCCAGGGCAGTAATTCTACCCAGTCATTATGATGAGCGTTGACGAAGTGACGCAGGTATCCAGCCAGGATTTGATTGATCCTCTCCACTTGCCCATTAGACTGGGGATGATATGCAGAAGAAAAATCTAGTTAAATTTTTACCATTTTACAGAGTCCTCTCCAGAACTTAGAGGTGAACTGGACGCCCCTGTCGGACACGATGTGGAGAGGAAATCCATGTAGACGAAAGATGTGCTGGATGAAGTGAGTGGTCAGTTCTGGAGCAGACGGGAGGCCAGATAGCGGAACGAAGTGGGCCATTTTAGAGAAGCGGTCCACCACAACCCATACCACTGAGCAGCCAGAAGAAATGGGAAGATCCGTGATGAAATCCATCGCGATGTGCTGCCAGGGAGCGGACGGAATCGGAAGAGGCAGAAGCCTGCCGGCTGGTAGATGTTTAACAGTTTTGTTACGAGCACATGAAGGACATGCTGCGACGAACTCCTGGATATCCTTGACCATGGTAGGCCACCAGTAATACCGGGAGATGAGTTGCTGCGTCTTTTTCTGACCAGCATGGCCAGCCAACTTAGAAGAATAACCCCAGCGCAGAACACGAGTACGGTCAGAAGCAGACACGAAAGTCTTCCCAGGAGGAAGCCGGGCCAGATCAGTGGAGGCAATAGAGACTAACCTAGAAGGTTCAATAATGTGCTGAGGTTCCTCCTCCAGTTCAGGAAGCAAGAAAGCCCTAGAGAGTGCGTCTGCCTTGATATTCTTGTCAGCTGGACGGAAATGAAGTACAAAATTGAAACGGGCAAAAAATAATGCCCAACGGGCCTGACGGGGATTCAGTCTTAAAGCAGATTGGAGATAGGCAAGGTTTTTATGGTCGGTGAATATGATTACCTGGTGATGAGCTCCTTCAAGAAGATGTCTCCATTCTTCCAGAGCCAATTTGATGGCCAACAGTTCGCGATCACCGACAGAGTAGTTCCTTTCTGCAGGAGAAAAAACCTTGGAAAAAAAACCACACGAGATCATCCGCCCGGTAGACGACTTCTGGGTCAGAACTGCTCCTGCACCTATGGAAGAAGTGTCAACTTCAAGAAAAAATTGCTCACTAGAATTAGGACGATGGAGAACGGGTGCGGAAGCGAAGGCTTTTTTGAGAGAAGACAGTGAGGAAACACTTAGCTAACATAAATGAATTCAAGTCTCCAGGTCCAGATGAATTACACCCCAGGGTACTGAAGGAGATAGCAGAAGAAATTCTTGAACCACTGTCCATAATCTTTGAAAATTCTTGGAGAACAGGAGAAGTCCAGAAGACTGGAGAAGAGCAAATGTTGTTCCTATCTTCAAAATGGGAAGAAGGTGGACCCAGGGAACTACAGGCCGGTGAGTCTGACTTCTATACCAGGAAAGATCTTTGAACAAATTATTAAAGAACATGTATGCAAGTACCTGGATAAGAATGAAGTGATTAAACAGAGTCAGCATGGGTTTGTAACTAATAAGTAATGTCAGACTAACTTAATTTCCTTCTATGACAGAATCACTGACTGGGTGGATCAGGGAAATGCTGTAGATATAGTATATCTTGACTTCAGCAAAGCATTTGACAAAGTATCTCACACAATCCTTATTGAAAAAATGACTAAGTATGGAATGGACAAGGCAACTGTTAGGTGGATTCATAACTGGCTTAGTGATCGGACCCAAAGAGTGGTTGTAAATGGCTGCACATCCAGTTGGAAGAATGTCTCAAGTGGGGTACCACAAGGCTCTGTTTTGGGCCCTGTATTGTTCAACATCTTTATCAATGATTTAGATGAAGGAATTGAGGGTAAACTGATCAAATTTGCTGATGACACAAAGCTAGGAGGGGTAGCTAATACTAGAGAAGAGAGAGAGAGGATTCAAAAAGATATACATAAACTGGAGCAGTGGGCAGCAACTAACAGAATGGATTTTAACAGGGAAAAATGCAAAGTACTACATCTGGGCAATAAAAATGAAAAAAGCATATACAAAATGGGAGGAATAGGGCTAAGTAACAGCACATGTGAAAAAGACTTGGGTATACTAATTGATCACAGACTTAACATGAGTCAACAGTGTGATGCAGCAGCAAAAAAGGCAAATGCAATTCTAGGATGTATCAACAGAAGCATACAGTCTAGATCACGTGAGGTCATTATTGCCCTCTACTCCTCTTTGGTCAGACCTCATCTGGAATACTGTGTCCAGTTTTGGGCACCACATTTTAAAAAAGACATCAACAAACTGGAGCAAGTTCAGAGAAGAGCCACCAGAATGGTGACCGGTCTGCAAACCATGTCCTATGAGGAACGGTTGCAGGATTTGGGAATGTTTAGCTTGCAAAAAAGAAGACTGAGAGGAGACTTAATAGCTGTCTACAAATATCTCAAGGGCTGTCACATTGTAGAAGGATCATCTTTATTCTCATTTGCACAAGGAAAGACTAGAAGCAATGGGATGAAACTGAATGGGAGGAGACACAGATTAGATATTAGAAAAAACTTTTTGACAGTTAGGGTGATCAATGAGTGGAACAGGCTGCCACAAGAGGTGGTGAGTTCTCCTTCAATGGGAGTCTTCAAACAGAGGCTGGATAGACATCTGTCTGGGATGATTTAGAGAATCCTGCTTTGAGCAGGGGGTTGGACCAGAAGGCCCAGGAGGTCCCTTCCAACTCTACCATTCTATGATTCTATGATTCTATAAGGCCTCTTCTGCCTCGGAGGACCATTCCTTAGAGTTTACACCTTTCCGGGTTAAGGCTGTGATTGGAGCCACTTGGGTGGAAAAGTGTGGAATGAATTGCCGGTAGTAATTGGCGAATCCGAGGAACCTTTGTATGGCTTTTAGCCCAGACGGACGAGGCCAGTTGAGAACTGCAGACAACTTCTCCGGATCCATCTTTAATCCTGTGGAAGATACAATGTACCCAAGGAAAGGCAAAGAGGACTGCTCAAAGAGGCATTTCTCATATTTGGCATAGAGCCTGTTCTCTCTCAGTCTTTGTAAGACCAGGCGTACTTGCCTCCGGTGTGACGTCAAGTCAGCAGAAAAAAATCAAAATATCGTCCAGGTAAACCACGACACAAGTATAGAGCAAGTCCCTGAAAATGTCATTAACAAATTCCTGAAAAACCGCAGGTGCATTGCTTAGGCCGAATGGCATTACCAGGTATTCATAGTGGCCGTCACGGGTGTTGAAGGCTGTTTTCCATTCGTCTCCCTCTCTGATTCGGATCAGGTTGTAGGCCCCTCTGAGGTCCAATTTGGTGAAGATCTTGGCCCCTCGGAGACGATCAAACAGCTCTGAAATAAGAGGCAATGGATACCTGTTTTTTACCGTGATTTGATTTAGACCCCGATAGTCAATGCAGGGCCGCAAGGATCCGTCCTTTTTCTTTACAAAGAAGAATCCAGCTCCTGCCGGTGACGATGACTTTCGGATAAATCCTCTAGCCAAATTCTCTTGAATGTAGTCCGACATGGCCTGAGTCTCTGCCTGTGAAAGAGGATAAACTCTCCCGCGAGGGGTGATGCTCCTGGAAGAAGCTCTATCTGACAGTCATACGACCTGTGTGGAGGTAGTCTCTCAGCCTCTTTTTTCCCAAAGACGTCAGAGAAGGACCAATAGGCGGAAGGTAACCCTGGCAGGGTATCAGGCTGGACTGGAGGCGAAACAGGTTGAATCCGGGTTAAGCAACGATTCATGCAGGTATCTCCCCAACGCAGAACTTCTCCCAGTTTTCCAATTAAGGACTGGTTCATGCATCTGGAGCCAAGGTAAACCTAGAAGCATGGGATGGGATAAACCGGGATATACATAAAATCGCATTCGTTCAGTATGCATTAGACCTACCCGGAGTTCCACCAACTCGGTTTGAAACTGGACGGGCTCGGTCAGCGGTTTGCCATCCACGGCGGACACCTGTAACGGATCAGGAAGACGCTGGACTGGTAAGCGGTAATGATCCACAACCGCCTGCTGGATGAAGTTCCCTGCAGCTCCAGAATCCAGTAGACAGTGTTCGGAGAATTTTATTGCTCCGTAGGACACGGTGACAGAGATGTGTAAAGAGGGAGAGGACTGCTCTTTACCTAGGTTGGCCCCTCCTACCGGACCTAGGCACTGGAGTTTCCCGACTTTTTAGGACAGAAATGAATCAAATGTTCAGAACTACCGCAGTAGTAACAACTTCCCTCCTTGCGACGTGCCTCCCGGCGGCGGGTGGCCAAACTTACATGGTCCACCTCCATGGCCTCGGAGGCGGAGGGTGAAGTACCTGTTTTGTACAAACTAGAGTCCAGGTGATAGGACCTTTTGTCCCTCTTGATCTCCATGGAGCGCTCCTGAAAACGCAGGTCAATTCGGGTTGCCAAGGATATTAGCTCTTCCAAGAGAGTAGGTCTGTCCCGTCCCACCAGCTCATCCTTGATTCTTCCGGATAGGCCTTCCCAGAAGTTAGCAACCAGGGCCTCATTGTTCCACGACAATTCAGACGAGAGGGTGCGGAATTTAACAGCATACTGAGCTACCGTGAGAGTACCTTGGCGCAGGCGGAGCAGAGCTGATGCAGTCGAAGTGGTACGACCAGGTTCATCGAAAGTCCTGCGAAAAGCCTCTAGGAAAGATTGAAGATCGTTAACCACCGGATCCCCTCTCTCCCATAGCGGGTTTAGCCAGGCGAGGGCTTCTCCTCCCAGGTGTGACATGATGAAGCCCACCTTGGCTCGGTCAGAAGCAAACATATGCCCCAAGATTTCGAAGTGTAGAGTGCACTGATTGAGGAAACCCCGACACAGAGTAGGATCACCCTGGAAACGGGTAGGAGCCGCCAGACGAGGACCTTTACTTGCCATGGGAACTGGTACCTGATTATTGATAGAAGAGTCAGGTGCAGACGAGGACCCTAGGGAATCCATGCGGGTAGACAAGCTGCGTAGGTAAGTCGTGATCTTGTCCTGTTGAACTCCCAAACGGGCCACCTCCTGGCACAGATCCGTGGTCGGAGGTCTCTGGGATCCAGCGGGTTCCATGGCCGGAGCAATCTGTAACGAATGGAAGCGGAGGCAGAGGTGGTGAAGTTCACATTCGTTTTTATTTTTTAATGTGGAACCTCGAGACCGCGGTCCGGAGGGCTCCGAAGGGGGCGTAACTAGTGAGCCCGGGTACCCGTAGTAAGGCCCCTCGAACAGGACCAGAATGGAATACCCGGAGGACACGGGTGCTACCTCCAGTTAGACCCCGGACACGTGGCAGCTGTCCCAGAGGGACCAAAAGGGTAACAAGTATTTACAGAGTCCGTGGAAAGTTCTTGACGGAGAAGGGTAAGGTCCTGGTCCAGAACGGATGGTAGAAGGCTGGCTTCAGTGACCTTGTCACGGTCCACGGGTACGGATGGCTGATGGCGTAACGGGATGACACTTGCGCCAGTAATAGCCGAGATTGTCCAGATTAGCCAGATACGGGTTAGCAATGATCTGAGGAGACAAACAGTATCAGCGAAGCACAGAGACTGTGATGCAGCGCAGACAGAACAGGCACAGAACCGGATGTAGCAATGATAGAACACGTTGCTCCAGCACTCCCCTAATGGTGGAGTGACCAGATATAGTACTGAGTGTGCAGCCATTGGATAATTAGCTATTTCAAAAGATGCACGCTGCCCCTTTAAGAGAGGCGGCGGGCGCGGCCTCGCGTCCTAAGCCGACTGTCTGGAGGCCTGCCAGCAGCGTGCCAGGAAGTGGAGAAGGACTCAGGACGCCGGAGAGCAGATGGGACAGGAGACCCCAGCCCACGCACAGACCGCCGCAGAGGGACAGCCCGAGGAACAGGTGAGTGAGCAGAACGAAGTGCAGAGGCAGAGCTGGGACCGGGTGTAACAGCCATGAGGACAATGGAAAAATATTTCTTGTAATTTAAATATTTGGATCCAGATCCTGCTGGCTTGACAATGCAGCTATGTTTCCCGTCCACAGCACTCAAGCAATTAGGAAACGGACATATTTGTAGAAACTTGTCAGCAATTTCAAGCCAACTCTCTGTTGTGGGCTGTGTTATAAATTCATCAACTAAAGAGTCACACAACGCACGGCATGTGTGCTTTACAATTCCAGATATGGTGGAAATTCCAAGTCTGTACTGGAAATGGAGTGAGGAAAGGGATTCTCCAGTTGCAAGGAATCTGTGAATAAAAAAAAGGAGACAAATGAATTCAAAATCACAGCAATAACATACCAGTTAGAACTCAGCTTTAACAGTTGGAGATACTATAAAAAGAATTATTACAATCTATCATCAACAACATTCTAGTACAAGTGTGCTCTCAAGCGAGCAGATCCAATAAATATGGCTTACCATTAGAGTCACCATTAGACGCTCCACCGGTGAAATGGAGAAGCTGCAATAGGTGTCCGATCTTCTTATGAGGTCTACAATTCGCTCCACCAAGAAATCAAAGTTCTCCATTTTCATGCGAACATACGTGAAAAATTTCACATGGTTTCCTCTTAGGTCCATGTAGAGTGTAGAACACACCCCACGCATCATTCTCTTGGCTGTGATGGGGTGGATCCACAAACGGCGTTGACGTCGCTGATGCATGATGCGCTGCTGTCTCTCTCTCTCTCTCTCTCTCTCTCCAGAACAATCACTTTCAAACGATTCGCCTCCACTGTGAAATCCACCAAATTCTTCAACATGTTTCCTATCACAGCGTCCATCTTCGCCAGCCACTTGCTCTTCTCTCCAACCTGCACTTGCTCCTCTACAACCTGCCAAAGATGGGTTGTAGGAACAGTGTATATATAGGCTTTCAGTAGCCAATCACGTTTGGAAGCCCCCAAAGGGGCGTTTTTAAAAACCGGATCCGTCGTAATCCGTCGAAAAACGGATAAAAAAAAAGGACGAAACTGATGAAACGGATCCGGTTTTTGGTCAGATCCGCTAGACTGATCCGGTAGAAAACCGGATCCGTCTCATCTGTTTTTACATAATTTGAGCCGGATCCGGCGCTCCGGCGTGACGCCGGATCTTGCCTGACGGCAAAAGGCTGATGTGTGAAAGTAGCCTTAGAGATGACTACTTTACTTAGAAGTCACAATCCTGCAAGGCCACTACCCTCATTGGGTAGGGTGCACAAAGTGTCAAAAACACAAATATTGTGCAGGTCATGAAAGATAGTTCGTTGGTGCAAACTGTGCCAGAATTCTGAGCTATTTGAAGGTGTTGTCAGGTCCAAAATTATAACTCTTCAGTCACTCTGTTTCACTGCAGACTTATGAATCCCCCCCAGTGCACACACTGTGTGCTGCAAGGATTCGCCAGTTTCTGAGCCGGGACCAGAGGGTATGTATGCATTATGCATACTACTGGCCACAGCTAGTGGGCGTGGCCTCGCTCCATATACTTGCATTGAGTGAGGCCGCACCCACTGGATGGCCTGGTCTCTAGACGAGGCACGGCCTCGCTCCATACAAGTGTATGGAGCGAAGCAGCTCACACTAGTCGGGCTCTGGCTAGGTGTATGTATAAAAGCATATGTACCCGCCATTCCCAGCTCAGAAACTAGCAAATCTCTGCAGCACACTTTGTGCGTTGGGGATTCATAAGCAGGGCCACCATCAGGGCATTACTGCCCTTACTGGTGTACTGGTGTATGGGGCCCGTTGAGCAGAGGGGGCCTGCAGCGGGCCCCCTCTGTTCTGCTCCCCAGGCCCTAGCGGCAGGATCCTACAGCTTCCGTAACCGATCGTGCGTCCTCTGACACATGATCAGTTAAAATCTGTTGCCATGCAGGAGATTCCTCCCGCATAGCAACAGTTAACAGCCACCAGCCAATCACAGGCCAAAAGCTGACGTCAGGAATGACGCTGTGCGCCTCATCTGAATTGGAGAGGAGGTTGCCGCTAGAGCTCGGCCAAGTAAGGAAAAACATTTTTTTTTCTAAAGCTGCGGTATGGGCATATTATACTGGTATGGGGGTGCATTATACTACTATGGGATGAGGTGAGGAAGGGAAAGGGGTGCATTATACTATGTGGTGCATTATACTCCTATGGGGAGGCTGCATTATACTGCTATAGGGCTGCATTATACTGCTATGGGACTGCAGTATTCTATATATGACTGTAGGGTGCATTATACTACTATGGTGCTGCATTATACTGCTATACATGACTATGGGGTACAGTATACTATTATGGATGACTATGGGGCAACATGGAGAGACATGGGGGATGTATGGAGAGACATAAGGCAAAATGGGAAGACACGTGGGGTCCAGAATGTGGGATATAATTACTGTAAGGGCTAATTAAAGGATATTATTTTTGAGGATACCGTTTTCAGTGTGGGGGGGAGAGGTCCTGTTACTGCACAGGGCGACATGGTCACTTTTTCTTCATTGAGCGTAGTATAGAGGTTGGGGAAAAAATTGGGGAATGTGCTCTAGATAACTGTTATTCTCTGCAGAAACAAGTCCTGGCTGGAAGAAGTGATGGTGGTGTGCGCTGGATGAAGATGAAAAGCAAAGATGAAGGACTTCAACTAGAGATGTCACCGGTGAGTCAGTGTATTACATGTATATGCACACTATACACTGTATATTATTATACAAAGCTCCTGTGTATAATGTCACTGGTGATCACTATTACCTGTACACTGACACTATATACAGAGCTCCTGTGTATAATGTCACTGGTGATCCCTGTATTACCTGTACAGTGACACTATATACAGAGCTCCTGTGTATAATGTCACCAGTGATCACCGTATACAGTGTCAGTGTACAGGCAATATACAAAGTACAGATTTGTGTATAATGGCACTTACGGTGATATCAGTATTGTGTTTTTTCTATTAATGATCAGTATTGTAGTATTCGGTCACTATGTTGTGTTAATATGTGGTCTGGACATGGTGTGGCAGTATTTGTTACTTGTATGTGCTATTATTTGATCACTATATGGTGGTAATATATATTCTGGTCATGGTGTGGTGGTTTTTGTTCCTTGTTTGTAGTATTATTCGGTCATTATGTGTTGGTAATATGTGATCTGTTCATGGTGTGGCGGTTTTTGTTCCTTGTATGTGCTATTATTTGATCACTATATGGAAGTAATATGTAGTGTGTTCATGGCGTGGTGGTATTTGTTCCTTGTCTATATATATAAAATTGAATGTGTGTGTGTGTGTGTTTATCACCAACCAATCACAAACCATCTTTCATGTCACCAGAGCTGTTTAAAAGAAGCTGAGCTGTGATTGGTTGCTATGAGCAACAGTTTTCCTTGCAGCCAATCACTAAGCATCTTTCATTTCACCAGAGCTGTTTAAAAGAAGCGGAGCTGTGATTGGTTGCTATGAGCAACAGTTTTCTCACTCCACGACAACACCTCAGCAGACAGTGACTAGGTGGGAGAACTCTAGCATCCCCGGGAATATAAGCTCCAAGCCATTGTCTGCCCCCAGAAAGGAGCAGAGAGCACATGACAGAAATGAATCACCCCTTCCGTTCCCATATACCCATCACACATCCTCCATCCCATAAGCACATCTTCCCTCTTAAAGGGATCTCCGGTATAGAAGTTAAGGCAAATCCATACTGCGCTTTGGTTTGATCCCAGGCCTCTCTTAAAGGGATTCCCGGTATGGAAGTTAGGACCGTTCCACTCAGCGCTGTGGTTCTGACCCCAGGGTCTCTTAAAGGGATCATTAATATGGAAGTTAGGGCAATTCCACTAAGCACTCTGGTTCTGACCCCAGGCCCCTCTTAAAGGGATCCCCGGTACGGAAGTGAGGGCAAATCCACTCTGCGCTTTGGTAATGACCCAAGGCCTCTCTTAAAGGGATCTCCGATATGGAAGTTAGGGTAAATCCCTCAGCGCTCTGATTCTCACCCAGGCTTCTATTAAAGGGATCTCCGGTATGGAAGTTAGGCCCATTCCACTCAGAGCTCTGGTTCTGACCCCAGGCTGACCGGATGATGTGGGATATTAGGAGTAGTAGTCTGGTGGCTCTGGCTGATGGGATGATGTGGGATATTAGGGGGAGTAGTCTGGTGGCTCTGGCTGAAGGGATGATGTCGGATATTAGGGGTAGTAGTGTGGCGGCTGTGACGGGATGATGTGGGATATTAGTGGCAGTTGTCCGGTGGCTCTGGTTGATGGGATGATGTGGGATATTAGGGGTAGTAGTCCGGTAGCTCTGGCTGACAGGATTGTGTGGGATATTATAGTGAATGTGGCTATGCGGAGTAGGCGGGGCTATACACGCAGCTTTATATATAATATATAGATATAATCATTATAATTTGTTATAACTAACCATAGTTAGTTACTATGCCTGGGCAGCGGCGGGCTCTTCAGCTAGTTTGTGATATTATTGGTCATTTTAAAAATAAATAAAAATATACCGAAATTGTATTGGATATTTTAAAAAATGATTAATAGGATAGAGTGGAGTAGAGCTTGGACAATTGAGTTTTTAAAATGTTAGTTACAGTAGCAGGGCCGGCTCCAGGTTTTTATGGGCTCCGGGCGAAAGAGCCTCAGTGGGCCCCTTTAACACAGACCACGATTCATGATGCACAGATATGGCAGAGAAATATGGGTATAGTACAATGCCAAATACTTCACTTCTTCCATTACATGAGTGATATCTATTGTAAATTGTACAATAGCTCAAAAACTGCCAAATCCTCACAGCGCACAGTACAGACTGGACAGTACAGTCCTCCATACAATATTATGGGCACCACATATTCTCCCCCTCATCACCCATATAATACCCCATGCAGGATGTCACCACCCATATAATGCTCCATACAGAATACTGGACCCAAAATAATGCTCCATACAGAATACTGGACCCAATATAATGCTCCATACAGGATACTGGTCCCCATATAATGCTCCATACAGGATACTGGTCCCATATAATGCTCCATACAGGATACTGGTCCCCATATAATGCTCCATACAAAATATGGAGCTCTCCTCTGCGCTGTACTGCGTTCTGCACTGTTACAGCTCAGGAAAGGGCGCTGTGGAAAGACTCCCATTATCATCATGATTGCCTCCCCATCATCATCAATGCCTGCCCATCATCATCATCTTCTCCCCATCATCAATGCCTGCCCATTATCATCAATGCCTGCCCATTATCATCATCTTCTCCCCATCATCATCAATGCCTCCCCATTA
Source organism: Oophaga sylvatica (assembly GCA_033576555.1). NCBI lineage: Eukaryota > Metazoa > Chordata > Amphibia > Anura > Dendrobatidae > Oophaga > Oophaga sylvatica. The sequence goes on along the minus strand of JARQOD010000005.1, from coordinate 401,321,980 downwards.
TCAGCAATGCCTGCCCATCATCATCTCCTCCCCATCATCATCAATGTCTGCCCATCATCATCTTCTCTCCATCATCAATGCCTGCCCATTATCATCATCTTCTCCCCATCATCATCAATGCCTGCCCATCATCATCTTCTCCCCATCATCAATGCCTCCCCATTATCAGCAATGCCTGCCCATCATCATCTTCTCCCCATCATCAATGCCTCCCCATTATCAGCAATGCCTGCCCATCATCATCTTCTCCCCATCATCAATGCCTGCCCATTATCATCATCTTCTCCCCATCATCATCAATGCCTCCCCATTATCAGCAATGCCTGCCCATCATCATCTTCTCCCCATCATCAATGCCTCCCCATTATCAGCAATGCCTGCCCATCATCATCTTCTCCCCATCATCAATGCCTCCCCATTATCAGCAATGCCTGCCCATCATCACACACAGACAGCACACAAGCACTCTCTCACATACATACATACACACACACACACATACATACACACACAAAGCACCGCACTACATACACACACAGAGACACACACACAGAGACGTCTTACCTGTTCAGCATCCCCGCGCTCTGTGCCACAGCCGGCCGCTGAATGATGACGTCATTCAGCGGCCGGCTGTGAGAGGAAGCGCTGGCGCCCCCTGGAGCCCGGAGCTGCAGCAGCGGAGGCACGGGAGAGGTAAGTATTGTTGCCAGCTGCTGCCGGGGCCCTGAGCAGGCGGGGGGCCCAGTGGTGGCGCTGACACCGCTCTCCGCGCGGGGGTGCCAGACTACGAGTGGGCCCCCCGCCTGCTCAGGGCCCCGGCACTGGCCCGGGTGTGCCGGGTGCTGACGCCGGCCCTGTACAGTAGAGTAGGGCCTAGACAAAAGTGTCTACCTTGTCATGGTGGCGGATTAAAAAAAATCTTTGGCAAAAACAAAAGCTGCTTGCTATTTATGCGATATGGTGATGGGAACTGTAAATGTGTGATTGGTGAGGACGTGGTGCCAAATTGGAGTTTTTCAAAGAGAGGGTGGTGGGACTGTGGATGGTTTATTGCAATCAGAAGGCAATAAAACTTTCACACTCCTTATCTATGAACTGTTCCAATATTTATGTTTATCTCTATCTCCCATAATGACAGTTCTGCTTCACGTCACTTGTCTTACCTATTGCATTGTTTCTGTGCTGTGTTGTAGTAAATATGTGATTCTTCAGATTTT
>JARQOD010000005.1:401257336-401320663 GCA_033576555.1 Oophaga sylvatica | reverse complement strand
ACCGCCCTGCTCGGCGCATTCAGCTCCGGATTCAGAGAGTGTAGGGAGAGCTACTGCCGAGATAGGGTCAGATTTCGCAATTTCTTAGCCAGTGTGGGGTCTACCATCCTAAACTACTCAAATCCTGATAACCCAACAGTCCTTTTCAGGACTAATTCCAGAGTATATAGGTTCCAGTGTTAGGCAGGCAGGGGAGTGAACGTCGCTCTATACACATCAGTGCAAGGCCTGCAGGCACTGTATGTGCGTATACAGATCATTGCATACATCAAACCTGTAGGATATATTGGCCGTATATAGCTAGCCCCAGGTGTAATTGGAGTACAGGCCACATATTTTTCGGTGGGTATTTCCGTGCCAGATCATATCTGTGCGTGCTCAAAGTGTGGCCAGTATAAGGCAAATTTTTTTTTTAAGCCCTGGGTGTGAGTGCACTTAAAGACAGCACCATGTTGCATTATTTTCAAAAACAGGCCACAATTAACTGTGGGGGTCTATCTGTGACATGCCTCATACATCCGTGTGCCAAAATTTGATGCATTTTAGGCCTAACTTCCCTATTTTGGCCATTCTCTCATTCTTGTTATATCCAGCAGGCTTTTTTATCCACACAATCATGAAAAATTAATCCAGTCTGTGATTTCAGGTTAAGGCTTGGTGTATCAGTGGCGTAAAAATCTTTGCTTCGCAGGCATACGTTGCATAGTTCTGTCTGTTATCCTGGTTCAATTCATTTTTTATTTTTTTCAAACAGTAACGAAAAACCTAACCGCAAAAATTTATACAGTCTGTGATCTCAGGCTAAGGCCTGGTGTATGTGTGGTGGAAAAATCTTTTCTTGGCAGGCATATGTTGCATAGTTAAGTTTGTAAGCATTCTTGTACCACTTTTTTATTGTGTTCAAATAATAAACAAAACATAACCCAAAAAATTAATACAGTCTTATCTCATGCTGAGGCCTGGTGTATATCTGTGGTGTAAAAATCTTCGCTTTGCAGGTAAACTGATCACATATAATTTTTCTCAAAATAAATCCATTTGTATTGAGCTTTTCAAATACTTCAGTAGTCCATTTAAAATGAGCAAGGCAAGGGGCAAGGGACGGGGAAGTGGACGTGATGCTGATGGTGCATGCAGAGGCCAAGGCCATGGCCAAGCTGAAAGTGGGCTGCAGCAAAGACCCACATGTTCTCGCTCAACCTTCCTGTCCCAGTTTCTAGGGGAGTGCAGCACACTACTATTGAAGCCCGAGCAGTGTGAAACGGTAGTTAGTTGGATAGCGGATAATGCTTCAAGTCACTTAGCCACCACCACCATGTCTTCCACACGGTCAAGTCTGAGTAGCCGTAAGTGTGGACCGGCTACTACTCACCCTGATCCTTCTTCTTCCTACCATGCCGAGCGCCCTGAGACAACAGATCCCACACTCGGACACTCTGAAGAGCTGTTCAATTTTCCATTTGGAGATTCGTGCTTCTCGGCCGCTCCACTTGAAGTGGGGAAAGATGATATTCCATGTAGCGATGCACAAATCTTTGAGCAGCCACGGTCACAAGTAGTGGACGATGATGAGACACAATTGCTGGAAAGAAAGGAGGAGGAGCATGGTGCAGATGTGGAAGACAAGGTGGTGGATGACATAGTGACTGACCCAACATGGCAGGAGGACATGCAGAGCAAGGACAGCAGCACACATGGGAAAGGAGACATCACCCCAACAGGCAAGAAGAAGCAGTGTATTTGCCGCAGACAGAAAGCGTGCATCTGTTCCCTGTAACAGCAACAGGACTGAAGTTGCCATTCCAACTGTTAGATCTTCCCGAGTCTGATTATTTTTTAAAGCCTCTGCCGATAATCCCAAACAGGCCATTTGCAGCACTTGCCATGCCCGCATCAGCAGGGGTAGCAAAACTACCAGCCTGACCACCACCAGCATGATTAGGCACATGGCAGCAAAGCACCCGACTTTGTGGGCCGAACCCCAGGCTCCAGGAACACTGTCTGCAGGTGACAACACCAGTTCTTCCACTGTTTTGTGTAAAAGCCAATCCCCAGTTCAGCGTGCCTGTGAAGATGCCTCGGTCCCTGCACCTGTTGTTGCCCACAGTCAATCAGCACCATCATCAAGCCCGTCCACGTCCTTGTCCCAGCGCAACCTTCAGTTGTCTATACCCAAGTCATTGGAACGTAAGCAGAAATACCCAGCCAATGCCCCACAGGCCACAGTACTTAATTTGCACATTTCTCGACTGCTTGCGCTCGAACTGTTGCCTTTTCGGCTCATTGAGATGGAAGCTTTCCGCAACCTGATGGCGACTGCCATCCCAAGGTACTTTGTACCCAGTCACCACTATTTCTCCCATTGTGCCGTACCGGCATTACACCAGCATGTGTCCCACATTACCCGTGCCCTCAACAGTGCTGTCACTGGGAAAGTTCACCTAACTATGAACACGTGGACAAGTGCCTGTAGGCAGGGATGGTACATCTCACTGACTGCACACTGGGTTAACATAGTGGAAGCCGGGACCCAGTCGGACCTTGGGATGGAACACATCCTCCCCACGCCGAGGATTGCGGGTCCTACGTCAATGAGGGTTGCCCCCACAGTCTACAGCTCCTGCATCTCCTCCTCATCCTCCTCCTCTTCTTCATCCTCCATCTCAGAAATGAATACATCAGTCCGAAGCTGGAAGCACTGCAGCACTGCTTCAGCCAAGCGGCAACAGGCTGTGCTGAAGCTAATCTGCATAAGTGACAAACCGGACAATGCAGAAGAGTTGTGGACAGCGCTGAAAGAGCAGTCAGATATTTGGTTGAAACCGCTGAACCTACAGCCAGGCATGGTCGTGTGTGACAATGGCCGTTACCTTGTGGCGGCTCTGAGGAAGGTGAGCTGACACATGTACCTTGCCTGGCCCATGTGCTTAACCTCGTGGTTCAGCATTTTCTAAAACGCTACCCGGAGCTGCCGTATCTGCTAGTGAAAGTACGCCGTCTGTCAGCCCATTTTCAAAAGTCAGCTACAGCTTCAGCTACCCTTGCCATGCTTCAGCAGCGTTTCCAGCTTCCGACTCACCGACTGGTGTTGTTATGATCTGCTACAAGCACTAAGGAAAGGTAGGAATTCTGTCCCTACAATAGTACTAAGCTGGATCCCTACGATGTAACGGGGAACCTGATCCTGCGACCAGACCCGCTAAAGTCCTCAGCTAGTCTGAACGAAGACCTATAGTTGCGAGGGAGGAATCCCTACAAGATCTAGGGACTGGGTGAAAAGGTGGACACCTCCTAACAGAAATTGTAGCAGGGAAAAATAAAACAGAAAACAAATTACTAAGAGATCCTAAGATCAAGCAAAACTGACAGAGTAAGGCACCTAAGCACCCGGCTAGCTTAAGAGTAGATAATACAATGAAGTCCAGCAAAGCCAGAAGGGCGGGGCCAGACTAAATAGGGTAAAAAAGTCATGTGACCAGCAAACTGAAACAAAACCTAACAAGAGGGTTATAACAGGTGTGTGATGTCCCCATGCATTGGAACTCTACACTGCATATGTTGGAAAGGATTTGTGAGCAGAAGAGGGCAGTTGTTGACTACCAGCATCAACAAGGCCGTCAATAAACAGTTCAGACTCCACACATAAGATCTCAGGAGTGGACATGGATGTCATACATTTGTACCATCCTCCAGAACTTTGAGGACTGCACCTAGATGGCGAGCGGCGATAACACCATAATTAGCGTCACAATCCCGCTTCTCAGCATCCTTAAAACCTCTCTGCTCACAATTAAAGATGATGCATTGCAGGCAGAGCAGGAGGACACGGAGCAAGGAACCATACAGGGTGATTACACTCAGTCCAGCCTCATGACGTCGAAACGTGGATTGGTAGACAATGAGGTGGAGGAGGAGGAAGAACAGGAGCTACTTTCATGGGCTATAGACGGTACTACAAGCACAGCTGTCATACCATCTGTTCAGCGGGGATGGCCTGAGGACAGGGGGGAGGAGGAGGATGAGGAGGACAGCATGGTCAGTTGTCCTGTTGGTGAGGACACGGAAGTCTTGCCTGTTACTAGTCTGGCACACATGGCTGACTTTATATTGAGCTGCGTTAACAATGACCCTCGCCTTAGAAAAATTTTCAATGACACTCATTACTGGTTGGTAACACTTCTAGACCCACGCTACAAGGACAACTTTCAATCTCTTCTACCAGAGGCAGACAGGTGTTCAAAATTTTTGATGTTCCACAGGGCTCTTGTAGCGGAATTAATGAAAAAATTCCCATGTGAGAATGCTGGCAGCAGACGTCAGAGTTTGTTGTACAGCCAAGGAGTCACAGCGAGAGAGACAGAAGTAAGACAGGGCAGGCAGGGGAACAATGGCAAAGTTCTGGGGCAGTTTTCTCAGACCCTCCCATCGGTCTGCCACAAAGGCAAGGGGTGGTGGCACAAGATGTGCAATGTTTTGGAAGATGTTGGAGTACCTTGCAGATCGTACAAGCGTCCTCCGTGATTCCTCTGTACTTTTTTATTATTGGGTATCCAACCTGGACACGTGGCATGAGCTGGCTCTCTATGCCTTGGAGGTCCTGGCCTGCCCTGCTGCTAGTATTCTGTCAGAGCGGGTTTTTAGTGCAGCTGGTGGAATTATAACAGATGAGCGCATCCGCCTGTCAACTGACAATGCTGACAGGCTGACTTTCATAAAAATGAACAGGGGCTGGATTGGGCAATACTTCTGTACACCACCTAATGAAAACAGCGAAACATAACCTGAAATACATTGTCTTTTTTGTGGCGGTGTATTCTCATGCACCTCTTCACAACCACACATGGGTATCCGCTTCCTGATTTGGTCTGTTTGGTGTTATCCTCATCATCCACAACTAGTACAACACCAGGGTGAACTTATTTTGTGTTGGTAAGCCAGTGCAGTGTTTGGCAAAGGTGTTTTATTGATGCCGTTACTAATTTTAAACCAAACCAAATGTTACTCCCCCAGGGTGAAATCTCAAAAATGACATGTACGTATATTCTTCCCATTTATTCCTATATTTTCCATTTTTCCTATTAGTGGAACATCCTCTGGTGACCTACTGTATTACACTACAATATTGAAATGGTGAAATCCTATGATATTATATTTTTATTTATATCCCTGTCTCAGTTGTTGTTAGGGACAAACATATCTCGTTGGACACATTCTGGCTTCATATCTATGAACCTGTGTTCACCCCTCCCTTTTGTTAGTTTCTTTCATAGGTGGATTCACTTTTTTGATTTCTTAGTTCGATTTCAGTAGGATTTATCAGCAATGTCTCCTCATTTACCACCACTAGATGACGAGTGTTTATGGGTTCTGTGCTGCAACAGGCTGTGGAATTTTTGTCAAGGGTGTCTATGATGCCCATATAATATTTTTAAAAAATGTAGCCCCATGGGGAAATGTTTGGCAGCCCATGCACTGCGCGTATGGGCATTACAAGTCGAGGAGACCAACTCCTTAACATTGGGCCTAGTTTTTAATCAGGTCTTCATCAATGCCACCTCATTGTCCGCCACTAGATGACCATGGTTAACGTGTTCTGTGCTGCTACAGGCAGTCAAATGTTTGCCAAGGGTGTCTATGATGCCCATAAAATCTTCTTGACAATTGCATTCCCCAAGGGGGAAATGTTTTCCAGCAGATACACTAAGTGTATGGGCATTCCAAGTGTAGGAGGCCCGCTCCTTAAAATTGGGCCTAGTTTGGAATCAGGCCTTCCTCCACGTCTCATCAGTCGCTGCCCGTAGATCTCCAGGGTTAACGTGTTCCGTGCTGCTCCTACCATTGTCAAATTCCTAACAAGGGTGGGTGTTTTTGATGGGCGTTAAATAGTTGTGATGAAAAATGTCAACGTGTACCCCACAGGGGAAAATGTTTGCCAGGCCCAGGAACTTTGTGTATGGCCATTCTGAGTCTCGGAGACCCTCTCCTTTATCGTCTTTGTAATATGTATGGGTGAAGGTGAAGAAGCTTGTGGCACCGTTTCGCACCCCCCTCTACTATTACGTATCTAGTGCGCCCATCTCTCCTGCTTCGTATAGTTACGGACGGTGCACTACTCTTCAAACTTAGTTTTTCATGAGCATCCATCAGTTTGGTTGGTTTCCCTCTGACACTTATCTGCTTTCTTGAATTCTGCATCTCCTGAACATGTAGCACTTTCACCTTAATATAGACATCTGCGTGTTTGGCAACATGTCTTGGAAGGGCATTTCTTTGGCCGAGTCTCATATGCGCATCTGTTACACCAATTTTCTCACTGGCATGAAACCGATTCTGGTACTTGATGGTGGCTACACCACGAATGATTATAGGCTGTATCCTGGCTCTCATACCTCCCATAGCCTAAGCTGTTATTAATCATGTACTTGCCCATTCCTCTGATCACCATGCCTCCTTTCCTTCCTTATCTCTTCATCCAATTGTTCCGTCATATGTGGCCAAAAAAACCTACACCATCCCAGCAGCAACTATGTAGGAAAACACAGAAAAGTTTTGCCAGATGTTTTAGATGCCCCCAAAATTAAGATTTGAAACACTATGGTCATGTCTACCCCCAGGTGGGAAATCTTTGTCAGCCAATGTATGGGCATTCCAAGTGTAGGGTGCCCCCTCTGTTGTGAATACGCTGGAGGCGACTTCGGAGCTGGGGCTCCCTCCGGTGGTTGCTGAGGGTAATGAACTAATTGCAGAATGGCTTTCAGCTGGATCCGAATGGTCTGATTATAAGTGATCTGAACTCCCAGCAGCCTTGCCGGTAATCAATTGTTCCTCCTGGTCTTGCTTCCCTGCTCTCATTCAGATAAGTGATTGCTGTTTTTTTTCCTCTGTTGGATTTTCACTGCTGGTTTGCTGCCTGCAGTGGACTGCAGCCTGTCCCCTTTTGGGGGTCTGGCGCTGCAATTGTGCTCAGTTTGTGTTTGCACTTTTGCTTTGTTCCTTTGTCACTTTTTATTTGCTGAATTGCTGTTTGTTACACCAGGGATCTGATTTAGGTGGTTGAGATTGTGTGATCTCAGGTTTTTTGTTAATCAGAAGTGTTGGTATTTTTGTCAGGGTTTTGTTGGATTGCAGTCAGAATTCTTTCCTATACTTTTCTATCTAGACAGATTGGGCCCAAGCGTTTGCTCATTCTATTTTCTGTCTGTGTCCGTGTTTTCTTCTTGTCTAACCGCCATTACATGTTTGGGGGCTTCCTATTTCTTTGGGGACTCTGCTCCGGGGCAGATAGCTTTCATCTTTCTGCCTTTAGGTGTAGTTATCTCTCCGGCTGTGACAAGGCATCTAGGATCACCGTAGGTACGCTCCACGGCTACTTCTAGTGTGGCGGTTAGTTTAGGTTACTGCAATCCAATAGGTTCCAGCCTCTCTGGTGTATTACTACTTTTGCTATTCTTTGCAATTTCTCCTCAGCTACCGAAACATAACAGTATTACTCACAGAAGGGAAAAATAGTAAAGAGGAAAAAGTTTGTTACATTTTTTTTTTCCCCTCTTTTTCTCTGAGTGCTGAGGAGGAATTTTTTTTTTCTTTTTTACTCTCAATGGAGTTTGCACAGTTGTCTGGCCGTGTGGAGCAGCTTGCCACTGAGGTTCGGAGTATTGCTACCTATCTTGCTAGGTTGCCAGTTGTGGAACTTAGGATCCCCATGCCAGATTTATTTTTGGGGGATCGGTCTAAATTTTTGAATTTCAAAAATAAATATAAGTTGTTTTTTGCCTTAAAGCATAAGTCCTCAGGGAACGCAGCACAGCAGGTTCAGATTGTCATCTCTCTGCTGCGCGGCGACCCTCAGGATTGGGCTTTTTCCCTGACACCTGGGGATCCTGTTTTGAATGATGTTGATGTATTTTTTCAAGCTCTGGGGTTATTGTACGATGAACCTAATGTCATTGATCAAGCTGAAAAGACCTTGATGGCATTAAATCAGGGTCGTGAAGATGCTGAGCTGTACTGTCAGAAATTTCGAAAATGGGCAGTCCTGACCAAATGGAAGGATGATGCTTTGGCAGCCCTTTTTCGGAAGGGTCTGTCAGAAAATGTAAAGGACGCTTTGGTGGGATTTCCTGTTCCCTCTGGTCTCAATGATTCTATGTCTTTGGATATTCACATTGACAGACATTTGCGGGAGCGCAGAGGTATGCGTGAGATAGTGTTGCCTTGTGAGCCAGCTCCTGAGCCCATGCAGTGTGATGGAGTGACTTCTGGGGCTCAGCGTCATGAGTTTCGTAAGCGCAATGGATTATGTTTCTACTGTGGTGACGCTTCCCATGCTATTTCCGTCTGCCCTAAGCAGGGAAGACGTTTTGCGCGCTCAGTTGTCTTGGGTAGTGTTCAGACTATATTTCTGTTGACTAACTGATTTGCTCCATGTCCACATTTTCAGCTCAGGCTTTTGTTGATTCAGGAGTAGCTATTAACCTGATGGATTTTGACTTTGCCAAACGTTGTGGGTTTCCCATGATACCCCTGCGGAAGTCTATTCCCCTACTGGGCATTGATTGAAGGGGTAGCCCTTTGGCGGAGAATAAACCCCAGTTTTCTACTCAGGTGATAATGAGGGTTGAACCAGATCATCAGGAGAGTTGCAAATTTCTGGTGTTGCATAATCTGCATGACATTATTGTACTAGGTTTCCCTTGGTTACAGTCTCATAATCCTGTTTTTGGATTGGAAATCTGTGTCTGTGACCAGTTGGGGCTGCCAATGTGTTAATACTGACACTCCTGTTTTTTTTTTCTGCCTCTCCCCAGTCTCAGGATGTCCCTGACTTTTTGACTGATTTTTCTGATGTGTTTTTATTGAAAGTAAATCTGCATCCTTGCCCGCTCACAGGAGCTATGATTGCGATATTGAATTAGTGCCTGGTGGTAAATTTCCTAAAGGTCGCCTTTTTAATTTATCTGTACCTGAACATGATGCTATGCGATCTTATATCAAGGAGTCATTGGAGAAGGGTCATATCAGAACATCCTCTTCACCCTTGGGCGCCGGTTTTTTCTTTGTGGCCAAAAAGGATGGTTCATTGAGGCCGTGTATTGATTATCGCCTCCTAAATAAGATCACTGTTAAATATCAATATCCGTTACCTTTGATTTCTGACCTATTTTCCAGAGTGAAAAGTGCTAGTTGGTTTACCAAGCTTGACCTCAGGGGGGCGTATAACCTTATTCGCATTAAGCACGGGGATGAATGGAAGACGGCGTTTAATACCCCAGAGGGGCATTTTGAGTACCTAGTGATGCCTTTTGGGCTTACTAATGCCCCTTCCGTCTTCCAATCCTACATGAATGATATTTTCAGGGATTTTGTGGATAAATTTCTGATTGTTTATTTGGATGATATCTTGATTTTTTTCCAATGACTGGGACTCTCATGTGAAACATGTTCAGAGTGTGTTCCAGATTTTGAGAGAATGCACTGTATGCGAAGGGATCAAAGTGTCTTTTTGGTGTAAAGAAGATCTTATTTCTGGGATTCATGTTGTCTCCGTCTGTTATTGAAATGGACCTGGTCAAGGTTCAGGCCATCTGTGATTGGGTTCAACCTACTTCATTGAAGGCTCTTCAGAGATTTTTGGGTTTTGCCAATTTTTATCGTAAATTTATTGGTAATTTCTCCGGTATTGTTAAACCATTGACTGATTTGACCAAAAAGGGTTCCGATGTGGTGAATTGGCCTCCTGAGGCAGTTTCTGCGTTTCAGGAACTTAAGCAGAGATTCATTTCTGCTCTTGTTCTACGGCAGCCTGATGTTTCTCTGCCGTTTCAGGTGGAGGTTGATGCTTCTGAGATTGGGGCAGGTGCCGTTTTGTCCCAAATGGATCCAGAGACCTTTTAAGTGTAACCCTTGTGCCTTTTTCTCTCGAAAATTTTCTCCAACTGAACGTAATTATGACGTGGGTAATCGGGAGTTATTGGCCATGAAGTGGGCCTTTGAAGAGTGGAGACATTGGCTGGAAGGAGCCAAATATCAGGTGGTGGTCCTCACGGACCATAAGAACCTGGTTTATCTTGAATCAGCCAAGCGACTTAATCCTAGACAGGCCAGGTGGGCCTTGTTTTTCACATGTTTTAATTTTGTGGTTTCTTTTCTTCCTGGCACTAAGAATGTCAAGGCGGATGCCCTCTCGAGGAGTTTCTTTGCAGATTCTACTGAGTTATCTGATCCTGCTGTTATTTTGAAAGAGGGTGTGGTTCTTTCCGCCATTTCGCCCAATTTGAGACTGACTCTGAAAGGGTGTCAAGAGGATAAACCTGAGTGCTGCCCTGTTGGGAAGTTGTTTGTTCCAGACCAGTGGAAAAAGAGTGTGATGTCTGAGATTCATTGATCCGCGTTGGCTGGTCATCGCGGGATTTTTGGTACCAGAGACTTGGTGAGTCGCTCCTTTTGGTGGCCTACTTTGTCTCGTGACGTCAGGGACTTTGTGCAGTCCTGTGGGACTTGCTCTCGTTCCAAGCCTTGCTCTCGTTCTAGTGGTTTGTTAATGCCATTACCTGTACCCAAGAGGTCATGGACCCATATTTCTATGGATTTTATTTCTGATCTTCCTGTCTCTCAGAGAATGACCGTTATCTGGGTAATCTGTGATAGGTTTTCCAAGATGATACATCTTGTGCCATTACCTATAAGTTGCCTTCCTCCTCCGAGTTGGTGCCTTTGTTCTTTCAGCATGTGGTTCGGTTACATGGCATTCCGGAGAACATTGTGTCTGACAGTAGTCCAGTTTGTTTCCAGATTTTAGAGGACATTTTGTTCTAAACTTGGTGTTCAGTTGTCTTTCTCCTCTGCATTTCACCCTCAGACTAATGGACAAACAGAGAGAACAAACCAGACCTTGGAGACTTATTTGAGATGTTTTGTGTCTGCTGATCAAGATGACTGGGTCTCTTTTTTGCCTTTGGCTGAGTTTGCTCTTAATAATAGAGCTAGCTCTGCCACCTTGATGTCTCCATTTTTCTGCAATTCCGGGTTTCACCCTCGATTTTCTTCAGGACAGGCGGAGGCTTCTGTCTGTCCGGGGGTTGACATTATTGTGCAGCGTATGCAGCAGATTTGCGACCAGGTGGTGGAGAGGTTGTCTCTCTCTCAGGAGAAGGCCCAGCGGTTTGCCAACCGGCATAGGACTGATGATCCTCGTTTTAAAGTGTGGGACTTGGTTTGGTTGTCCTCAAGGAATATCCCTATGAAGGTTGCATCTCCAAATTTTAAGCCAAGGTTCATTGGACCTTATAAGATCATGGAAATTATTAATCCGGTTTCCTTCCGTTTGCTTCTTCCAGGGACATTTAAGATCCATAACGTGTTCCACAAGTTCTTATTGAAGAGGTTTGTCGAGCCAGTGGTTCCTATGGCTGCACCTCCCGACCCTGTTTTGGTTGAGGGCAATTTGGAGTATGTGGTTGAGAAGATATTGGATTCTCGTTTTGCTAGATGGAAACTCCAGTATTTGGTTAAGTGGAGAGGTTATGGTCAGGAGGACAATTCTTGGGTGTTTGCTTCGGACATTCATGCTGGGAGACTTATCCATGCCTATCATCGAGCCCATCCTGATCGGCCTGGTTGCGCAGGTGAGGGTTCGTGACCCTCTCCTCAAGGGGGGGTACTGTTGTGAATATGCTGGAGGCGGCTTCTGAGCTGGGGCTCCCTCCGGTGGTTGCTGAGGGTAATGAAATGATTACTGGATGGCCTTCAGCTGGCGCTGAATGGTAGGATATAAGTGGCCTGAGTTCCCAGCAGCCTTGCCGGTGATCAATTGTTCCTTCTGGTCTTGCTTCAAGCACTGCTAGTTTCCTGCTCTCCTTCAGATAAGTGTTTGCTGTTTTTTTTCCTCTGTTTGATTTTCTTTCTGCTGGTTTGCTGCTCTCAGTGGACTGCAGCCTGTCCCCTTTTGGGGGTCTGGCGCTGCAATTGTGCTCCGTTTGTGTCTGCACTTTTGCTTTGCTCCTTTGTTACTTTTTATTTGCTGAATAGCGTTTTGTTACACCAGAGATCTGATTTAGGTGGATGAGATCGTGTGATCTCAGGTTTTTTGGCAATCAGAAGTGTTGGTATTTTTGTTAGGGTTTTGTTGGATTGCAGTCAGAATTCTTTCCTGTACTTTTCTGTCTAGACAGATTGGGCCCCAGCATTTGCTCATTCTATTTTCTGTCTTTGTCCGTGCCTTCTTCTTGTCTAACCGCCATTACATGTTTGGGGGCTTCCTATTTTCTTTGGGGATCTGCTCCGGGGCAGATAGCTTTCATCTTTCTGCCTTTAGGTGTAGTTATCTCTCAGGTTGAGACGAGGCGTCTAGGATCACCGTAGGAACGCTCCACGGCTACTTCTAGTTGTGTGGTTAGTTCAGGTTACTGCAATCCAATAGGTTCCAGCCTCTCTGGTGTATTACCGCTTTTGCTATTTTTTGCTATTTCTCCTCAGTTACCGAAACATAACAATGGGGTATCAGCGTACTCAGGAGAAATTGCACAACAAATTGTATCATGCAATTTCTCCTGTTACCCTTATGAAAATGCAATATTTTGTACTAAACATTTGTGAGGAAAATTTGATTTTTTTTATTTATACAGCTCAACGTTATAAACTGCAGTGAAGCACCTGAGGGTTCAACGTGCTCACCACACATCTAGATCAGTCACCTGAGGGGTCTAGTTTCCAAAATGGTGTGACTTGTGGGAGATTTTCACTGTTTAGACACATCAGAGGCTCTCCAAACTGGACATGGGGTCCGCCAATTGATCCAGCAAATTTTGCATTCAAAAAGTCAAATGGCACTCCTTCCCTTCCGAGCTCTGCCGTGCACCCAAACAGGTCCATTTTTTCTTGTTACCCTTGTCAAAATAAAAAAATTTGTGATCTGAAGTAAATTTTTTGTGAAAAAAGTTAAATGTTCATTTTTTTTCCATATTCCAAAAAATCCTGTGAAGCACATGAAGGGTTAATAAACTTCTTAAATGTTGTTTTGAGCACCTTGAGGGGTGCAGTTTTGAGAATGTTGTCACTTTTGGGTATCTTCTATTATATAGACCCCTCAAACTGACTTTAAATGTGATGTGGTCACTAAAAAAAAAATGGTGTTGTAAAAATGAGAAACTGCTGGTCAACTTTTAGGCTAAGTTCACACGTTGCGGAATTGCCGCGGAAATTTCCGCGGCAATCCCGCACTTCTCCCGCAGGAAATACGCACGTTTTTTGTGTGCTGATTCCCGCCAGAATAATAGCGTTTTGCAAGCGTAATTAGCTTGCAGAATGCTAGCGTTTTCCTAGCGATCTGTAGCATCGCTTGGAAAACTGATTGACAGGTTGGTCACACGAGTCAAACATAGTGTTTCACACGTGTGACCAACTTTTTACTATTGATGCAGCCTATGTCGCATCAATAGTAAAAAGATCTAATGTAAAAATAATAAAAAAAATAATAATAATGATATTCTCACCTTCCGGCGGCCCCCGCAGCCTTCCCGCCTTCAGCGACGCTCCCGGCAACTCCGGTCCCAAGGATGCTTTGCGGCAAATCACACCGATGACGTAGCATCTCGCGAGACCGCTATGCCATCTGGGTGATTCTTGCAAAGGACTCTTGGGACCGGAAGTTGCCGGGAGCGTCGCTGAAGGCGGGAAGGCTGCGGGGGCCGCGGGAAGGCTGCGGGGGCCGCCGGAAGGTGAGAATATCATTATTTTTTATTTTAATTATTGTTTTACCAGGGATATGGTACCCAGGGCCTGGAGGAGAGTCTCCTCTCCTCCAGACCCTGGGTACCACCGCACATGAACCGCTTACATTCCGCAAAATTAATGAACATGTTGCTATTTTTTCCGCAAAGCGTTTTTTTCGCGGAAAAAAAACGCAACATGTGGCCAAAACATGCGGAATCAATTAACATGTATAGGATGCTTAATGCTTGCGTTTTTTATCGCGTTTTTACCGCGGAAAACCGCGGAAAAACCGCGAAAAAAACGCAATTATTCCTGATCGTGTGCACTTAGCCTTAACCCTTATAACTTTCTAAAAAAAATAATTTGGGGTTCCAAAATTGTGCTGATGTAAAGTAGGCATGTGGGAAATGTGACTTAAGTATTTTGTATGACATATCTCTGTGATTCAAGCTCATGAATATTCAAAGTTGTAAAATTGCTAAATTTTTGCAAATTTCCTTTTTTTCACAAATAAACCCAAGTCATATCAAAGAAATTTTACCACTATCATGAAGTACAATATGTCAAGAAAAAACAATCTCAGAATCACCGGGATCCATTGAAGCATTCTAGGGTTATTATCTTATAAAGGGACGGTGGTCAGAATTGTAATAATTGGCCTGGTCATTAACCCCTTTACCCCCCAGGGTGGTTTGCACGTTAACTAAATAGGATGGCATCAGAAAATCCCATCCCATGCAATTGGCCACTGTATTTAGGTGTCTAATATCTAATATTAAACTACTGGAGCAATAAAGCGGCCCAAAAAATTATTTTAAACAATGCCCACACTTAGGTTACAACTTTTAAGATTAAAGATTAAGGAGATTTCTCTTTAAGAAAAAAGAATGGTGCATTTCAAAACACAGGGATCACACTTTTATTCACAAACAGTAACAAGCCTTACATTCAGAATTTGGATTTAGCAGCAAAATCTGCACTTTGCGGTTTAATACTACTCTTGCTTGCTAGAACTGTGCGAAAACAGGCTAAAAAAGCAGCTCTTAAAGGTGCTGTTGCTTCTGTATATCACAAAAGTATTAATTCACAGGCACACAGTGATGATAATGAGACTGCTAAAACTGTTCACTGTTGTGAAGAAACCAGATTGTATCTTAATTTCCCAGACAACCATGTTTTTGTAAACCCACAAGAATTAAGTGTTTATATCTGGTGGGTCAAGAAGACAGACTTGCATACCATTTAACATACTATGCAAGTCTGTAATAGTGACTTGTACATAGTGTGTGCTTATCTGTGTTTATTGTAAGCTCATATGTTAATTGTGTATTGTATTCCATGACCAGTTTATTGACTTCGAAGGTAGATAAGGAAAGGCTGTGAGATGGTTGGATAAGACAGGTGATGAATCTCATGTCAACTAGTGTTGAGCGATACTGCTCGATATCTAAAAATATCGTATCGAAATGGTATCGCCGATATCACTAAATATCGTCGATATCCGATTCTGATACCGGAAGTCCCATGTAAGTCTATGGGAACAAAAAATCGCAACAAAAAAAACCCTTTCTTTCGTTGTAAACACAAAATATACACACATAGAATACATATATATATATATATATACATGTCATTGTGACATATATATATATACATATATTTATAGTTTATACACTTCTACATAGTAAAATAGACTCTGATTCAATTGCCGGGTAAAGCCGTGACATACCCCATAGAAGTCGACGGGCTCGGTGCCGAGTACCCCCAAAACCTCTGGCTCTGTGCGACTCAACTTGGGCGTCACGAACAGGATTCTGTAGCTCGCTATAAGCGAGTCCTGTGTGCCTGAATTGAACTGGTTTTGTGCTTGAGAATTGCTAAAATCATCAGAGAATGTATTTGCCATTTTTCAGCCATATCTGCGTCACGACGAGGCACTGGTGAAGAAGAAGGGCGTGCTCTTCGTGGGTGTACACTCACTCAGTGGCGCGAAAACGATGGCCGACCACTGTAAATGGTACTGCAATGTAACATCGTGCCCCACAGCTCTTCAGTTCCGCCTCCTCATCCTCCTCAGTGTGCGGAAACTAACACGAAGGTCCCGCCTTACTACAAAAGAGGGGCCCTCTCCAGATGCTAATGACACATGTGACTTGGCAGAGATGGCTAATGGACACGAGCAGAAGTGTGAAGGGATGGAGCAGTCAGAGCTCTCCCCCCACGGAAGTGACCCGATCGCCACGGAACCACCGTTGGGCACCCGGCCTGGAAACCCTCCTACGCTGCAAGAAGCGGAGGATACCCTAAGAGGCCTGGCCCGGCACCGGGAGGAGGTCGCCAGGATGGAAGCCAGCTGGCGTGCCCTAAAACTAAACTTGGAGCGGCGCCAATCCCTCTTACCTGAAGTGTCTGTACCGGAAGGTGAGGCACCCGTGCGGGCATCCCAGCCCTTGCAATGTGATCCGGTTGACGTTGTCGCAGTGGAGGCACCCGTTCCTGCCAAAAACTCTGCACCGGCAGCACCCCAGATCCCGCTGTCTGCCCCCGTCGCTGAGACAGAAGAAGCGACACCCTTCCTCATGGAGGAGGCCGCGCAGGCACCAGAGCACTACCTGCCTGTACCGGAGCCCCGACTGTCATCTGTTCCAGAGCCGGCTGCTTCCTCCGCAGGTGAGCGCCGCCAGGACTGGGGGGCGCCAGGAGAGCTGCCGCAAACCGGACACTGTAAGCTGCAGTTTGATGGTGGAGACATGGAGCTGCTGGTGGAGGAGAATTTCAACCGGCGTCAGGAGGAAGAGTGGAGACGTTGGGAGCGGGAAGCAGAGCGACAAAGGGAGCAGCGAGAAACCCAAAAGCTTCACCAACGTCAGCTGGAGAAGGACCGGGCAGATAAGGACCGGATGAGAAAAGATAAAGGAACCCTGTGGGAGCCGCGGCGTAAGGGTGCAGTACGGAGCTTTAAATTGAAAGGTGGTTGGGGCTTCATCCAGGAGCCTGGACTTTATTTAGAAGTTTTTGTGAACCGGCGGGACGTGGAGGCTCACCTCCCAGAAGGACACCCGGGGAGGGACCTGTTGCCAGGAGACTTGGTGACTTACACCCGACACTGGGGTTACAATGGATGGTACGCCCTAAATGTTACCAGGTGCGACCCCTACTCCCCAGAGTGTCAGGAACCTGTGAGACCCTCGGAGCCTTCAGCCTCCCACATCCAGGCCTCTGCAAAAGTGCCCACCCCACGCCGTAAATCTCCCCAGTCTCCCTCAGTGGTCTCCTCAGCAGCCCCAGCTATGGACATGATAAGTATAGCTGGCCCGTACCCGGCGCCTGTTAGGCCCCTGGGGTTCGTTCAGTCCGGGACATAGGGTTCCAGACCCGGAGGGAGATGAAAGAGGTGGCCACACAGACCCAGATAGCGGGTCACGACTTGACTGTACAGGCCACACGACGTCATCAGGTCCTGGTGGTCCTTGGTGCCTCGGATGTTTGGCAAGCATCAGAAGAGTACCAGGTGGTACCTGGAACACCCCTGCCAAAGAATTATAAATAACCCGGACAGGGTCCCTGTATGTAAATACAGTCATGGCCAAAAGTTTTGAGAATGACACAAATATTATATTTTCACATGATCTGCTGCCCTCTGGTTTTTATGTGTGTTTGACAGATGTTTTTATCACAGACAGAAATATAATAATTGCAAACATATGAGTAACAAAAGCTTATATTGACAGTTAGAATGAGTTAATGCAGCAAGTCAATATTTGCAGTGTTGACCCTTCTTCTTCAGGACCTCTGCAATTCTCCCTGGCATGCTCTCAATCAACTTCTGGACCAAATCCTGACTGATAGCAGTCCATTCTTGCACAATCAATGCTTTCATTTTGTCAGAATTTTTAGGTTTTTGTTTGTTTACCCCTCTCTTGATGATTGACCACAAGTTCTCAATGGGATTAAGATCTGGGGAGTTTCCAGGCCATGGACCCAAAATCTCTATGTTTTGTTCCTTGAGCCATTTAGCTATCACCTTTGCTTTATGGCAAGGTGCTCCATCATGCTGGAAAAGGCATTGTTGATCGCCAAACTGCTCTTGGAGGGTTGGGAGAAGTTGCTCTTGGAGGACATTCTGGTACCATTCGTTATTCATGGCTGTGTTTTTAGGCAAGACTGTGAGAGAGCCGATTCCCTTGGCTGAGAAGCAACCCCACACATGAATGGTTTCAGGATGCTTAACAGTTGGCATGAGACAAGACTGGTGGTAGCGCTCACCTTGTCTTCTCCGAATGAGGCGTTTTCCTGATGTCCCAAACAATCGAAAAGGGGATTCAGCAGAGAAAATAACTTTACCCCAGTCCTCAGCAGTCCACTGCCTGTACCTTTTGCAGAATATCAGTCTGTCCATGATGTTTTTTCTGGAGAGAAGTGGCTTCTTTGCTGCCCTCCTTGAGACCAGGCCTTGCTCCAAGAGTCTCCGCCTCACAGTGCGTGCAGATGCACTCACACCTGCCTGCTGCCATTCCTGAGCAAGCTCTGCACTGCTGGTAGCCCGATCCCACAGCTGAAACACTTTTAAAAGACGGTCCTGGCGCTTGCTGGTCTTTCTTGGGCTCCCTGAAGCCTTTTTGGCAACAATGGAACCTCTCTCCTTGAAGTTCTTGATGATGCGATAGATTGTTGACTGAGGTGCAATCTTTCTAGCTGCGATATTCTTCCCTGTTAGGCCATTTTTGTGCATTGCAATGATGACTGCACGTGTTTCTTTAGAGATAACCATGGTTAACAGAAGAGAACAATGATGCCAAGCACCAGCCTCCTTTTAAAGTGTCCAGTGGTGTCATTCTTACTTAATCATGACAGATTGATCTCCAGCCATGTCCTCATCAACACCCACACCTGTGTTAATGGAGCAATCACTGAAAGCGGTTAGCTGGTCCTTTTAAGGCAGGGCTGCAATGATGTTGAAATGTGTTTTGGGGGATAAAGTTTATTTTCTAGCCAAATATTGACTTTGCAAGTAATTGCTGTTAAGCTGATCACTCTTTATAACATTCTGGAGTATATGCAAATTGCCATTAGAAAAAGTGAAGTAGTAGACTTTGTAAAAATTAATATTTTTGTCATTCTCAAAACTTTTGGCCATGACTGTAGTTAAATTGTTGATGTACCCGGACGGGTGAATGTTCATAAAAAAGTTTTTTAATTTAATAAAAAAAAAAAAAAACACAGTTTTCATTACTTTTATTACAGTCTCATCCTGCGACGCCATCGATCTCCTGTAAAAAAATGAAAAAAAAAAAAAAAGTATACCACCTGACCGACGCAGTCCATAGTAACGAGTGTCCCACGACGATCCAGCTCTGCTACATCAGAATGACAGGCAGAGCCTGTCATCCCGGCGCAGCACAGCTGATTACCTGCTTCCCCGGCGGTGACGTCATCGGACTGGTTTACGGCCGGGATTACCCTGCAGTCACTGCAGTTATCGCGAAAAACTGCATGTGACCGCCAGGGAGAAGATAATGGCGGCCATCAAGCAGTCCAGGACGTGACCGCCGGAGATCTTCTGCCAGGTAAGTGCCGCTGACTCCTGACAGACCCGACCGACGGACACTCACAGTGACAGTGACAAATCCGATTCCGGTATTCGATATGACGAAAATATCGGTATTCGGAATCGAAAGGCCGATACAGCTAATATCGGCCGATACCCGATATTTGCAGTATCGTATCGCTCAACACTAATGTCAACTGGTTTTGGACCTTGTATTGACTATGGACTGTCATCTCCCTATGCTTGTTGTTACCTCTTCTCTGTGTGTGTATCACAGGTGGGATAGCGACCCTGGGAGCTCTGACGTTGTGTCAACTGGCTTTGGACATTCTTCTGACTCTATGGACTGTTCTCGGTCATCTCCCTACGCTTGTCAATATCTCTTCTCTGTGTGTATATCACAGGTGGAATATCGACCCTGGGAGCTCTGACGTAACATCTACCATTATTCAGGCGAGTCAGCGGAAGGGTTAGGCCCTGTAATGTTCAGCATGTTGGGTGTAATTGCTGGGATTGTTCTGTTTGCTAATGGGCGTTGTGATTCAATAAAGTATTGCCACACCGTTTCACCCTAACCCTGTGTTGTCTGTGTAGTGTTATGACCAAGTTTAACAGGAGAGCGGGTGTTAGGCGGGACGATCCCTGGTCCATGCGATTTTGGCTAGCAGACTTGGGCACCCACCGCCCCCCGTTTCTCCACAACTGTATATCACTTAAATCTTGGATTTCTATTCACAGACTGAGACTATCACTTCCATTTTCTATCTGGTACATCAGCACTGAATGAATACACCATAATTGTACTAGGTCAAAAAAAAAAAATCAAAAGCTTAACCCGCACCTACACAGTCAAACATCAGACATCACTGGGGCAGAGCTGCCACTAGGAGTTTCGGGCCCATAATGGCAAAATTTTCAGGGCCCCCTTGAGAGTCCGCCCAGGCTCCTCTCCAGCCCCACCTCCACCCCTCGAACCGTTCACAGTCCCTCTGCCCTCTCTTTGAAAAACTCCACTTCTGCACCATGTTCTCACCAATCACACATTTACAGTTCCCATCACCATATCGCATACATAGCCAGCAGCTTTTGTTTTTGCCAAAAGATTTTAAATCCGCCACCGTGACAACGTAGACACTTTTGTCTGGGCTCTACTCTTCTGTAACTTAACAAACAGTGACATTATACACAGGAGCTCTGTATATAATATACAGTGTATAGTGTGTGTGTACATGTAATACACGGACTCACCGATGACATCTCTAGTTGAAGGCCTTAATCTTTGCTTTTCATCTTCATCCGGCGCACACCGCCATCACTTCTTCCAGCCAGGACTTGTACTCTAGATAACTGTGTTATTTTCTGCAGAGACATTCCCCAATTTTTTCCCCAACCTCTATACTACGCTCAATGAAGAAAAAAAAGTAACCATGTCGCTGTCACGCTGTCTAATGATATGTATACAATGTCAGTAAACTATTAATACAGGAACAACACTCTATACAACAACTAGTATAGCAACATCAACATGTAAGTATAGAATAGATTTACCTGACACGATATCTGCTGAACTCAGGGTTAATCTTGAGGACTTGATGAGCTGAAACAGGAAAGAGGTGGACCGGGATCTAACCTGACCCTAAACTGGGGTCCTAACTAATCCCTCACCTTGGAGGTACTGATAATGGTTCAGAGGTCCAAGTCTCCAAAATAACCCGGTCTCCTATCAGACCCTGAACCCTGTAATCAGTCCTAAGAAGGATCCTGACTACCATCAAAGGGATATGGGCTGATCTCAGCTAAATACACAGTTTAGACATATAAGACAGACAGGATAACACTCGCTTGCATACACACTCAAACACCAAAGGAACATAAATGGTCTGGGAAATAAACTCTAACCAAGTTGAGCTTAGAACAACTAAGGAGCTCACAACTAAAGTCTATACAGATTCATTCCTATCTGTGGTCTGCATGAAGGTTTCACTGGCAACTCCCCAAGCAGACAACCAGGAATTTAAAGGAAACCAATCAACAAATAATCAATTGCAGCCGGGAGAAACTGCACCCAGTCCCAGCACCGAGCACAGACAGAATTAACTCCCTAGCTGCCAAACACAAAGAAACAGCAGCTCAGCTGTGAGAAGTCAAAATGTGCAACCGCGACGATCTTCGTGGCAATGCACACATGACAGTACCCCCCCTTCTACGAGGGGCCTCGGACCCTCAGGGCCAGGCCTGCCCGGGTGAGTTCTGTGGAAGGTCCGAACCAAACGATCTGCGTTAACATCAGACGCAGGGACCCACGTCCTCTCCTCTGGACCATACCCCTTCCAATGCACCAAGTACTGAAGGGACCGGCGATTCAGACGTGAGTCAATGATCTTTGATACTTGAAATTCCAAGTTACCATTGACCAACACAGGAGGAGGAGGTAGAGGTGACGGTATGACTGGTGCCACATACCTTTTAAGTAATGACTTGTGGAACACATTATGAATTTTAAACGTAGGAGGGAGGTCCAGACGAAATGCCACAGGATTAATTATGGAACTGATCCTGTACGGCCCGATGAATCTGGGACCCAGTTTCCAGGAGGGCACTTTAAGTTTTATATTCCTGGTAGACAACCATACCAGATCGTTCACATTCAGATCTGGACCAGAAACTCTCCTCCTATCAGCCATACGTTTGTAACGGTTCCCCATCGCACTCAGATTATTCAATACACCTCTCCACACAGAAGCAAGTGACGACGAGAAACGCTCCTCCTCAGGAACCCCAGAAGGGCCCCCCCCATTGAAAGTACAAAACTGGGGATGGAAACCATATGCCCCAAAAAACGGGGACTTACCAGTGGACTCGCTCCGCCTGTTGTTAAGAGCGAACTCTGCCAGAGGCAAGAAAGAAGACCAGTCCTCTTGGTTCTCTGAGACAAAACACCGGAGATATGTCTCTAAGCTCTGATTCAGACGCTCTGTCTGACCATTGGTCTGCGGATGAAAAGCCGAGGAAAATGACAATTGCATCCCCCGACGTAAACAAAATGCCCTCCAAAATTTGGACACAAACTGAGACCCCCTATCTGACACCACATCAGAAGGCAACCCATGAAGTCTAACGATCTCCCTAATGAACACCTGCGCCAGAGTTTTAGCATTAGGGAGTGCAGGAAGAGCAACGAAATGTGCCATCTTACTGAACCTGTCAACAACCACCAGTATGACAGTATTCCCTGACGACGGAGGAAGGTCCGTAATGAAGTCCATAGATAAATGAGTCCATGGACGCTCCGGAAGTTTCAAGGGTAAAAGGGTCCCAGACGGACGGGTATGAGGGGTTTTAGAGCGAGCACACACCCCACATGACGCGACAAAAGTTATAACATCTTTATTAGCATTAGGCCACCAAAACCGGCGAGAAAGGAGATCTAAAGTAGCCTTACTCCCTGGATGTCCTGCTAGAGCAGAATTATGATGTGCCTCAATAACCTTTTGTCTCAACAGATTTGGGACAAACAGTCTCCCTGGAGGTCCTGCAGGGGCGTCCCCCTGAGCCTCTAACACCTCCTCCTCAAGCTCAGAAAATACAGCCGACACTACCACCCCCTCCTGAAGGATAGGACTCGGGTCATCCATTTTCCCGGCCCCTGGGAAACTGCGAGACAAGGCATCAGCCTTTACATTCTTAGACCCCGGGCGATAAGTGACGACAAAATTAAACCTGGTAAAAAACAACGACCATCGAGCTTGTCTGGAATTCAGACGCTTAGCAGATTCCAAATACAACAGGTTCTTGTGATCAGTAATTATTATTATTATTATTATTATTATACATTTATATAGCGCCATTTATTCCATGGCGCTTTACATATGAAAAGGGAAAAATATAGACAGATACAATAAACATGTGCTAGACAAGGGACACACAAGTACAGAAGGAGAGAGGACCCTGCCCGCGAGGGCTCACAGTCTACAGGGATGGGTGAGAATACACTAGGAGAGGGTAGAGCTGGTCGTGCGATGGTTCAGTAGACTGAGGATCATTGCAGGTTGTAGGCTTGTCGGAACAGGTGGGTCTTCAGGTTTTTCTTGAAGGTCTCCGTTGTTGGTGAAAGTCTGATGTTTTGCGGCAGGGAGTTCCAGAGTATGGGGGAAGCCCGGGAGAAGTCTTGTATGCGGTTGTGGGAAGAAGAGATGAGGGGGGAGTCGAGAAGGAGATCTTGAGAGGATCGAAGGTTGCGTGTAGGTAGGTAGCGGGAGACCATGTCACAGATGTATGGAGGAGAAAGGTTGTGGATGGCTTTGTATGCCATGGTTAAGGTTTTGAACTGGAGCCTCTGGGCAATAGGAAGCCAGTGAAGGGCCTGGCATAGTGGGGAGGCTGGGGAATAGCGGGAAGACAGGTGGATTAGTCGTGCAGCAGAGTGTAGGATGGACTGGAGTGGTGCCAGAGTGCTAGAGGGGAGGCCAGACAGTAGGAGGTTGCAGTAGTCGAGGCGGGAGATGATAAGGGCGTGCACTAGTGTTTTTGTGGTTTCATGGTTGAGGAATGAGCGTATCCGGGAAATATTTTTGAGTTTGAGGCGGCAGGAGGTGGCGAGGGCTTGGATATGTGGTTTGAAAGAGAGGGCAGAGTCGATGAGTAATAACGGTAACCGGGTGGACTGCCCCCTCCAAAAAGTGACGCCATTCTTCAAAAGCTAACTTAATGGCCAAAAGTTCCCTATTGCCGATATCATAATTCCTTTCGGCGGACGACAATTTCTTAGAAAAGAAAGCGCACGGATGCCATTTACCAGGGGACGGACCCTGGGACAATATAGCACCCACCCCTACGTCAGACGCATCCACCTCCACAATGAACGGCTGAGATGCATCTGGTTGGATGAGAACGGGTGCCGAAGCAAAACATTTCTTCAAAGAGGAAAAGGCTTGGCAAGCTTTGTCCGACCATTTAGAAAAATCCGTCCCTTTTCTTGTCATGTCAGTGAGAGGTTTGACGACAGATGAGAAATTACAAATAAATTTCCGGTAGTAGTTAGCAAACCCCAAAAAACGCTGCAGAGCCTTAAGATCCCCTGGCTGATCCCATTCAAGCACTGCTCTCACCTTTTCAGGGTCCATACGGAAACCGGAGGCTGACACCAAAAAACCCAAAAACTGAAGTTCCTGTACGGCAAATACACACTTCTCCAGTTTGGCGTATAGTTTATTGTCTCGCAAGATCTGCAACACCTGTCTCACATGCTCCTGATGAGACACAAGATCTGGCGAGTAAATTAAAATGTCGTCCAAATATACAACCACAAACAGCCCCACAAGGTGACGAAAAATGTCATTAACAAAATGTTGGAATACTGCTGGTGCAGTAGTCAGACCAAAAGGCATGACTAGGTTCTCATAATGTCCCTCCGGCGTGTTAAACGCCGTTTTCCACTCATCTCCCTCTTTTATCCTAATCAGATTATACGCCCCCCTGAGATCCAATTTAGAGAACCATTTGGCGCCAACAATTTGATTGAAGAGATCAGGAATAAGAGGGAGTGGATACGGATCTCGAACAGTAATCCGATTAAGTTCGCGGAAATCCAAGCAAGGGCGTAGGCCTCCATCTTTCTTCTTCACAAAGAAGAACCCCGCGGCTACTGGGGAAGATGAAGGTCTAATATGCCCTTTGGCCAGACTTTCAGAAATATAATCTTTCATAGCCTGCCTCTCAGGACCAGAAAGATTATACAACCTAGCTTTAGGCAACTTAGCATCAGGAAGGAGATTAATAGAGCAGTCATACACGCGATGAGGAGGCAACTCCTGACACCCCTCCTCAGAGAAAACATCCCCAAAATCCTCCAAAAAAGGAGGCAATGTACTAGGCACGACCGCACTGATGACTGTGTTCATGCAGTTGCTTTTGCAAAACTCACACCCATTGGCTTATTTCTCTGGACTGCCAATTAATCACAGGGTTATGTTTAACCAACCAAGGAAGTCCCAACACAATGGGAGTAGGTAGACCCTCCAACACATAACAAGATAATTGTTCCCTATGTATTGCCCCTACCCGAAGGTCAATGTTATGAACCTCATGAACAAAGCTACCTTGGCCGAGAGGCCTGGCGTCAATGGAGAATATAGGGATCGGTTTGACCAATACACTCAGATGCATACCTTGAGCCTGAGCAAACTGAGCGTCAACCAGATTAGCCCCGGAACCACTATCAAGAAGAACAGACAATCTCTCCACTCTCGTACCAACCACCACCTCCACTGGTACAAGGAACTGAGAAGAACTGGCGGATGAAATACATACTCCCAGGTTGTCGTCCACCACACAACCTGGGATTAACAGTTTTCCAGCGACTTTTGGCTCAACAAGGCACGGGATGGACATTCTCCAACAAAATGTCCCTCTTTCCCGCAGAAAAAACATCTTCTAGTCCTGCGGCGTACCGCCAATCCCCTCCTACGAAATGATGTCCCTCCCAACTGCATAGGCTCATCCGAACAGACAAGGGGAACCTCAACATAAGGGACTTTAGTGGTAGGTGGAGAAACAACAGGGAGTGGGGTTACCTCACCCCTCTCCCGAAGCCGTCTATCAGTACGGATAGCTAAGGCCATAGCAGCCTCCAGAGAAGGAGGAGACTCATACTGAGCCAAAACGTCTTTTAATTTATCAGAAAGCCCATGACAAAACTGGCTCCTAAGAGCTGGGTCATTCCACTGAGTATCTGTGGCCCATCTACGAAACTCAGAAGCAAATTCCTCTGCCGGACGATCTCCCTGCTGTATCTTACGTAATTTTGTCTCAGCAAGAGAGACCCGATCTGGGTCATCATATACCAATCCCAGGGCAGTAAAAAATTGATCTACAGACAGTAGAGCCGGGGATCCCGGAGGAAGGGAAAATGCCCAGGATTGAGGGTCCCCTTGCAGAAGTGAGATAACAATTCCCACTCTCTGCTCCTCACTCCCTGATGATCGAGGCCGAAGCCGAAAATACAATTTACATGCCTCCCGGAAGGTGAAAAATTTGTCTCGCCCACCAGTGAACCTGTCCGGGAGAGCTACTTTAGGTTCAACTCTGGTTTGCTCCAGGGGAGACAAAACTTTGGACTTAATGTCCGTCAGCTCCATGGATAATCCCTGCAACTGCAGAGCCAGCTGGGCTACTGGATCCATGGTAACTGGAGATAATTTTTAAGGCCAGTGAAAATGTCACGCTGTCTAATGATATGTATACAATGTCAGTAAACTATTAATACAGGAACAACACTCTATACAACAACTAGTATAGCAACATCAGCATGTAAGTATAGAATAGATTTACCTGACACGATATCTGCTGAACTCAGGGTTAATCTTGAGGACTTGATGAGCTGAAACAGGAAAGAGGTGGACCGGGATCTAACCTGACCCTAAACTGGGGTCCTAACTAATCCCTCACCTTGGAGGTACTGATAATGGTTCAGAGGTCCAAGTCTCCAACCTAACCCTGTCTCCTATCAGACCCTGAACCCTGTAATCAGTCCTAAGAAGGATCCTGACTACCATCAAAGGGATATGGGCTGATCTCAGCTAAATACACAGTTTAGACATATAAGACAGACAGGATAACACTCGCTTGCATACACACTCAAACACCAAAGGAACATAAATGGTCTGGGAAATAAACTCTAACCAAGTTGAGCTTAGAACAACTAAGGAGCTCACAACTAAAGTCTATACAGATTCATTCCTATCTGTGGTCTGCATGAAGGTTTCACTGGCAACTCCCAAGCAGACAACCAGGAATTTAAAGGAAACCAATCAACAAATAATCAATTGCAGCCGGGAGAAACTGCACCCAGTCCCAGCACCGAGCACAGACAGAATTAACTCCCTAGCTGCCAAACACAAAGAAACAGCAGCTCAGCTGTGAGAAGTCAAAATGTGCAACCGCGACGATCTTCGTGGCAATGCACACATGACAGTCGCATAGCATAGTAACAGGAGCTCTCCTCCCCACACTGAAAACGGTATCCTCAAAAATAATATCCTTTAATTAGCCCTTACAGTAATAATATCCCACATTCTGGACCCCACGCGCCCTCTCATTTTGCCTCATGTTTCTCCATATGTCCCCCATGTCTCTCCATATTGCCCCATAGTGTACCCAATAGTCATGTATAGCAGTATAATGCAGCTCCATAGTAGTATAATGCACCCTGTAGTCATATATAGCAGTGTTCGCCAACTTCAGTCCTCAAGGCCCACCAACAGGTCATGTTTTCAGGATTTCTTTTGTATTGCACAGGTGATACAATTATCACCTGAGCAATACTAAGGAAATCCTGAAAACATGACCTGTTGATGAGCCTTGAGGACTGGAGTTGGGGAACCCTGATATATAATATACTGCACCCCAATAGCAGTATAATGCAGCCCCATAGCAGTATAATGCAGCCTCCCCATAGGAGTATAATGCACCACATAGTATAATGCACCCCCTTTCCCTTTCTCACCTCACCCCATAGTAGTATAATGCACCCCCATACCAGTATAATATGCCCTATACGGCGGCTTTACAGAAAAAAAAAAGTTTTTCCTTACCTGGTCGAGCTCTAGCGGCAACCTCCTCTCCAATTCAGATGAGGCGCGCAGCGTCATTCCGGCGTATGACAGTGACGTCCTACGTCGGCGATGTGCGCGCTGATGTCAGCTGCAGGCCTGTGATTGGCTGGCGGCTGGTAACTGTTTCCATGCAGGAGGAATCTCCCGCACGGCAACAGATTTTAACTGATCATGTGTCGGAGGACGCGCGATCGGTTAAGGAAGCGGTAGGATCCTGCCGCTGGGGCCCAGGGAGCAGAACAGAGGGGGCCCGCTGCAGGCCCCCTCTGCTCAACGGGCCCCATACACCTGTAAGGGCAATAATGCCCTGATGGTGGCCCTGCACTGGGGAGACACATGGCTTTCATGCAAAATCTATTCTTTTTTCTCACCAGCCCATAGACTAGAATGAGTGACTTTGGTCCAAAACACAGATAAAAGCAAGATAGATACTACATGTACCAAAAATACTGATGTGTGCAAGAGCCCCTTACATTGCACCTGATCAGTAAACAAACAAGCATTTAGCTAATTTTTGGCTGATCACTGCCATGTTTACATGCGCCAATTATTGAAAAGAGCATATTTATAAAAAACATGCTCAGCAGATTGTAAGCCAGCACAGACTTTATTTTTATTATTTCTGTTTATTTAATATTTTGTCCTGTATTTCTGCTTCCCATTTCAGTTAGATGTAAAGAAGGGTATCTGGATATGCTACGCTTTTTCTCTAAGTGCCTGGAATAAAGCAATTACCATCATCCACTAAAAATAACTACCGGTACATAACTGTACATGACACATTGCCGAATGTACTTTGCATTGTAGTGCATTTCTCTTCGATGATTGCAGACATTAGTCAGGCAATTTATGACTGCAATCATTCATCCTGCACTAGTCACGGTGTTACACAAGTACAAAACGCCAATATGCTTCTAGTGTTTAGTTTTACTTACTGTATATTTAAAATGCTATTTTCAGTATGACAATTTAGTGTGGGTTTCTTATTCTTTGCTAAGTTTTAAAAGATTTTGCCTTTAACAAAAAAACGTAGTGAAGCACATAGGAGACAGTAGGACATTTATCTACAGGGACAGTTGAGGACTGCCCTTGTAGGGACGTTAAGGGAACACCAGGGCATGATCGTCCTCAGGGACTTAACAGGGCAGAATCTGGTTGCCGTTTAAGTACTGAAGTAGCAGTGGGAACCCCGATACCTCATTACACTGACTCATGGAAGTGTTGAGAATGTTCCTTTTCCATATAACCCTTTTTTTTTTTTTGTTATGTCTGGTTTTATTAATATATATGGTCAAGAGCATCTGATTAATGTGGTGGTATAGGATCACTGTAGGCACCACTTCATTGATTTATGTAGTGCCTCAATATCTATATGTTACAACCAGGGTGATAAGGTTTAAGAGAATGTTAGTCCAGCTCATCGTTGTGAATATAGAATGTTATCCAGAACATGGAAGTCTTATCCGCCTGTACTCCAACTATCAGGAAAGGAGAATGATAGTCCAGCTTCACGGAAAAGGCGTCTTTTATTAAATGTGCAAAACAACTTGATGACAGGTTAAAACTCGAACATCTATGTGTTTCAGGTGCGTGACACATCCTTTATCATGAGGTCTACACTGTGTGCAGAATTATTAGGCAAATGAGTATTTTGATCACATCATCCTTTTTATTCATGTTCTCCTACTCCAAGCTGTATAGGCTTGAAAGTCAACTGCCAATTATGTAAATCAGGTGATTTGCATCTCTGTAATGAGGAGGGGTGTGGTCTAATTACATCAACACCCTATGTAAGGTGTACTTAATTATTAGGCAACTTCCTTTCCTTTGGCAAAATGGGTCAGAAGAGAGATTTTACGGACTCAGAAAAATAAAAAATTGTGAGATGTCTTGCAGAGGGATGCAGCAGTCTTGAAATCGCCAAACTTTTGAAGCGTGATCACCGAACAATCAAGCGTTTCATGGCAAATAGCCAACAGGGTCGCAAGAAGCGTGTTGATAAAAAAAGGCGCAAAATAACTGCCCATGAATTGAGGAAAATCAAGCGTGAAGCTGCCAAGATGCCATTGCCACCAGTTTTGCCATATTTCAGAACTGCAACGTTACTGGAGTATCAAAAAGCACAAGGTGTGGCATACTCAGGGACATGGCAAAGGTAAGGAAGGCTGAAAAACGACTACCTTTGAACAAGAAACATAAGATAAAACGTCAAGACTGGGCCAAGAAATATGTTAAGACTGATTTGTCTAAGGTTTTGTGGACTGATGAAATGAGAGTGACTCTTGATGGGCGAGATGGATGGGCCCGAGGCTGGATCAGTAAAGGGCAGAAAGCTCCACTCCGACTCAGACGCCAACAAGGTGGAGGTGGGGTACTGGTATGGGCTGGTATCATCAAAGATGAACTTGTGGGACCTTTTCGGGTTGAGGATGGAGTGAAGCTCAACTCCCAGACCTACTGCCAGATTCTGGAAGACACCTTCTTCAAGCAGTGGTACAGGAAGAAGTCGGAATCGTTCAAGAAAAATATGATTTTCATGCAGGACAATGCTCCATCACATGCATCCAAATAGTCCACAGCGTGGCTAGCCAGTAAAGGTCTAAAAGAAGAAAAAATAATGACATGGCCCCCTTGTTCACCTGATCTGAACCCCATAGAGAACCTGTGGTCCCTCATAAAATGTGAGATCTTCAAGGAGGGAAAACAGTACACCTCTCTGAACAGTGTCTGGGAGGCTGATCAGATCAAGCAACTGACAGAATCTATGGATGGAAGGCTTTAGAGTGTCATCGTAAAGAAAGGTGGCTATATTGGTCACTGATTTTTTTTGAATGTCAGAAATGTTTATTTCTAAATTTTGTGTTGTTATATTGGTTTACCTGGTGAAAATAAACAAGTGAGATGGGTATATATTTGGTTTTTATTAAGTTGCCTAATAATTCTGCACAGTAATAGTTACCTGCACAAACAGATATCCTCCTAAGATAGCCAAATCTAAAAAAACCCACTCCAACTTCCAAAAATATTAAGCTTTGATATTTATGAGTCTTTTGGGTTAATTGAAAACATAGTTGTTGTTCAATAATAAAAAAGAATCCTCTCAAATACAACTTGCCTAATAGTTCTGCACACAGTGTAGTATAGCGTACCCGTACATCTATACAGTTTATTGTTACGGTGCACACAGCGATGGTATACATTAGACAATCAATGTAATTAAAATCACAACTTGAAAAAAGTAAAACAATACATGTTATTGCATTATATACTGTACATATATATGATATTGACTTATGACACGTGTGATCAATGTTGGCAGGAAGTTTTGAACCGATAGAACAGACCATGGGAACAGATGAGAGCAGGTACTTATGAGTTAAATTTAATAGTGATGGAAAGTACTAAAGAAATTTGAGCTATAGTAATACAATGTTCATGATTATTTAATAATGCAGCATAATATCTTATTGTAGATTGAGCCCTGAATATACTCCTGTGTTTAGTTTGAAAATCCACCATACTTCTCTATTTTTGAGGATTCGTTCTATATCCTCATCCTTTTTTGGGTTTCTTAAATGTGTTTAATGGCATAGATTTTCAACGATGATCATTAATTGCCATAAAAGTAATGCAAGTTTTCAGATGCTTGTGACTTCGTTATTGTACTGTTACTATGCTCAATATTGTACAGATGTTCCTAAATCTGGGTTTTAAGTTGTCTTCAGTTTACATGTCACACTAGCAATACTATAAGACTACATGTTTTGAATTGCAGTTAATGACTGATTTGATTATAAAACACTCCTTTTTAGAGGAGTAATAGTTCAAAACTTTATCTGCTGAAATTAATCACGTGTCATAAGTAAATATCATGTGTAAGTATATAAAATAATCACATGTAATATCTGGGTTTTATCAAGTTGTGATATTAATACAGCAAAAAAGGGGCAGCAGTGCTTACCTGCCCAGATCTCAGAACTAATGCACTCAGCATGCAGTAAACCCATATAGCAAAGATGGCGGCGACACAGATGCAAAATACTGATGAGAAAACCACTCACAACCTACCAATTAATGGAGGGTGACTGCTTAGTGTATGACTGCACAAAAGAGGCTTGTATAGGGCCCTGTTCACATACAGGTAAGGCATAGTCTCTGGCTTACAGGCTATTAGCGACGCCCATACGATCAGATTAGGCATCTATCGTTTACATGGCCAAAAATGCTTTGTTTGTCTGCACCCTGAAAAATGATGTGCAAAATATACATATACTAGCTATGAACCCGTTCTATGCCCGGGTGGCAAGCATTTTTATTGGAATATGGTCTCCCATCCTGGTATGTGCTGCCCCCTCCTATCCTGGTATGCATGGCACCCCTCATCCCTATCCTGCTATGCATGGTCCCCTCACCCACACCCAATCCTGGTATGCATGGCACCCCATTCCTCATCCTGGTATGCATGGTCACCTCATGCCCCAATCCTGGTATGCATGGTACCCCCTCATCCCTATCCTGGTATGCATGGTACCTGCTCATCCATATCCTGGTATTCATGGTTCCCTCACCCCCAATCCTGGTATGCATGGTCCCCTCACCCCCCAATCTGGGTATGCATGGTCCCCTCACCCCCCAATTTCGGTATGCATGGTGCCCTAACCCCCCAATCCCAGTATGCATGGTCCCCTTCCCCCCAATCCTGGTATGCATGGTCCCCTCCCCCAATCCTGGAATGCATGGTCCCCTCACCCCCCAATCCTGGAATGCATGATCCCCTCAACCCCCAATCCTGATATGCATGGTCCCCTCACCCCCCTATCCTGGTATACATGCTACCCCTCACCCCCCAATCCTGGTATGCATGGTCCTCTCACCCCCCCAATCCTGATATGCATGCTACCCCTTACCCCCTATCCTGATATGCATGGTCCCTTCACCCCCTAGCCTCATATGCATGCTACCTC
The DNA here is from genome assembly GCA_033576555.1 of Oophaga sylvatica. NCBI lineage: Eukaryota > Metazoa > Chordata > Amphibia > Anura > Dendrobatidae > Oophaga > Oophaga sylvatica. The sequence goes on along the minus strand of JARQOD010000005.1, from coordinate 401,287,829 downwards.
TCACTCCCCTGTCCTGATATGTTTGGTCCCCCTCATCCCTTATTAAAATGCACACATACAAAAAAAACATTTATACTCCCCTTTCTTCCCTATGCTCCAGCGCTGTCCCGTTCTGCCGGAGGCCGGGAAAGGAGTGTGTGCCGGAGTACGCGCATGCCCATACCGCGCTTACCGGCGCCATATTGCTGAAGACACACTGCAAATGTGTCTTCCGTAAAATGGCGCCAGATAGCGCTATGTGCATGCACGATTCCGACGTGCACTCCTGCCCCGGTCTCTGTCGAGAAGAGAAGCACCGTGGCAACGCTCCTCCTGGTCAGGTAAGTAGGTAAGTATGGTGCTGGAGATTGCGGTATGCATTCAGTGTCTACGCGTACCGCGATCTCCGGCGTCATACACAATCCTCACTGCTGGATGCCGTCTTCTATCTGGAGCAAGACTGTGCAGGCACGTCGCGCTTGTGCAGTCTATAAAGGCTTCAGACAGAGTGATGCTCCCAGCATTATATTATAGATACATAATATATGAGGTATAGGTCGATATTTTGGCCAAGATATGCAAGCTCGCAACCCGCAACAAGGGTCCTCACACTTGCGAGTCCTAACATATTTTGGTGAAAATATTGACCAATACCTTATATATTATGTATATATATTTTTTGTACTTCATTTTTCAGGTTGCAGCCAGGCCCATCATTTTGGGTGCATTTGTTCTGAGACCTGGGCAGGTAAATACTGCTGTGCCTTTTATGCTGTATTAATTCTTAAATTTTTGGAGGATTTTTTTTATTTTTTTTTATGGCATTGCTATTTAGTCAAGTTGTTATATTAATTTATTGATTGTCTAATTACTATAATTATCTATTTTTATTACAGCGCCATTTATTCCATGGCGCTTTACATGTGAAAAGGGGTATAGATAGCAAAAAACAAGTACAGTAATCTTGAACAAAACGAGTAATTGAGTGGTCCAGGAGAAGAGAGGACCCAGCCCGTGAGGACTCAGTCTATAAGGCATGGGTGAGGATACAGTAGGTGAGGGCAGAGCTGGTCATGCAGCAGTATGGTGGAACGAGGGTCACTAAGGTTGTAGGCTAACAATACCATTGCTGTGTGCACTGAAACAGGAAACTGTATAGATGTACAGGCACGCTATACTAGACATCATTATTAAGGATGTAACAAGCACCTGAAACGCGTAGATTGTTGAGTTTTAACCTGTCACCAAATTGTATTGCACATTTAATAAAAGAAGACTACTTTTCCATGAAGATGGACTAGCATTCTCCTTTCATAATAAAGTCTAACCATTGTCAGAATCACCAATTCTATTATTAGGGTTCTAGGAAGCAAACCCTCTGGGTCACGGCTCCAGAGCTCCAGAGGGCGAGTGGCCCAGGTGAATCCACCAGGGACTGTTAGGGGCAGGCCCAAGAAGATGAAACCACAACGACTGGAGCCAAAGGGGCAACACCACAAGGATAACGAGGGGACCGAGGTGAGCACAGTGTACCAATAAGGGCTGGGAGGTACCGAGAACAGAGGGATATGGGAAGCTGGCGGAACCAGGAAGACCGAGGGCCGGCAGTGGCCAGTAGCTGTAAGAGAGAGAGATGGTAACGACAATGAGAGAGGGAAAAGGTGGGCAAGGCTAAGACACTGGCGGGCAGGCACGAGTGTCACGGGTGTGTCGCTGCGAAGATTGTCGCGATTGCACACCCTGACTTCTCACAGCTGAGTTTCTGGTGCTGGGTGTTTTTCGGCAGAGAGGGAGTTAATTCTTCCTCTCTCTGTGCTGGACTAGACCAGCCTCGCTCAGCTGCAATTAATGTTGTGGTAATTGGTTTCCTTCAAATACCTGCCTGTCTGCTGGGGAAGTGTCGGTGAAAGCATTCATGCAGACCAGCAGATCGGATCGTTGTATGGTGAAGGCTGAAGTTAAGAATACCTGTGTGGTCTTTTTTCCCCTCCTCGCTTTATCATTTATCTCCGTACCTGTTGGTGTCCCCTCTGTTTCCTGTGGTATGACTTTTGTATGCAAGGTGGATTTTAGTTTACCCCTTGTACTGTCTCGTTCGTTTATTACTGTGTTTAGGCATATACCTACCAGTCCCCGGTGTTGTGATCAGGGTCCTTCTCAGGACTGGATCACTGAGGTTCAGGGATCCTCAGGAGGTAGGGATTACGCTGGCGGCCTGGACCTCTGTACCATCAACAGTACCTCCAGGTAGAGGGATTAGTCAGGACCCCAGCTTAGGGTCAGCATAGACCCCAGACCTCCTGTATGCAGTAACAGCGTGACATTTTCACCGACCAATGGTCAGACAGAGCGTCTGAACCAGAGCTTGGAGACATATCTCCGGTGTTTTGTGTCAGAGAACCAGGAGGACTGGGCTTCTTTCTTGCCTCTGGCGGAATTTGCTCTAAATAATAGGCGGAGCGAGTCCACTGGTAAGTCCCCGTTTTTTGGGGCATATGGTTTTCACCCCCAGTTTTGTACTTTCAATAGGGGGGGCTCTTCTGGGGTTCCTGAGGAGGAACGATTTTTGTCGTCACTTGCTTCAGTGTGGAGAGGAGTGCTGAATAATCTGAGTACTATGGGGAACCGATACAAACGTATGGCTGATAGGAGGAGAGTGTCTGGTCCGGACCTTAGTGTGAACGATCTGGTATGGTTGTCTACCAAAAATATAAAACTTAAGGTTCTCTCCTGGAAACTGGGTCCCAGGTTCATCGGGCCATACAAGATCAGTGCTATAATTAATCCGGTTGCATTCCATCTTGACCTCCCTCCTATATTTAAAATTCATAATGTGTTCCACAGATCGTTGCTTAAGAGGTATGTGGCGCCGGTGATACCTTCACCTTTACCTCCTCCTCCTGTGGTGGTCAATGGTAACTTGGAGTTCCAGGTGTTGAGAGTCATCGATTCACGTCTGAATCGCCGGTCCCTTCAGTACCTTGTTCATTGGAGGGGGTATGGTCCTGAGGAGAGGACGTGGGTTTCTGGGTTTCTGCGTCGGATATTAACGCAGACCGATTGGTTCGGGCCTTCCACACTACTCACCCAGATAAACCCGGCCCTGAGGGTCCTGAGGCCCCTCGTAGAAGGGGGGGTACTGTCACGGGTGTGTCGCTGCGAAGATCGTCGCGATTGCACACCCTGACTTCTCACAGCTGAGTTTCTGGTGCTGGGTGTTTTTCGGCAGAGAGGGAGTTAATTCTTCCTCTCTCTGTGCTGGACTAGACCAGCCTCGCTCAGCTGCAATTAATGTTGTGGTAATTGGTTTCCTTCAAATACCTGCCTGTCTGCTGGGGAAGTGTCGGTGAAAGCATTCATGCAGACCAGCAGAGCGGATCGTTGTATGGTGAAGACTGAAGTTAGGAGTACCTGTGTGGTCTTTTTTCCCCTCCTCGCTTTATCATTTATCTCCGTACCCGTTGGTGTCCCCTCTGTTTCCCCTCTGTGGTATGACTTTTGTATGCAAGGTGGATTTTAGTTTACCCCTTGTACTGTCTCGTTCGTTTATTACTGTGTTTAGGCATATACCTACCAGTCCCCGGTGTTGTGATCAGGGTCCTTCTCAGGACTGGATCACTGAGGTTCAGGGATCCTCAGGAGGTAGGGATTACGCTGGCGGCCTGGACCTCTGTACCATCAACAGTACCTCCAGGTAGAGGGATTAGTCAGGACCCCAGCTTAGGGTCAGCATAGACCCCAGACCTCCTGTATGCAGTAACAGCGTGACAACGAGTGAGACCCAGGACTGGCAGGTACGAGTGAGACCCAGGACTGGCAGGCATGAGTGAGACCCAGGATGGACAGCCACGAGTGAGACCCAGGACTGGCAGGCAGGTATGGCAGAGGTACAGGGCCTGAGGATCAGAGAGGATACCAGCAAAGTATGCTAGCGCCAGATCATAGACAAACAGGCGTCTTACCTGGGCAGACGCTGTGTTGAAATACCCGATGGGCGCCACCATGATGGGGCGGAGCCGCCGGGTCATGACCTCCCAAGAAGCCTGGCGACGGGAAAGGCGCAACTGCGCATGCGGACTGCCGACACACCGCGACCTGTTATGTTTTGGTAGCTGAGGAGAGCAGGCAAAAACGGCAATACACCAGAGAGGTTGGAATCTACTGGATTGCAGTACCCTGACTAACCACCACAACTAAAGGCAGCCGTGGAGCGTTCCTACGTTGGTCCTAGATGTCTCGTCACAGCCTGAGAGGCTAACTACACCTAAAGATAGAAAAAAGAAAGCTATCTGCCCCGGAGCAGATCCCCAAAGAACATAGGAAGCCCCCAAACATGTAATGGCGGTTAGACAAGAGGAAATACAGACACAGACAGAAAATAGTATGAGCAAACGCAGGGGCCCAATCTGCCTAGACAGAAAAGGATAGGAAGGATACTTACTGCAATCCAAAAAAAACCCTAAAAAAAGCCAACGCTACTAATTGTAAAAACACCTGAGATCACACGACCTCTACCACCTAAATTAGTTCTCTGGTGTAACAAAACTAAGCCGCAGCCACAGAAAAAACTGGAGAAGACAAATGAACAAACAACAGTGGCTCCAGAGGAACCGAGAGGAGCCCAAGCCCCCCGGGGAGGGGAACCTGGCCAACCTCACAGAAATGCAGAGAAATATGCAAATGGCAAGTACAAAAACAAAAAACAGAAAATATCTTATCTGAGAGCAGTAGAAGAGGCAAGACTCAGCAAGCTTCCAAGTGAACCAGGAAACAACGTTGAGACAAGAACAATTGATCACCGGCAACCATGATGGGGGGAAACCTCCCTTATATCCAGCCAGTCCGTGATTCCTGATTGCCAATCCTCATTGAATGGTTCAGTACTGTTTGTAACCACCAGAGGGAGCCTCTGCTCAGAATTCATTTCTAAAACATTCATAACAGCGACCCCGAGAAGTCAGGTGGAGAGCGGGGAGGAGCCTTGATGGAGCCAGCACCCGAGGCCGTGACAGTACCCCCTCCCTTACTCCTCCTCTTTTAAAGCTGGAGAGAAACCTCCTCATGATATGAGGAGCGTTGATGTTCTCCCGAGGCTCCCATGATCTCTCCTCTGGGCCGAATCCCTTCCAATCGATTAGGAACAAGGTCCTCCCCCTAACTGTCTTCACTGCCAGAATATCCTTTACATCAAAGATATCATCAGAAGGGCTGGGTTGAAGGGAGCGAGAGGGAGACGAGTGAAAGTGATTAAAGACCGGGTTTGAGCAGTGACACATGGAAATCATTGGGGATTCGCAGCGAAGCAGGCAATCTCAATTTGTAGGCTACGTCATTGATGCCACTTAAGATCTCAAAAGGAACCAATGTAGCGTGGACCTAAATTATGGGAGGTGATCTTAAGTATGATGTAGCGTGAGGATAGCCAGACCTTATCGCCTGGAAGATAAAGAGGGGCATCTAGACGTCTCTTGTCGGCGTACTTCTTCATCCTGCTGCTGGCTCTGACAAGAGCCTCTTTAGTCTCCCCCAAAATCTTACAGAAATCCAAGGACAGAGAGTCCACTGCCGGTATGCCCGAGGCGGGAGAAATGGGAAGAGGGATAACGGGATGCTGCCCAAAAACCTCGAAAAAGGGAGACTTGGAGGAGGACTCACTGGGGTGATTGTTGTAGATGAACTCTGCCCATGGGTGAAGAGAGACCCAATCATTCTGGTAAGCATTGGAGAAATGCCGGAGGTAGGATGCTAGCACCTGATTGACTCGCTCCACTTGACCATTGGCTGCGGGTGATATGCTGAGGAGAAGGTCAGGGTCATTTTCATTAATCCACAGAGAGCTCTCCAGAAACGGGAGGTGAATTGAACCCCTCGGTCCGACACAATATGCTGTGGGAAGCCGTGAAGTCGGAAAACATGGTGCAAATTTTTTTTCGCCAACTCAGGAGCAGAAGGCAAGGCTAGTAATGGAATGAAATGGGCCATCTTTGTAAAGCGATCCACAACCACCAGGATAACCGTACAGTTGGAGGAAGGTGGTAAAATCAGTGACAAAGTCCATAGCAATATAACTCCATGGAATTGAAGGCACAGGAAGCGGATGCAGGAGTCCAGAAGGCAGCTGCATGGGGTGTTTCTCGCACAAGAAGAGCCATCTTGACGAAGCGATGGCCACCAATAATGGCGTGAGATAAGAGAGATGGTCTTCCTGGCTCCGGCATGTCCGTCAGTCTTGGAAGAATGCCCCCAACGCAAGAGTTTTACCTTGTCGCCCTCCCACACAAAGGTTTTACCAGGAGGTGGAGTGATCATGCCTAGAGGAGCCACGGTGATGATCCTAGCCGGGTCGATGATCTGTGCCGGTCTCTTTCTATGTCTACTGGCTGAAATGACCTTGATAGGGCATCAGCCTTGAGGTTCTTATTCTTAGGTCGAAAGCGGAGTTCGAAATCAAAACGTCCAAAGATCAAAGACCACCTGGCTTGCCGAGGGTTGAGTTTTTGGAATGACTGAAGGTAGGCCAAATTCTTGTGATCCGAGAATACAACGAAAGGATGAACGGACCCTTCCAGAAGATACCGCCACTCTTCCAAAGCTAGCTTTATAGCCAATAGTTCCTTGTCCATAATGGAATAATTACGTTCGGGAGAGGAGAATAAAGAGAAGAATCCGCAGGTGACCAAGCGACCAGAGGAGGATTTTTGCAAAAAGGACCGCTCCTGCTCCCACAGCTGATGCGTCGACCTCGAGGATAAATGGCCTATTAGCGTTCAGGCGGTGGACCACAGGGGCTGTAGCAAACTCTCGTTTTAGAGTCTGAAAGGCGTTCTCTGCCTCAGAAGGCCAGTGGTTGGGGTTGACTCCCTTGCAAACAAGGGCAGAAATAGGTTTGGTCAAGGAGGAGAAGGGAGGGATAAATTGCCTATAATAATTGGCAAAGCCAAGAAATCGCTGGATAGCTTTTACTCCAAGAGGTCGTGGCCAGTTGAGGATGGCGGATACTTTCTCAGGATCCATCTCCAAGCCAGACATCGAGACAATATAACCTAGGAAAGGAAAGGAGGGCTGCTTGAAGACGCACTTCTCCAGTTTAGCAAAAAGATGATTCTCCCTAAGGCATTGTAAACCTCGATGAACGTCTCGTCGATGTGTGGATATATCCAGGGAAAAGATGAGGTTGTCGTCTAGATAAACTATGACTCAGGAGTAGAGAATATCCCGGAAAACATAACTTACGAATTCTTGGAATACCGCAGGAGCATTGCAGAGGCCAAACGGCATAACTAAATACTCATAGTGCCCATCACGTGTGTTGAATGTGGTCTTCCACTCATTCCCAGCATGAATTCGGACCAAGTTTTAGGCTCTTTGAAGGTCCAGCTTGGTAAATTTTTGCGCTCCCCTCAGGCGGTCAAATAGCTCTGGGATAAGTGGAAGTGGGTATTCTTCACTGCAATGTTGTTCAGACCTCTGTAATCAATACAAGGACAAAAGGGAGCCATCCTTCTTCTTTACGAAGAAGGCCGCTCCAGCGGGGGAAGATTTTCGAATGAAGCCTCTCGCCAGATTTTCTTGAATGTACTCTGACATGGCCTGAGTCTCCGCAGGTGAAAGAGGATAGATCCTTCCTCTAGGAGGAATGGAACCAGGGACGAGATCAATAGGGCAGTCGTAGGATCGGTGCGGAGGGAGGTTCTCAGCCTCCTTCTTATCAAAGACATCCGAGAAAGAACTGTAAACAGAGGGCAACCCGGAGGAAATAGAGAGGGAACAGGGAACACCTACAGGATGTACCAACAGCAGACATCTTGCCCGGCAGGACTCCCCCCAGCGCAAAATATTTCCATTATGCCTGTCCAAAGTGGGTTCGTGAGTCCACACCCAAGGAAGACCAAGAAGAACCGGATGAGAGATACCGGCTAAAACATAGAAGGCAATTCTCTCCTTGTGCAGAGCCCCTACCTGAAGCTCCACCTCTTGCGTGACCTGCGTAATGGTCTCCTGCAAGGGTTTGCCATCTATGGAGGCGAGGATCCGAGGGTTTTCCAAGTCTCTCACAAGAATAGAGAATCGAATGACCTCCTCGAGCCGAATAAAATTCCCTGCCGCGCCAGAATCTACATAGGCTGCCACCGAAAAACAGGACGGACAAAGTGAGGGGTAGAGAGGTATCACATACACCTAGGGAGGCTTCTCTTACCTGACCTAGAAGGAGGAGTTTTTCGGACGTTCCGGACATTTTCGGAGCAGATGGGAGGCACTCCCACAGTAGAAACAAAGACCCTGGGTGCATCTTTCCCTGTGTAGTTGCTCGGAGAGTTTAAGCCGGTCCACTTGCATTGGATCGGGTGCAGTGGCTGAAGAGGACGTCCCAGGTAGAGGAAGCCTTCTCTCACGGGCACGCTCCAGGAAACGAAGGTTAATCCATGTAGCCAAAGAAATTAGATCTTCTAATGCAGTTGGGGTGTCGCGACCTGCTAACTCGTCTTTTATTCGCCCCGAAAGAACTCGCCAGAAGGTTCACACTAGGGCCTCGTTATTCCAGCCCAAATCTGAGGACAGAGTACGAAACCGAATGGCGTACTGGCCTGCAGTTAGGGACCCTTGGTGGAGGTTAAACAGAGACTCTGTGGTAGAGGCTAGGCGACCTGGCTCATCGAACACTCGACAAAAGGTCTCCAGAAAAGTTGACAGTTGAGAAACCACAGGATCGTCATGTTTCCAGAGGACTTTAACCCATGCCAGAGTCCCCCTCCAGATGGGAAACAATGAAGGCCACCTTGGCCCGATCGGTAGGGTATTGCAAAGGCAGGAGCTCAAAGTGGAGACTGCATTGATTCAAGAAACCACAACACAGTTTGGGGTCACCATTATACCGAGGTCGTTTTGCGAGATGGGGCGGAGGATGGGGAGCCAAAGCTGAGGTGTGAGTAGAGGCGGCCGGCTGAAAGGAGAGCAACCAGTCGTCCACCGAGGCCATATAACTAAGAATATGAGCCTGGGTGTCTCGCTGCTGAGCCAGCTCCTGTTGCAGGCCAGCCAACTGAGAGGCGTTTCCTGGATAGGAGGTCTGGAGCGCAGAGAGGCGAGAGTCCATAGACTTTATAAAGGACATCATACGCATCTGGTTCTCCCATAACTAAACAAGAATGCAGTGCATAGTAATGGTATGCACTGCATTCATTGGAAGCAAACAGCTGAATGATACAATAACTACCTCTGCTATCTGTCTTGTATGCTGCAATATATACTAATGTATTGTAACCAGTTCAGGGGGTTTAGCTCCGGGATCGCCATCTCGGGTAGACGGATTGGCATAGAAAAGTTCAAGCACAGACAGCAGTACTGGTGAAAACTGGCAGCAACCAGTTTTATTGAAAGTCCACAGCAAGAAACATAAATCAAACCATAAACAAAAATCCTAAGCCTGGCAGGCTGCTAGCTAGACACAGTTAGTTCCCTCACTACCGTGGTCTAGGCTCTAACAGCCTGGCCAAAACAACACAGATTTGTAATTACCAGAGCTTGGCTTCCAGGAGACTCCAGCAGCGTCTGAAGCCAGATTCAGACTGATAGCTCAGTCTGTGTAACTCCACCACCTACTTCTGGCTGCTTAATTAGACAGCTGAGCAGGGTGGATAAAAATCATGATTTTTTTAAAAAAATCAAAAAAAATCGGATTTTTTTGATTTAAATCGGATTTTTTTGATTTAAATCGGATTTTTTAATCAAGTTGTACACAAGCAAAACTTTGTCTTTTTGCAAATCAAATTATTTTACACAAATAAAAATATTAAAACAGTTGATGATTATGAAACCTAATAATTTTTATTTGCACTATTAAACAATCAGAATTGAACTACAGAGAGTAAGTACTTTTTAACAATAGCCTATCTCTAACGTTTGAAGTAAGCAAACATCTTCAGTGAATACATCATTCCTTTAAGCCTACTGTTTATTTAGGACTTTTAATAGGAAAACTAGTTGTCCTGCTTTAGCAGTTCCTAAGCGGTTTCGGACTGTTGTGTGCACAAAACCAAATGAAGAAAACAATCTCTCTACTCCTGCCGATGAAGCCGATGCAGTCAGTAGCTGAGTAGCTACATTTATTATCTTCGCTGGAAGAACAAGTGTTTGCGACTTCCACCAGTCCAGTGGTTTTAGTTCATTAACGACGTTATCTGCAAACATGTATTTTTGAAATGGTGCAGATTCACACTTCAATTTCAGCACAGTTGCCACAATGTCATGGTTAGTATTGGCGAGCCACTCCATTGCAGAGTTGATTTCCGCCTCAGATAGTTTTTTCCCTCTGTAGATGGGATGCAAGATATTGGCTAAATAGTGTTCTTCTTTTAATGCTTGGTCCTTGCGGTGGTGTATTGCAACCTTTACATTGTTTGAGAGGTTCAAGCGATCTAGCGAACCTTCTAAATCTTTCCAAACTTCTGTGGCATCAGTATGGTTGCAGTATCTTTCTGCATTTTATCCAACGCAATAGATATTGGCTTTAACCTTTCCAAAAGGTCCTCGGCATTTCTCTTCACACCAAGATTTAATACTTTGCTTCGTATATTAGCATCAATTTTATCCCGATGTGTTTCGCAAATGGACACTAATTTTGACCAGTTGTTAATAAACAGTTCCAAGCATTCAGCCAAGGTATTCCATCTAACATCTTGTGGTAGAACCAACTTCAGTCCTCCCATTTCCTTTGTAGGTTGCATGTGCAAAATGATTATTGCGGAAATATTTAACAATTTCTACAACATGTTCCTTGACACCCGAAATATGCAGGTCTTTTGCCAAAAGATGCAACAAATGGGCAGAACAACCGTATGTAATGACATTTGTGTCATCCTCATGTGCCAGTTCCGCTCGCATTTTTGCCACATTGCTTGCGTTATCAGTAACTAAGCTCCTTACTTTACATCCAAACTGTTCTTGGCATTGGTGAATTGAGTTCTTAGCAATTTCAAGTAAATATTCAGCAGTATGTGAATTTCCAGATGTGTCGATTGTGTCTGTAAGGTAAGTTTCACCATCTTCTGTTGTGACACAAGTGCAAATTATGGGGTCGTTGTGGATGTTGCTCCAACCATCCAAGCTCATGTTAACAACTTTGTCTTTCAAATATTTTGTACAAGCCGCTCTTTCTTTGTCGTATACAGCCTGAAGATGTTTTCCTGAGATATCAAATCTACTTGGTGGTTTGTAGCCTGGTCTTATTCCTTCGATCATTTGTACAAACAATGGGTGTTCAACTAGTCGGAAAGAAGAATTGGTTGCAAATATGAATTTAGCAATTAATTCATCAAAATGTTCTTTCTGGCTCGTCGTAGTCTTTAAGAGGAATTTTTCTACACTTTGCACGCAAAGTTTTTTGTTGGGCTGCTTTGTTGAAGTTGTACCCAGATATTGATTGTCACGTGCAGCACAAGTCATATTTGACCCTGAAAGCACAGTAATTAAAAATATAATTCGACTGCGTATTTGAAGAAATATAACGAAAATATTTTGAAACAAACTTTTTGAACAATGTAATGGTCCTCGTCCTATAAGGGCTGTCTCAAAAGTTATGCTACTCAAGTTTCCGGTGAAGTTGCTGTAATACTAGTAATATCAGAGCAACTGAAAAAAATTATGTCACAAAAGTTTTAAAAATTTTTTTTTAAAAAAATGGTCAATTTGGCAGACTTCAAAAGTGAATTGTAGCCTACAATAAAAAAAAATAGGCGTATACACACTCTTATTTTTACTTAACGTTAATCTTCTGTGAAATATTGCCTTAACATAAATTTAAATTCTATACTCCAGAACTAGTGCTAGAAATTTTTCTTTTCATAGACTTTAACCATCCCAGTAAAACGTCTGTTAAAATAGGTTGTAATTGCCAGACTTACCACTAGTGCTAGGGTCCTGGTGCATAAGAAGCTGTGGGGGTTCATTGACATTAGTTGTATCACTATCAACATCTTCATTTCCCTTCTGGTTGCAGTTTTCATAATGTGATTTCAAACGGCAAACAAGTCCTTGGATATCCTTTTGACAGTATTTGCACTTTGCTCTCCCACCTTTCTTTCCAAGCTCTGCTGGCATCTCAACAAAATGAACCCAAATAGGGTCTCTCTTACGACCTGCCATGGCTCACGCAGATCACTTCTGAAGTTTGATTGTTACTACAGCCAAGTACTGCTGACTGACTATCCAACAAGTTTGGGCATGTCAACTGAATGGAAAAAGAAACTGAAACCAAGCTACAGAAAGTGAAACCAAGCTAGAAGTGTGGAGTTAATTGAACAATGATTGAAAGTTTTAGATTTTAATCGTGATTTATATTAAAAAAATCTTTTGATTTAAATCAGTGATTTAAATCATGATTAAAATCACGATTTAAATCGATCTGATTTAAATAGAAAAAAATCATTTGATTTAAATCATGATTTAAATCGTTGATTTAAATCGGCGTGATTTAAATCAATCCACCCTGCAGCTGAGTGCACTCAGGGTTGGGCTGCAAGCCTGTACTGGATGGGGAGTGGAGTGAACGTCGTACTGTCATCCTACCTTCACTCCTACATTCATCATGCCACCCAGCTAAGAAACCTGGGCGAAATGTACACCCCGTCCAGTACGCACCCCTTCACTGTCTCACATATCCCCCCCTCTTCTCCAGACCGGAGGGCTGGTCAACAATCCCAAAGAGACAGTGAACTCTGGACAAGGCATCGGCATTACCCTGTAACTTCCCAGGCCTATGCTCTACCGAGAAATTGAATTCTTGAAGCGAAAGGAACCACCTTGTCACCCTGGCATTCCTTTCCTTGCTCTGCTTCATCAATGCCAGAGGAGCATGGTCTGACTGTAATTTAATTTTCCTGCCCAAGAGGTAATAACGTAGCGAGTCCAGCGCCCATTTGATTGTGAGGCACTCTCGCTCCAGAATGGCATAATTTTGTTCAGCCGGTGTCAGTTTTCGACTCAGATACAAGAATGGGTGCTCTTCACCCTTCACGACCTGCGACAAAAGCGCTCCTAACCCCACATTAGAGGCATCAGTTTGAACAAGAAACTCCTCCCTGAAATTAGGGGTGACTAGAACTGGGCTTTGACAAAGCCATTTTCAAAGACTGAAATGCTTTTTCTGCCTCCGGATTCCAAACTACCATTTTTGACTTCCCACCCTTTGTCAGGTCGGTCAACGGGGCAGCAATGGAGGCAAAATTTTGTACAAATCTGCGACAGTACCCAGTGATGCCCAGAAATGCATTGATCTGTCGTTTTGTGAGGGGTGTAGGCCAGTTCTGAATCGCCTCTACCTTATTGTCTTGGGGCTTAATCAGCCTGCTGCCAATGACGTAGCCCAGGTACTTGGCCTCTTCTAGGCCAATTGCACATTTCTCTGGGTTTATGTTCAGCCCAGCTCCGCCTATCGAGTCTAAGACGGCTTGTACCTTAGCGAGGTGGCTCTCCCAATCGGAACTGAAAATTACCACATCATCCAGGTAGGCAGCCACATAGGTTTGATGCGGGCGCAGGATCAGGTCCATAAGTCTCTGAAAGGTAGCCGGGGCTCCATGCAACCCGAATGGCATCACAAGATACTGAAACAAGCCGTCAGGGGTTGCAAAGGCCGTTTTTTCTTTTGCCTCCTCAGACAGGGGTATATGCCAGTACCCTTTTGTCAGATCGAGGGTTGTAATATAACGGGCACCCCCTAACCTCTCGATTAGCTCGTCTACCCGGGGCATAGGGTAGGCGTCAAACTTTGACACGTCGTTCAACTTTCTAAAATCATTGCAAAACCTCCAGGTTCCATTAGGTTTTGGGATCAGGACAATCGGGCTACACCACTCGCTTTGGGCCTCCTCAATGACCCCAAGGGCTAGCATCCGTTTGATCTCAGTGGAGACTATCTCTCTACGGGCTTCCGATATCCTGTACGGCTTCAGCTTGACCTTAGTACCGGGCTCGGTCTCGATATGGTGCTTCACGAGAGAAGTCCGGCAGGGCAAGTCTGAAAACCTCTGCTGATTTTTCTGCAGAAACTCCCGTACTTCCTGTTTTTGGTGCACTGACAACGTCTCACCAACTATCACAGAAGGTAGAGGTGGTTTTAACCCTTTCTCTAATTAACCCGAGGCCAATAATGACTCTCTGTCCTTCCAGGGCTTGATCAGGTTGATATGATAAACCTGGTAGGGCTTCCGTCTCCCTGGCTGGTGTACCTTGTAGGTGACCTCGCTCACTTTCTGTACTATCTTGTAGGGTCCATGCCACTTGGCCAAAAACTTACTTTCCACCGTGGGGATTAAGATCAGGACCCGATCCCGGGGTTGAATGTCCTAACTTTTGCTGACCGATTATATATTTTGCTTTGAGCTTCTTGGGCTCTCTGCAGGTGATCCTTAACCAATGGCGTAACCTTAGCAATTCTATCCTGCATCTGGGCAATATGCTCTATAACACTCTTGTATGGGGTTGCCTCGGTCTCCCATACTTCCTTGGCTATATCTAGCAAGCCCCGCGGGTGCCGACCATATACCAACTCAAAGGGAGAAAACCCAGTAGAGGCTTGGGGCACCTCTCTGACCGAAAACATTAGGTAGGGTAACAGGTAGTCCCAATCCCGACCATCTTTCTCCACTGCTTTCTTTAACATATGTTTTAACGTTTTATTAAAACGTTCAACCAGCCCATCCGTCTGTGGGTGATACACGGATGTTCAAATGTGCGAGATTTTAAGCAACTTACACAGCTCCTTCATCACCTTGAACATAAAAGGTGTGCCTTGGTCCGTGAGGATTTCTTTAGGGATTCCTGTCCTGGAAAACATATGAAAGAGTTCCCGTGCAATATTTTTGGACGCCATATTTCTTAAAGGGACAGCCTCGGGGTACCGGGTTGCATAATCAAGTACAACTAGTATGTATTGGTGCCCCCTGGCTGATTTCACAATAGGACCTACCAAGTCCATCGCTATTCTTTCAAATGGTATCTCTATATATATTATAATATATATATATATATATATATATATATATATATATGGGCAGTACGGTGGCTCAGTGGATAGCACTGCAGCCTTGCAGCGCTGGAGTCCTGGGTTCGAATCCCACCTAGGACAACATCTGCAAGGAGTTTGTATGTTCTCCCCGTGTTTGCGTGGGTTTCCTCCGGGTACTCCGGTTTCCTCCCACACTCCAAAAACATACTGATAGGGAATCTAGATTGTGAGCCCCATCGGGGACAGCGACGATAATGTGTACAAACTGTAAAGCGCTACGGAATATGTTAGCGCTATATAAAAATAAAGATTATTATTATTATTATAACCGGAAGCGGGACTAATGGACTGCGGAAGTGGGAAACCGGAGCATTTATCTGACACGTGGGGCAGGATTTGCAATAATCTCCCACATCTCGATAAACCGCTGGCCAGTAAAACCTCTGGAGGATTCTTTCCTGGGTTTTGTCCATCCCCAGGTGCCCACCAAGCACGTGGTTATGTGACAAACTTAGCACCATACTTCTATATGGTTTAGGTACCAGGAGCTGACTCACGACCTCTCTATTGTTCAGGGCAAAATGGGGAAATCGTTTATCAGAGCCGGGCTCTTGTGGGATCTCATTCAGAACAGTTATATTTTCCCTGGCATGTTTAAGAGTGGGGTCTCGCAACTGCTCACTCCCAAAATTGCCACGGGACACAGGTAGGTCAGGGACATTCTGTTCCAGAGAATCATTATCCCCCTCCCCCGACATCATGTTAAATGGAAATTCATTATTATCATCATCATCATAGTTCAACAACACATTAGCATTGTGTTCCACCCCTATGGACCACGCAACCTCAGTAGGAGCTTCATCACACTGTCCGGTAGAACCATTTTTTCCCCAAAGACCCCAAAACAGGGGAAAGTCACGACCCAATATGACTGGGTGCATCAGGTTCTTCACTACCCCCACTTCATATGAGATCTCCCCAAGTTTGGTGACGAAGTCCACGGAAGTCACCGGGTAGACTTTGGTATCTCCATGGATGCACACCACGCTTAGGTGTTTATCAGGGATGAAGTCCCTATCAACCAGGCTGGCATGTACCAGAGTCACTCGACTCCCTGAGTCTAGAAGGGCTTATACAGGGCAGCCAGTTATAACCACCTGGGACACCTGTGGGCCATTCTCCTCGCCTGGGGTGGCCACGCACACGGGTTCCGCGAGGAGAGAGAGAGACCTTCCAGCATCGCAGTCCATAGGTTCCCCCACTAGTGGACAGTTGGCTGAAATATGACCCAGTTCACGGCATCTCCAACACTGTCTCAGGTCTGGGGGTTCATACGTGGAGACCTCTCTAGGCCTGGGGACACCCGACAGGGAAGCATCGGCCCTTGCCTCACACATGTCCCCTCGGGCCTGAACCCGTCTATCAGCAGCCCCCCTGGCCCCAACAGCTGGAACTCTCTTACCGGGAGATGTCGGAGGCCGGGTACTCCGAAATGACGACTGCTCGGACGGCTGGTCACGGAGGTAGTCTTTGGTGGCGGAGTACCTCTCTATCAGGCTGACCAGTTGATTGACATCTTTGGGGTCTCCCTGTCCGACCCAGTGCTGCACCTCAGGAGGAAGGGCCCAGATGTACCAGTCCATCACTAACTTTTCGATGATTTGGGCAGGGTTGCTGACGTCAGGCTCCAGCCACTTCTTTACTAAGTAAATTAGATCATACATTTGTGAGCGAGCAGGCTTGTCCCCACTGTATCTCCAGTTATGGACTCTCCTGCAACCGTAACACCCAGGCGGGCAAGAATCTCCACTTTTAGCTTGGCATAGTCTCTGCTATCCTGCTCGCTAAGGTCAAAATAGGCCTTTTGGAGTTCCCCAGTCAGATAGGGTGCGAGCACCATGGCCCATTCAGATGGTGGCAGATTCTCCTTCTCTGCCAGTCTTTCAAATATAGCGAGATATGCCTCCACATCATCATGAGGCGTCATTTTCTGCAGGGTCTGTTTTACCACCTTCTTTACAGCGGACAACGCAGGTGACCTTGCGTCATCACTCTGGGACGAGGTGCTGAGAGCCCGGCGTAGTGCTGCAACCTGCTCCATTAATAATCGGTTAGTCTCCTGCTGTTGCACACTAGCTCGCGCCATATGTTTAAGCAGCTCCTCCATGCTGTCAGACTTGTCTGTCCCGGCAACGGCAGCCTTTACCCAGGACATGCATACTCCAAAGTCTTTTCCACAGCAAGTTCAGCTTTTTTTTTTCCTGTGCAGACACTATTAGGGCTACTGTCTCTTTAAGGCTGCTTTGACAGACTTTTTTTTTTCTTTGCTGCTGTTTTAGCCACTGTGCTGCCCGCATTCGAGCACCAATTGTAACCAGTTCAGGGGGTTTAGCTCCGGGATCGCAGTCTCGGGTAGATGGAGTGGCATAGAAAAGTTCAAGCACAGACAGCAGTACTGGTGAAAACTGGCCGCAACCAGTTTTATTGAAAGTCCACAGCAAGAAACATAAATCAAACCATAAACAAAAATCCTAAGCCTGGCAGGCTGCTAGCTAGACACAATTAGTTCCCTCACTACCGTGGTCTAGGCTCTAACAGCCTGGCCAAAACAACACAGATTTGTAATTACCAGAGCTTGGCTTCCAGGAGACTCCAGCAGCGTCTGAAGCCAGATTCAGACTGAGAGCTCAGTCTGTGTAACTCCACCACCTACTTCTGGCTGCTTAATTAGACAGCTGAGTGCACTCAGGGTTGGGCTGCAAGCCTGTACTGGATGGGGAGTGGAGTGAACGTCGTACTGCCATCCTACCTTCACTCCTACATTCCTCATGCCACCCAGCTAAGAAACCTGGGCGAGATGTACACCCCGTCCAGTACGCACCCCTTCACTGTCTCACAGTATGCACTGCATTCATTGGAAGCAAACAGCTGAATGATTCAATAACTACCTCTGCTATCTGTCTTGTATGCTGCAATATATACTAATGGTATGCACTGCATTCATTGGAAGCAAACAGCTGAATGATACAATAACTACCTCTGCTATCTGTCTTGTATGCTGCAATATATACTAATGGTATGCACTCCATACTGCTGCTTGCTGCCAACCACTGCTTTACCATCTTGCAACATAGTTTAATGTGCCTGGTAAAGCTTTGGTATAATTCATTTTTGCACTGTGTTTAATACTTACTGCTTTATATCCCTGTGACTGGGGCCTCTCTAGATCTTATCAGGTGGAAGGTGCTAAAGCATATAGATGTAGCCAGCTCTAGTGCCCTTGATGATCTAACCACCCCCTGGTGTGCTGGCCCCAGCTGCCAAATTATTCCAAACCAGCTCCCACAATCCCACTTTCCTGACCCTGTAGTGTGGGCTATATATTTAGGAATAGTCTAAGGGGAGCACGCAAGCATCCCAGAAGCAAAGCATCACAGAAGATAAGCATCTTGTAAACGACAGTTATCCATGGCAGTTAATCAGGGCTGGAATCAGGTACCCCATACTTTGCTTACTTTTTAATTATGTACTTTATCCCTATCCTCCTGTGTTCCCTTGCCATCCACATTCACCGCCCCATCCCCCTCCATCACGACTCATACACATTAGCCCCTCTATACTTCCCTCTCCCATGTACAGTTCCCATGCACTCCTCACCTTCCTGAGAAACCTCAGCCCATCTTGCCCAAACACATCACAGAAAAAACCTACTTACAACTCCAACAACTACCTGCTCTTTATCTTCCTACTCCTACTTATTTCAGGGGACATCTCCCCAACCCTGGTCCACCATCCCCCAACCTCAACCTCAATCCCTACCCTACCTCATATCGAAACCATAATAATCTTATTATTATTACTTGCACTCCCTCATCTCCTTTTAATTGTGCCTTCTGAAATCCACGGTCTGCATGCAACAAGCTATCCTTCCTGCACAACTACTTTCTGAACAACTCTTCATCTCACGGAAACCTGGATTCAGGATTCTGACACTGTCTCCCCTGCTGCCATTTCCTATGGTGGCTTACAGTTCTCCCATTCCCCAAGACCCGCAAACAGACATGGTGGTGGAGTTGGCATACTCCTTTCCCCACAATGCACTTTTCAGGTCATCCCCCAATTCCATCACTCTCATTCCCTTCTTTTGAGGTCCACACCATCAGGCTCTTCCGTCCCCTCTCTCTCAGAGTAGAGGTCATATATCGGCCCCCAGTCTGGCCCACCCAGTTCCTTGACCACTTCTCAGCCTGGCTGCCGCACTTCATGTCCTCAGAACTACCAACCATTATCCTTGGAGACTTCAACATCCCCATTAACAGCCCTACTTCCACATCTGCATCTCAGCTTCTATCACTAACCACTTCTCTAGGCCTCTCACAGCTTTCAACCTCTGAGACACACAAGGATGGTAACACCCTTGACCTGGTCTTTGTCTGCCTCTGTTCTATCTCCCACCTAAATAACTCACCGCTTCCACTCTCTGACCACAACATTCTCTCCTTCATCCTCACAAATCCTCGACCACCCCAGCGCACTCCTACCTACCATACATTCAGAAATCTACAAGCCATTAACCCTCAGACACTTTCAGACTCCCTACACTCATCGCTGTCCCCAATCTCCTCTTTTTCTTGTCCTAATCTGGCTGTTCAGCACTACAATGACACTCTTAGAAGCACCCTTGACCAAGTAGCACCGCTCACCCTCAGAACTTCCAAACACACAGTAAAACAGCCCTGGCTCACATTGCAAACTCAACTTCTTCAGCGATGCTCTAGGAGTGCTGAACTCCTCTGGAGAAAAACCCGCACACCAGAATACTTCATCCACTTCAAATTTATGTTAAGAACCTTTAACGCTGCCCTTCACCTCGCCAAACAGATCTACTTCACCACCCTGATCTCCTCACTAGCCCACAACCCCAAGAAACTTTTTGACACTTTTCACTCCCTCCTCAGGCCAAAAGCACAAGCCCCTATCACAGACATTTGTGCTGACGACCTGGCCTCCCAACTTTATAGAAAAAATAGATACTATCCGTCAGGAAATCAGCTCTCAACCACCAAGTCCTTTTAATCCCATCCCTCCCTGCATTTCCCCTGGCTCACTTTCCACATTTGATCCCATCACAGAAGAAGAAGTCTCCAGACTCCTCTCTTCCGACTACATGCACTATCGACCCCATTCCCTCACATCTCCTCCAGTCTCTCTCTCTCCAGTTGTCACAACTCACCTAACTACAATCTTTAATCTCTCACTCTCCTCTGGCATTTTCCCATCTTCCTTCAAACACTCCATCATTACTCCACTACTAAGAAAACCCACTCTCGACCCTTCCTGCACAAACAACTACAGACCGGTCTCCAATCTCCCCTTGATCTCTAAACTTTTGGAGTGTCTAATCTACTCCCGCCTTACCCGTTACCTCTCCACTTACTCCCTTCTAGACCCTTCACAGTCCGGCTTCTGCCCCCTACATTCGACTGAAACTGCACTCATTCAAGTGACCAAT
This sequence comes from Oophaga sylvatica, assembly GCA_033576555.1. Lineage (NCBI taxonomy): Eukaryota > Metazoa > Chordata > Amphibia > Anura > Dendrobatidae > Oophaga > Oophaga sylvatica. Next base: position 401,267,334 of record JARQOD010000005.1, on the reverse strand, counting down.
GACCTTCTGACAGCAAAACGTAACGGCGACCACTCTCTGCTCATTCTTCTCGACCTTTCTGCAGCTTTCGACACAGTTAACCACTGTCTCCTACTGTCTAGGCTCCAGTCACTAGGTATTAAGGACACTGTTCTCTCCTGGTTCTCTTCCTATCTTTCTGACCGCTCCTTCAGTGTTTCGTTCTCTGGCTCCACGTCATCTCCTCTTCCTCTCACTGTCGGTGTACCCCAGGGCTCAGTCCTTGGTCCCCTTCTCTTCTCTCTCTACACGGCCCCAATTGGACAGACCATCAGCAGATTTGGCTTTCAGTACCATCTTTATGCTGATGACACACAACTATACACGTCATCCCCCGACCTTACCCCCGCTGTTCTACAGAACGCCACCGTCTGTCTATCCGCAGTCTCCAACATCATGTCCGCTCTCTATCTGAAACTTAACCTCTCCAAAACTGAACTCCTTCTGCTCCCGCCGTCTACTAACCTCCCTAAATTTGACATTTCCCTCTACATGGGCGGCACCATAATAACACCCCGGCAGCAGGCTCGCTGTCTGGGTGTTATGTTTGACACCAATCTCTTCTTCACCTCCCATATACACTCTCTTGCCCGCTCTTGCACCTAAAGAACATCTCTAGAATCCTCCCTTTTCTCACCATGGAAACAACAAAAACCTTCACTGTCGCCCTGATCCACTCCCGCCTGGACTACTGCAACACTCTTTTACTTGGCCTCCCCATTACTCGACTATCCCATCTCCAGTCCATCCTTAATGCAGCAGCCAGGGTCATCCATCTGGCTAATCGGTACTCGGACCGCTCTTCGCCAGTCCTTACACTGGCTGTCCATTCATTATAGGATCCAATTCAAAGTACTTGTTCTCACCCACAAAGCTCTCTCCAGTGCAGCACCCCCCTACATCTCCTCCCTCATTTCTATCTATCGGCCTAACCGACTGCTGCTCTCTGCAAACAACTTTCGACTAACTTCTGCACTAATCCGTACCTCCCACTCCCGACTCCAAGACTTCTCCTGCGCTGCGCCAATCCTCTGGAATGCTCTACGCCAAGAAATTAGTACTATCCACAATTTGCATGGTTTCAGGCACTCCCTCAAAACACATTAGTTCAGAGCGGCCTATCACATTCACTAATCAAAGTCATTCTATGTGTAAGTGTGCGTGTGTAGCCTATTCACTATCTCCATCCATCCCTCACTCCCTCAAGATGGCTGGACCATCATTGTAAATGCACCATTGTATATACACACCTGTACTTTGTATCTCCCCCACCTCATTGTAGATTGTAAGCTCTCACAAGCAGGGGCGGCTTATTTTGCTTTAATTATTGTATTGTTAACGTTGTTACTTATGACTTGTGTTTTGAAACTGTTAAACTGTAAAGCGCTACGGAATAAGTTGGCGCTATAAAAATAAAGATTATTATTATTATTAAGCTCCTTCCGGGCGGCTGAAGCTCCAGCGGGATCTATGGCCTGTTTGAACTATTAGGGTTCTAGGAAACAAACCCAGAAGTGGACCCTCTGGGTCGCGCTCCAGAGCTCCCGAGGGCAAGTGGCCCAGGGAGCATTAGGGGCAGGCCCAAGGGAGATGGAACCGCAACGGCTGGAGCCAAAGGGGTGACTTAGGGCAACACCACCAGGATAACGAGGGGACCGAAGTGAGCACAGTATACCGATAAGGGCTGGAGGTACCGGGAACACAGGGATATGGGAAGCTGGCGGAACCAGGAAGACCGAGGGCTGGCAGTGGCCAGTAGCTGTAAGAGAGAGAGAGATGGTAACGACAATGAGAGAGGGAAAAGGTGGGCACGGCTAAGACACTGGCGGGCAGTCACAGAAGAGACACAGGACTGGCAAGTACGGATGAGACACAGGACGGACAGGCACGGATGAGCCACAGGACTGGCAGGCACGAGTGAGACCGAGGACTGGAGGGTACGAGTGAGGCCCAGGACTGGCAGGCACAAATGACACACAGGACTGGCAGGCACGAGCGAGACCCAGGACAGGCAGGCACGAGCGAGACCCAGGACTGGCAGGCACGAGCGAGACCCAGGACTGGCAGGCACGAGTGAGACACAGGACTGGCAGGAACGAAAGAGACCCAGGACTGGAAGGCACGAAAGAGACCCTGGACAGGCAGGCACGAGTGAGACTCAGGACTGTCAGGCACGAGTGAGACCCAGGACTGGTAGGCACGAGTGAGACCCAGGACTGGCAGGCACGAGTGAGACCCAGGACTGGCAGGCACGAGTGAGACCCAGGACTGGCAGGCACCAGTGAGACCCAGGACTGGCAGGCATGAAAGAGACCCAGGACTGGCAGGCACGAAAGAGACCCAGGACTGGCAGGCACGAGTGAGACCCAGGACTGGAAGGCACGAAAGAGACCCAGGACTGTCAGGCACGAGTGAGACCCAGGACTGTCAGGCACGAGTGAGACCCAGGACTGGTAGGCACGAGTGAGACCCAGGACTCGCAGGCAGGTATGGCAGAGGTACTGGGCCTGAGGATCAGAGAGGACACCTGCAAAGTATGCTAACGCCAGATCATAGACAAACAGACGTCTTACCTGGGCAGACGCCGCGCTGAAATACTCGGTAGGTGCTGCCATGATGAGGCAGAGCCGCCGGGTCACGACCTCCCAGGAAGCCTGGCGACGGGAAAGGCGCAACTGCGCATGTGCCGACTGCCGATGCGCCGCGACCCCGAGAAGTCAGGCGGAGAGCAGCGAGGAGCCCTGTCGGTAGCGCGCAAGAGGACGGAGCCAGCACCCGAGGCCGTGACATCTATGGACTGTGAACTCTATATTTACACTACATTTTGTGTTTCGGTGAATGCAGCCATTTTATGCTCCCCCACAGTGACAGCCCAGTGAATGCAATGCCCCCATTCTTTACTTGGGTCAGATTACCTAAATTTCCTTCATGGTTATCTGATATCATAGTTTATAGAGTTTTTATGAGTTTTATTGGCATACTAAGTAAAATTTATGTTTGAATGTACTTCTCATGATTTGCTTTCTTTATCTAGTGAGTCACATTCTACATAGGGAGACTAGTTACTTCTATTTTGTTTTTTCATTATTTATAGCAAAAAAATTAGCATTAATAACGAAAAGGAAAATAGGATTTTAGTCTAGTTTGGCGAGCTGAGAAATTTACACAGTATAATTATTTCAGCAATTAAGCACAATCAGTGTGGAAATAATCAGCTCTGCCTCTGTCCTACTCATGGAGATGAAGTTGTCAATAGATATTATGTAACATAAAAAAGCTTGATCAACAAGGAAAATCTCAGACATAGCTCATGTTTACCTGGTGATAAATGCAAATTAAACAGATTTCTGGTGATTGATTAGAAATCAGTATCTCATGAGATATTGTCAACTTTATAAATATTTACTGTAGGCAACACTTTTCCATACAAAATTATCAGAACATATGGATGTAATAAAAGGTGTCGTCAGGTCCGTACTCTACTATATCCATTACCAAAGCGGATGTCAACCCCTAAAAAAAGTCTTTCTCTAAGGAAAAAAAAAAAGTGTAGCTGTGCACTTGGATGACAAAAAAATAGCTTTTCATCTCCTCTATCCTCTTCAGGAATTATATAAATCGGGGGTTTTGGCACCTTTACTCACTAAGCAGGGAAGTCTGGACAGGGCATCTGCTCAACGTGGGAGCTGTAGTCCTGGAGCGCCAGAGACCACCTAGTTACCCGGGCATTCTTCCTGTTCCTAACCTGAACTATATATATGCATATATACACACACAGGTGCGCACACACCTTACTAAAAATAATTTATTTTTAACTCCTTTGTATCCGTCTAACTTAAAGGAAACCTGTCAGGTCCCCCATACCCTCCAACACAGCAGCATTCACCTATGTATAGTGTTGAGCGATACGATACTGCAAATATCGGGTATCGGCCGATATTAGCTGTATCGGCCTTTCGATTCCGAATACCGATATTTTCGTCATATCGAATACCGGAATCGGATTTGTCACTGTCACTGTGAGTGTCCGTCGGTCGGGTCTGTCAGGAGTCAGCGGCACTTACCTGGCAGAAGATCTCCGGCGGTCACGTCCTGGACTGCTTGATGGCCGCCATTATCTTCTCCCTGGCGGTCACATGCAGTTTTTCGCGATAACTGCAGTGACTGCAGGGTAATCCCGGCCGTAAACCAGTCCGATGACGTCACCGCCGGGGAAGCAGGTAATCAGCTGTGCTGCGCCGGGATGACAGGCTCTGCCTGTCATTCTGATGTAGCAGAGCTGGATCGTCGTGGGACACTCGTTACTATGGACTGCGTCGGTCAGGTGGTATACTTTTTTTTTTTTTTTTCATTTTTTTACAGGAGATCGATGGCGTCGCAGGATGAGACTGTAATAAAAGTAATGAAAACTGTGTTTTTTTTTTTTTTATTAAATTAAAAAACTTTTTTATGAACATTCACCCGTCCGGGTACATCAACAATTTAACTATTTACATACAGGGACCCTGTCCGGGTTATTTATAATTCTTTGGCAGGGGTGTTCCAGGTACCACCTGGTACTCTTCTGATGCTTGCCAAACATCCGAGGCACCAAGGACCACCAGGACCTGATGACGTCGTGTGGCCTGTACAGTCAAGTCGTGACCCGCTATCTGGGTCTGTGTGGCCACCTCTTTCATCTCCCTCCGGGTCTGGAACCCTATGTCCCGGACTGAACGAACCCCAGGGGGCCTAACAGGCGCCGGGTACGGGCCAGCTATACTTATCATGTCCATAGCTGGGGCTGCTGAGGAGACCACTGAGGGAGGCTGGGGAGATTTACGGCGTGGGGTGGGCACTTTTGCAGAGGCCTGGATGTGGGAGGCTGAAGGCTCCGAGGGTCTCACAGGTTCCTGACACTCTGGGGAGTAGGGGTCGCACCTGGTAACATTTAGGGCGTACCATCCATTGTAACCCAGTGTCGGGTGTAAGTCACCAAGTCTCCTGGCAACAGGTCCCTCCCCGGGTGTCCTTCTGGGAGGTGAGCCTCCACGTCCCGCCGGTTCACAAAAACTTCTAAATAAAGTCCAGGCTCCTGGATGAAGCCCCAACCACCTTTCAATTTAAAGCTCCGTACTGCACCCTTACGCCGCGGCTCCCACAGGGTTCCTTTATCTTTTCTCATCCGGTCCTTATCTGCCCGGTCCTTCTCCAGCTGACGTTGGCGAAGCTTTTGGGTTTCTCGCTGCTCCCTTTGTCGCTCTGCTTCCCTCTCCCAACGTCTCCACTCTTCCTCCTGACGCCGGTTGAAATTCTCCTCCACCAGCAGCTCCATGTCTCCACCATCAAACTGCAGCTTACAGTGTCCGGTTTGCGGCAGCTCTCCTGGCGCCCCCCAGTCCTGGCGGCGCTCACCTGCGGAGGAAGCAGCCGGCTCTGGAACAGATGACAGTCGGGGCTCCGGTACAGGCAGGTAGTGCTCTGATGCCTGCGCGGCCTCCTCCATGAGGACGGGTGTCGCTTCTTCTGTCTCAGCGACGGGGGCAGACAGCGGGATCTGGGGTGCTGCCGGTGCAGAGTTTTTGGCAGGAACGGGTGCCTCCACTGCGACAACGTCAACCGGATCACATTGCAAGGGCTGGGATGCCCGCACGGACTCCTCTACTAGAACGGGTGCCTCACCTTCCGGTACAGACACTTCAGGTAAGAGGAATTGGCGCCGCTCCAAGTTTAGTTTTAGGGCACGCCAGCTGGCTTCCATCCTGGTGACCTCCTCCCGGTGCCGGGCCAGGCCTCTTAGGGTATCCTCCGCTTCTTGCAGCGTAGGAGGGTTTCCAGGCCGGGTGCCCAACGGTGGTTCCGTGGCGATCGGGTCGCTTCCGTGGGGGGAGAGCTCTGACTGCTCCATCCCTTCACACTTCTGCTCGTGTCCATTAGCCATCTCTGCCAAGTCACATGTGTCATTAGCATCTGGAGAGGGCACCTCTTTTGTAGTGAGGCGGGACCTTCGTGTTAGTTTCCGCACACTGAGGAGGATGAGGAGGCGGAACTGAAGAGCTGTGGGGCACGATGTTACATTGCAGTACCATTTACAGTGGTCGGCCATCGTTTTCGTGCCACTGAGTGAGTGTACACCCACGAAGAGCACGCCCTTCTTCTTCACCAGTGCCTCGTCGTGACGCAGATATGGCTGAAAAATGGCAAATACATTCTCTGATGATTTTAGCAATTCTCAAGCACAAAACCAGTTCAATTCAGGCACACAGGACTCGCTTATAGCGAGCTACAGAATCCTGTTCGTGACGCCCAAGTTGAGTCGCATAGAGCCAGAGGTTTTGGGGGTACTCGGCACCGAGCCCGTCGACTTCTATGGGGTATGTCACGGCTTTACCCGGCAATTGAATCAGAGTCTATTTTACTATGTAGAAGTGTATAAACTATAAATATATGTATATATATATGTCACAATGACATGTATATATATATATATGTATTCTATGTGTGTATATTTTGTGTTTACAACGAAAGAAAGGGTTTTTTTTGTTGCGATATTTTGTTCCCATAGACTTACATGGGACTTCCGGTATCAGAATCGGATATCGACGATATTTAGTGATATCGGCGATACCATTTCGATACGATATTTTTAGATATCGAGCAGTATCGCTCAACACTACCTATGTATGATTAAACTCCCTGCCTAACCAGCCCTGTATAACCTAATTCAGTCAAATGTTTTAAAAAAGCATTTGAAAGATCCCCATTTTCTATGCTAATAAGGGCTTTGACTAGTCGATTGGGCGTTAATAGACCCAGACTAGTCAGCCCTCTTTCCATGTTATCATACTCCTGTGGGCGAAATGATATAATTTGCATGAATGGCCTCATCGCCGCTCATTTCGGCATAGCCAATGAGTCTCTCGTGTAAACCCGGCTTCAGAAGCACTCTGCGCATTATCTGAACTTCCGGAAGCATACACCCTGCTTCAGAGACGCATTGACACTGCCGAGATGAGCGGCGCGCATGCGCCAGATTTGCATGAGCCGGCGATGGGGCCGACTTGTGAAAATTATGCAGTGGCGGGATAACATGGAAAGAGGGCTGACTAGTCAGGGGCAACTAATGCCCCGTCAACTAGTCAAAACCTTCATTAGCATAGGAAACGGGGACATTATAAATGCTCTTTTAAAACATTAATTTACCTGAATAACATTTTATAGGACTGGTTAGGTAGGGAGTGTAATCATACTTAGGTGAATGCTGCTGGGTTAGAGGGTATGGGGGACCTGACAGGTTTCCTTTAAGTTCACAGCTTACGGGCAGTTTCTTTGAAAATTTGCATGAACTATTTGATTGCACTGCTTGTTCCTGTGCAAAGTACCATAAGTTGGTTAAGTTTTTTAGCATTACCTCCTATTCGCTACAGAGGACTTGAAAAATAAAAAGAGATGTCCACTCCAAACAAATAGTCTTGTTATTATGGAACATTTAAATTATTTTAAACGCTGCTCTGGTCAGAGCCCAAAACACAACTGGCCCTCAAGAGGGTAACAGACATCTCCTTTAGTATGATGTGACAAGTTATAACATAGATATAGGAAACCTCTAAAACAAAGTACCCCAGCTAATAGTAGCTTAGTATATTTTCTGTTAATATTCTATTTTGGTCATTATTTCCTAATCAGTAAGCTTCATAATTCTCTAGCTAATATATGTGTGTGTGTGTGTGTGTGTGTGTGTGTGTATATGTGTGTGTGTGTATACAACACTTACCAAACACGGTCAGTTCAAGCTCTTTTCTTGTTTTGCCAAGAGATGGAAAGATATTAAGCCAGGTTACAGTAGAATATACCAACAGTTCCCCCATCGAGAGCTCGGTGACCTGCAAATATAAAACCTCATTTGAAAGGTGCTCTCCCAAGAAAACATTGTAACCAGTGGAGGGGTCCAGATTTTTAAGTTACCTCTTTCTCCGTTCCACTCTGCTCTGCTACTAGTTGATCAAACACTGTTCCATAGTCTTCATAGATTTTCTGCATTTCATTAATGTGACTGGCCACTTTCTCCATAGCCTTTAGTGCTTCTGTTAATTTAGAAAGTAGAAAATTCAATAATTGACGGACATTACGGGCTACAAAGTATGGAAACAGAATAGTTTTGCTTCTTTTTTTAAGTCATAAAATATTGGGATTTGTGTGATTCAAATATTGTCTATGCGATTGCTGCTAAGAAAATCATTAATTTTATCCCTCAAACAGATGAAGAATGAAGCTCAATGGGGCATATTTATTAAAGTGATCAGTCCATGAAGTTTTATCAAATCCCTGAGCTTTCTGAAGTTTTATTATGTCCCGTTAGTTTCATTGGAAAGGAGGAGACAATATCATTCACCACATCCAGTGTAAAAAATGAAAATAAAGCAAAGTAAAAAAAGGGCAATTCATCACTTAAGTTCCAAATTGTACTGCGATCAGTAACTTAAAAAAAAGATAATAATTGAAAAGATTAAAACTTTAATTATAATAAAAAAGTTAATTTGCATTTCTAGTTTTAGGATCATACTTTATAAAGAAGTTTGATCAAACCTGTACAGGTTCTTTGCTCATTTCCACATCTATAAAAAGTCTACTGTGAGTATTTAATTATAAATGTACAATATTAACACCATAGGAACATGCAATGCTGCTTGCTATAAATGCTCAGAGACAGCATGCACAGATGGACCAACACTTTTCTTTTATAGCTGTGATAATAACCACTTTTTAATTCAGTGGATCATAAATTAACCATAAGTATACTCAGCTCAGCACTTAGTCATTTCAGAGCATATTCCCTTCTAAAATACACAGCTAGAAAAAGATCAAGGAGGTACTTAGAGGTTAACATGAACTAGTTGGCTACAAATGTTTCTGTCTTAGAAATTGACAAACCAACGCATTTAATTCTCAGGATTTATTCTATCAATTAGTTACTGGGGGAGAAGTAAAGGGGCCACTTTTAACTACTGAGCAGAGCAATAGTTGAGCTCTACGACATCGTCCCCCACCACAAACACTCTCCGTTCTGTAAGCTGCAGGTTGCATGAGGTAGCCTACAGAATGGCAGAGTGACACATTGGATGAATCACGAGTGGAAAGATGTCCTATGCGTGACTCAGCATGATGCCATCAACGCTTTCGTCCACCCGCACCTTACTGCTGTCTGCCGGTAGACTCAACAGAATCCGAGGTCAAAGTATCATGGTTTTTAAGGCTAAAAGTAGACGTACATTCATGGAGTTCAACCCATACTTTAACATGGAAGGCAAAAACCCCATGAAGCAGATGCTAATTGACCCATTGCGAATTGCCCCATATTATGGGAAAAATACCTTTCGGACTCAAAATATGTATGGCAAACAGACTAGTTCCCTGGATCAACATCATATTGTAGAAGTTAATACCCATAACCTGTAAAATATTTTTCAAAAGAGGCATCCAGGCCCTCTGAGCCGTTTTAGTGAATCAACTATTACAACATCATGTGGCAGACAGTTCCATAATCTCAGCTGCTCTAGGTGCCTGCGGCAGCCGCAACTGCCCAGTCACGGAGCTGCTCAGTCTACTGATGATAGCCACGGCCAGGTACTGCACATCTGCCCCCAATTGATTTGAATAGGGGGTGGATGTGCAGTTGCCGGCCGCCGTCACTATCAGACGGAGCAGCTCCGTAACGGAGCACTTCCGGCCGTTGCCGGTATCAAGAATAGCTGATCATCGGGATGCTGGATGTTGGACCCCGGCCGATCAGACATTGATGACCTATCACAAGAATAGGTCATCAATGTTAAAGTAGTGGACAACCTCTTTAAGGCAAGGACCATGAAAGTAGTATTCTCCAATTCCACTGATCAGACATTGATGACCAATCCTAAGGATAGGCCATCAATGTTAAAGTATTTATTGGACAACCACCTACCACTAATATTCCATCTTTACTGAAGCAGCACTCCCATGTCTTT
>JARQOD010000005.1:401129172-401257236 GCA_033576555.1 Oophaga sylvatica | reverse complement strand
CTGTCATGATTAAGTAAGAATGACACCACTGGACACTTTAAAAGGAGGCTGGTGCTTGGCATCATTGTTTCTCTTCTGTTAACCATGGTTATCTCTAAAGAAACACGTGCAGTCATCATTGCAATGCACAAAAATGGCCTAACAGGGAAGAGTATCGCAGCTAGAAAGATTGCACCTCAGTCAACAATCTATCGCATCATCAAGAACTTCAAGGAGAGAGGTTCCATTGTTGCCAAAAAGGCTTCAGGGCGACAAGAAAGACCAGCAAGCGCCAGGACTGTCTCTTAAAAGTGTTTCAGCTGCGGGATTGGGCTACCAGCAGTGCAGAGCTTTCTCAGGAATGGCAGCAGGCAGGTGTGAGTGTTATGAATGTGCTAGAGATGGTTTCTGAGTAGAGGCTCCCTCTGGTGGTTACAGACAGTACTGAACCTTTCAGCGAGGAGTGGCAATCAGGGATCACGGACTGGCCTGATATAAGGGAGGTTTCAGCTGCGGGATCGGGCTACCAGCAGTGCAGAGCTTGCTCAGGAATGGCAGCAGGCAGGTGTGAGTGCATCTGCACGCACTGTGAGGCGGAGACTCTTGGAGCAAGGCCTGGTCTCAAGGAGGGCAGCAAAGAAGCCACTTCTCTCCAGAAAAAACATCATGGACAGACTGATATTCTGCAAAAGGTACCGGCAGTGGACTGCTGAGGAGTGGGGTAAAGTTATTTTCTCTGATGAATCCCCTTTTCGATTGTTTGGGACATCAGGAAAACGCCTCATTTGGGGAAGACAAGGTGAGCGCTACCACCAGTCTTGTCTCATGCCAACTGTTAAGCATCCTGAAACTATTCATGTGTGGGGTTGCTTCTCAGCCAAGGGAATCGGCTCTCTCAGTCTTGCCTAAAAACACAGCCATGAATAAAGAATGGTACCAGAATGTCCTCCAAGAGCAACTTCTCCCAACCCTCCAAGAGCAGTTTGGCGATCAACAATGCCTTTTCCATCATGATGGAGCACCTTGCCATAAAGCAAAGGTGATAACTAAATGGCTCAGGGATCAAAACATAGATATTTTGGGTCCATGGCCTGGAAACTCCCCTGATCTTAATCCCATTGAGAACTTGTGGTCAATCATCAAGAGACGGGTGGACAAACAAAAACCTAAAAATTCTGACAAAATGAAAGCATTGATTGTGCAAGAATGGACTGCTATCAGTCAGGATTTGGTCCAGAAGTTGATTGAGAGCATGCCAGGGAGAATTGCAGAGGTCCTGAAGAAGAAGGGTCAACACTGCAAATATTGACTTGCTGCATTAACTCATTCTAACTGTCAATATAAGCTTTTGTTACTCATATGTTTGCAATTATTATATTTCTGTCTGTGACAAAAACATCTGTCAAACACACAAAAACCAGAGGGCAGCAGATCATGTGAAAATATAATATTTGTGTCATTCTCAAAACTTTTGGCCATGACTGTACATCCTCCATCCCATAGTCCCATGCCCATATACCCATTATACATATCCTTAATCCCATAGTCCTGTGCCCATATACCCATCATACATATCCTCCATCCCATAGACCAGTGCACATATACCCATCATACATCTTCCATCCCATAGTCCCATGCCCATATACCCATTATACATATCCTTCATCCCATAGTCCTGTGCCCATATACCCATCATACATATCCTCCATCCCATAGTCCCGTGCCCATATACCCATCATACATATCCTCCATCCCATAGACCAGTGCCCATATACCCATCATACATCCTCCATCCCATAGTCCCATGCCCATATACCCATTATACATATCCTTCATCCCATAGTCCTGTGCCCATATACCCATCATACATATTCTCCATCCCATAGTCCCGTGCCCATATACCCATCACACATCCTCCATCCCATGGTCCTATGCCAATATACCCATCACACATATCCTCCATCCCATAGTCCCATGCCAATATACCCATCACACATTGTCTATCCCTTAGTCCCATGCCCATTTACCATCATACATATCCTCCATCCCATAGTCCCGAGCCGGGTGGCGCTGAGCAGGGAGTTCCTGAAGATGTGCTGTTATGTAACCTGGCAGTGCGGCTAAGTGTGCGGCCGCTGATGATGCAATTTTCCACGCCGGTAACAATAGAGCCCGGCAGTAATAGAGGAGGGGGTGAGTCATTTCTGTCATGTGCTCTCGCTCCTTTCTGGGGAGCAAACAATGGCTGGGAGCTGATGTTCCCGGGGATGCAAGATTTCTCCCACCCGGTCAGTGTCTGCTGAGGTGCTGTGAAGTGGGAAAACAGTTGCTCAGCAACCAATCACAGCTCGGCTTTCATCTTTTAAACAGCTCTGGTGAAATGAAAGATGCTTAGTGATTGGTTGCTATGGGCAACACAGGTAGTGTAACCTGTTGTGGTCAAGGAGATGTGCCTATGAAATATATATATTAGATATTTATTCTACAGGGCTTTGCGTGTGGAGTAAGTGTGGCTATGTGGAGTGGGCGTGGCTTGATACATGTATGTATATATATATATATATATATATATATATACCACACACACACACACACACACAAGTTGCACACAATGTAAGAAAATGTACCTGTCAGGTGATAATGCTCTTCACTTTCATGGTCTGTCAAGGACACCAGTTCTTTCAATAAAAGTGGGTATTTCAGAACCCTTTGCACTGGTTTGATTAGATACGACTCCAAGGTAGATGAATGCTGCTTTGTGGGATTTCTTGCATCCAAAAAATCCTTGAAAGCTGGGTCTGTTCTAGCTGCAGTGAAAATAGGTGGAAGAAATTGTGGTATATTTAGTTACAAATGTGAATGACTCCTGTGTCTACAATATCCACCACTGTACATAGTATAAATGATTTATTCTAAAGTGGGGCGTTCAAAGAGTTCACAATAAGTAGTGGCTACATTACCTCTTTCTAGAACCTTTTGCACTTTTATATGGTTTGCACAGAATCCGCTGTACAGTTTGAAGTGATCTGCATAATAAAGAAATGATCCTCCCAGGGAAAACAGCAATTTCTGAAAAATAAAAAAGACTATTATTGATTTTCATTCTTCTTTTTTTTCATTAAAAATTGCAAGAAAGCGACATAAGTACCCAGGGGTGAAGATACTGTATCCCCATAATCACACCTGGTTACTCATACATTTAGTGTCATCATTCATGATGCACACACTCAAAAAGTAATAATCCTTGGCACCAAGTGAGAAAAAAGTATATTTTCTGTCAAGCTATAAAACTTTTTGTCATTCATAATAACAATGAGTAATCCAACCTACAGTAAACTAGGACACTTGAATAACAGTACGTCATGCACATTATCCTGTTTGCAATAATAAGAACCAATTAATGACTTACTCGAAACTGCGACGGAGTCTCAAGTATGTTGAAGTCAGTAGAACTTAAAATGCCATCTTCCAGTGTTTGGAGGAATATCTTCTGGAAATCAAGCATTTCAGGCAGACTGCCAAACAAAGAATCCATCTAAGAGCAGCAACAAAAAGAAAAAAAGTTTTAGGGCTAAAAAATAAAAAAAAATAACAAACAACCAGCTTGAAGTTGGCATCATTATACATTACATGATCACTCAGAGTGCAAATTACACTCTGATGAAAGTTTGATCAGAGTTCGATCACAGTGTAATCTAATTTTTTTTTGAATGAGAAGGAAAAAAAGTCTCCATTTTCTCCATTCTTTCAGTGAAATCGGAGTGAACTCAGATGTCGTTTGAGTGCAGTCAGATGTTTTGCATAGACTCATTGACTTGCATGGCTGAGTGCGATCTGATAATCGGATACAACTAGGACACACTGCAAATTTCCTTGGACTGTCTTGGACCAAGGAAAAATGCAGACATGACCATGGCCCCATAGAATAACTTTGTTCAGAGAGCAAGCTGTTTTGTTGGATTGCACTCAGACAGAAAAATAGGGTCATGCGCACAACCCCTTACTTATAAGCATGCAGTTTTAGCTAGCCTTTGGCTGAATGGTTGTTCAGCCCTCCCCTCTTATACACATGCATGTGCTTTCAGTAGCATGGAGTAGAGTTCCTCTGTCAGAAGGCTTGGGCAGTCCAAATCCACCTAATTTTATCCTTATCTCACTCATCATCTTCTGTACAGGGAGTCTCAGGTACAGTGGAAAAAAGTATTTTGTCAGCCACCAATTGTGCAAGTTCTCCCACTTAAAAAAGATGAGAGAGGCCTGTAATTGACATCATAGGTAGACCACAACTATGAGAGTCAAAATGAGAAAACAAATCCAGAAAATCACCTTGTCTGATTTGGCAAGATTTATTTTGCAAAGTATGGTGGAAAATAAGTATTTGGTCATTAACAAAAGTTAATCTCAATAGTTTGCTATATATCCTTTGTGGTCTACCTATGATGTCAATTACAGGCCTCTCTCATCTTTTTAAGTGGAAGAACTTGCACAATTGGTGGCTGACTAAATGCTTTTTTCCCCACTGCAGCTTCCATTAGATTACCATTAGGCCCGTGCTGAGAAATTGGCAGGTTATAACTATACTGTGCATGGCTCTCTTAGGAGTCTAATGAGTGTTTACCTACTAAAGTTGGTATTTTAAGAAAGTGATAGTAAAACAGATTTGTAAAATGCGCAGACATAAAAGTCTATTATTAACCAGAATAATCCACGGTGGCTCAGTGGATAGCACTACAGCCTTGCAGCGCTGGAGTCCTAGGTTCAAATCCCACCAAGGACAACATCTGCAAGGAGGTTGTATGTTCTGCGTGGGTTTCCTCTGGGTCCTCTGGTTTCCTCCCACACTCCAAAAACATACAGATAGGGAATCTAGATTGTGAGCCCATCGGGGACAGCGATGATAATGTGTGCAAACTGTAAAGCGCTGCGGAATATGTTAGCGCTATATAAAGATTATTATTATTATCAAAACTAAATATTACCAGCAAGTCTGCACAACAAAAAACGTACTCCATGATATAAAAGGGAATCAGTCAGGCCATATTTCAAATTAACACACTGATCATATTAGAGTTGTGAGCTCACTATGAATCAAGAAGTGTGATATGAACACATATTTATCTTAAAAATTTAATTTTATTTCAAAACATATAGAACAGAATAAATTAGCAAGATACCTCAAACCTTCTACAATAACATGGAGTTTAGTAAATATGTTATAGCATCCTTCAAATATTTGGGAATACAGATTTCATTACCGGTCTCAGGGTACCTTGATATTAATTTAACCCCATTGCTCCAAAAATTAAAAACTAAAGTGAATATATGGAATAAGCTACACTTAACGGTGGTAGGAAGAATTAACCTCTTTAAAATGATCCTAATACCTAAATTATTATATATCCTACATAATGCGCCTGTTTGGCTATCCAAAAAAAGATTTAAAGCATTGAATACTATGATTAGAGCCTTGGTGTGGGGACAGAAACAGGCAAGAATAAAACTGGAAATTCTTCAGAGGCCTAAGGATGAGGGGGGATGGCGCTTCCGAATCCCGAAATATACTTCTTAGCGGCCCAAAGTCAACATTTTAGAGGATGGTCTGGGTCTGGATATGGGGGTCCAATTAAGAGAATATTGGAACATCATATGGACGATACTCCGATATTGGAGGGATTGGAGGGAGGTAAATTTAGAGGAGTAGAAGGAGAGTCCCCTACATTAGAGCTCATAAATAAAACTTGGAACACAATTAAGACAATAAGGGGAGTAAAGGGGTTGACTAAGTACACACCCATCTGGAATAATAGTAATTTACCGGAGTTACAGAAAATGGGGACTATGAAAGGATGGGAGAAAAAAGGAATAAGATATATGTATCAAATTTTAGATGGGGAGACTATCAAACCCTTTCAACAATTACAAACTGAGTTTGGCCTGCCCAACACAGAATGGTTTCATTTTGGGCAGGTTAAACATGCAATTAAGACCCAGAAAACTCAGCAGAGGATGGTGGAGGAGTCTGATCTGGTTCTTGATTATATTTGTCAAGGAGGGATTACCAAAGGGGTTATTTTGACCACATATAAAGATCTGTTGCATACTTTTCTTTTGGGCTTCCCACTGAAAGCGAAGCATAAGTGGGAAGAAGATGTTGGGCATATAAGTGATGACATATGTGATAGCATACTGGAATTTGTACCCAAGCTTTCCATGAGCGAACCAGCAAGACTGTCACATATTTATGTTATCTACAGAGTGTATAGATCACCGTTACTGCTATATAAAATGGGCTTGAGAGCTAATTCAGAGTGCCCAAGGTGTAAAATGGAAATGGCGGGTATTTTTCACATGATGTGGGAATGTCCTAGGCTCTCAAGATTTTGGTCAAAAGTGATTGGAATGATAGAGGAGGCGTACAATTGTGAGATTCCTGGGGATCCTATTACATGCCTTTTGGGGTATGTGGAAGAAATTGGCACTAATAATATTAAGGAGAAAATTGCTATTGCTAGATTACTTTATTGTGCTCGAAAACTGATTGCTAAAAACTGGACTAGGCATGAACCTCCGTCAGGGGAAGAATTTTTCAAAAATGTGAAACATATTATTCAACTGGAGAAAAATATTTTGGAAAAAAGAGAGAAACTAAACACTTATGAGAAAATATGGTCACCATGGGTGCAATATGGGAGATTATGAGAGAATGAGCTCTCCAAGTCCAGCTGAGATGTTTATAAGAGGCCTATATGTGTTAATGTATTGATTCTACATTTACTTGCAGTGATCGAATAAAGGAAAGAGATGTTACTGTCAGGAGGAGGGAAGCGGGGGAGGGGGTGAGTTTCTGAGGGGGAAAAATAAGTATATTGTAATGATATGTTTATATACATGACATGTATGTTTGATTGAATTTTATGTAATAAAAATTTATATGATTTAAAAAAAAATGTTATAGCAAGGAAGAAATCATTCATAGCAATTGCAAGAGATATCACAAGTGAAAGATAGCCTACATTCAAGTACAGATATTGAAATCATATATTACATATAGATAAAATTTTCTCCTTCCTCACAGTCTAAACAATTATAGAAAAATAGTGCATATATATATATATGTCTACAGAAAATCTTACTATTGCATCATGCCCAATGGCCTAAAAAAGTCCACATATATAAATTCCCAAAGAGAGAGTTAGTTTCTCTATTATCAATACCTATATATATGCACTATAACCTTCTTCCCAGCTGTTATATCGATAACTGCCAAGTGGCTTCACTAGATCTTCATACCCCGATGCGCGTTTCGCTGATGACGCTTCTTCCTGGTGGCCCCGATATAACAGCTGGGAAGAAGGTAATATGTGTTGAACATGGGATTTTCAGTTAACATTATGACGTACTATGGACTGATTTATATGGACTGGTCATTTATGAAATAGAGTCTAATTAAGAAAGCATTTGCTTTCTGGAAGTCCCATGCAGGTAGACTTATCTAGGCTATGTGGCATTGTGCAATCTGAGGTTCCTTTACAGATAGTGCATATATATAGGTATTGATAATAGAGAAACTAACTCTCTCTTTGGGAATTTATATATGTGGACTGATTTAGGCCATTGGGCATGATGCAATAGTAAGATTTTCTGTAGACATATAGACACTATTTTTCTATAATTGTTTAGACAGTGAGGATGGAGAAAATGTAATCTATATGTAATATATAATTTCAATATCTGTACTTGAATGCAGGCTATCTTTCACTTGTGATATCTCTTGCAATTGCTATGAATGATTTCTTCCTTGCTATAACATATTTACTAAACTCCATGTTATTGTAGAAGGTTTGAGGTATCTTGCTAATTTATTCTGTTCTATATGTTTTGAAATAAAATTAAATTTTTAAGATAAATATGTGTTCATATCACTCTTCTTGATTCATAGTGAGCTCACAATTCTAATTATATATATCTATGTAGATATCTATCTAATATATATATATATATATATATATATATATATATATATAAATAAACATATACCTACATAAACATACATACAAGGACCTCAGTGCCTCTTTGGTGTGGCCAAGGCTCAATGTACTGTTCTCGCCCCATGAATTACAATCCTTGCCTTATGCTGATTAGTGGGATTAAAGGCTGGGTCTCACATAACGATACACCAGTGATCCCGACAACGATATGCACTTGTCAGGATCGCTGGTGTATCGCTACATGATCGCTGCTGAGCTGCCAAACAGGCAGCTCAGGCAGCGATCTGGGACAGCGACACTGCGGGTAACATCGCTTAGTTACCCGCAGTGTACCTTGGATACCAGCGCCCTGATGCAGGGAGCTGGTATCCAAGGTACACAGCGGGTTTCCAAGCGCTGCGCGGTGCCTGGAAACCCGCTGTGTACCTTGGATACCAGCTCCCTGCATCAGGGCGCTGGTATCCAAGGTACACAGCGGGTTTCTAGGCACAGCCCTGCGCCTGGAAACCCGCTGTGTACCTTGGTTACCAGCGGATCGCTGGTCTCCCGCCTGTCACACGCAGCGATGCGTGCCTGTCAGCGGGAAACCAGCGATCAAAAAAAGGTCCTGACATTCCAGCGACGATCAGCGATACCCGGCAGGGGGGCTGATCGTCACTGAATGTCACACACAGCGATATCGCTGGTGAGCTCGCTGCTGCGTCACAAAACTAGTGACTCAGCAGCGATCTCGGTAGCGATATCGCTATGTGAGACGGGCCCTTAACAGCAGTCCCTTATCAGAGCTGCCTGAATCCCTAGCCCTGCAAACACTGACACTGCAGGGGGGTGGGGAAGGGGGTGAAGGGTTGACAGGCTCACTACAATCTTAAAATGGTGATTTTTGAATTACCTCATCCTGAGTAAGGAACATTTCATTCTGCAAGGGTTCCAAGTACAATTCAAAGAGACAACTTAAATCCTGCAAGAATCAAATACATATTTCAAAAATAAAACAGCTGAACAAAAATAAATCTTAGGAAAGCACAAAATTACCAGACATCAGTAACAAAACATTACAGCAAATACTAGGGAATTGTTAATGCATGTAAATACATTAGAATACTTGAGATTTTTTATTACGCTTCCTTTTAAATTAAAATTTCCTTTTATAGTATACTTAATATAAAGGCAGGACAAGCAAAGAATTTCTGGAGTAAGCAACATATTCATTGCAAACCTGCAGCATAAATTCAACATGTAACAAACTTTATACGTGGAAAGTTTTACACTTCATCTGCACATACCCAACAAGGAGTTTGGTTATTCTCCCCATCTTTGTATGGCTTTTCTCTGGGATCTCCAGCTTACACACTGACAGGTTTTATAGATTCATGCTAAAATAGCCCTACTATGCACATGGCTATGATAGGGTAAATTAGATTGTAAGCCACCACAATCTAGACTGAAATCAATGATAACAATCTCTGTACAGCACTGTGAAATAATTAGATACTGTATAAGTGACAAAAACAGTATGCTATACAGTGTATAATAGAGTGATCATAGGTTTTACCTTAACATAAGATTTTTCTGTATCCACCAGCTCTTGTATAACCTTCCGAAGTCTATCTGCATCTGATAAGTGCCGAGCTAATGGTCGCCTCGGAGGGTCGGAGCTTTCGTTTTGGCCATTCATCATATCTTGGTTGACTTCTTGCATACTTCGACACAATGCTGAGATCTGATCAGCACTCTTGTAGAAATAATAAGAAATATAATTGTTTAATTCCAAGCTTGTAATAGAGAATTAAGGGTCTACTATTTAAATCAGGAGTACATGAAGCAGAATTGATGGTAAATGATTCGCAGGACCAAGTCGAATCAGCCATGTTAATTATCTGTGGCTGAGGTGTAAGGAGGTAGTGACCCCTGTTATGATAAACTAGATGGTGGCCCGATTCTAACGCATCGGGTATTCTAGAATATGTATGTAGTTTATTTATGCATGGCTCCGCTCCCACCATTGTATGCATGGCTCCGCTCCCACCCTCCCATCCTATATACATGGCTCTGCTCCCACACTATATACATGGCTCCGCTCCCACCCTCCCATCCTGTATACATGGCTCCGCTCCCACCCTATAAACATGGCTCCGCTCCCACCCTACCATCCTATATACATGGCTCCACTCCACCCTCCCATCCTATATACATGGCTCCACTCCACCCTCCTATCCCCTCCAATCCTATATACACGGCTCCACTCCACCCTCCAATCTTATATACATGGCTCCGCTCCCACCCTCCCATCCTGTATACATAGCTCCGCTCCCACCCTCCAATCCTATATACATGGCTCCGCTCCCACCCTCCCATCCTATAAACATGGCTCCGCTCCCATCCTCCCATCCTATAAACATGGCTCCGCTCCCACCCTATATACATTGGCTCCGCTCCCATCCTGTATGCATGGCTCCGCTCACACCCTCCACTGGGCTCCCCCGTCCTCCCCCATCATACTTACCCTCCTCGCTCCATGTCCCTGCATCTCTATCCCGATGGTCAGCTTCTTCCTCTGTGGAGCGGTCACGTGGTACTGCTCATTAAGGTCATGAATATGGACGCCATGCCTATAGGAGTGGCGTCGCGTCCATATTCATGACCTTAATGAGCGGTACTACATGACAGCACCGCACAGGATAGAAGCAGACGTGCCAGGACAGGGATGCAGCGATGGAAGGTGAGTATGTACGTGGAGATGACCCGCTAGCGCCGCTGATCTCCCGACGATAGCGGTTAGCGCCGCTGATCTCCCGACGATAGTGGTGGCATGCCAGGTTGAAATCCTGCGCCAATTCGCGGCCGGAAGTGCCTGTCGCTGATTGGTTGCGTCCCGCCGGTCGCGACCAATCAGCGATGCAGGATTTCCATTATAGACGGAAGTTAAAAGTTAGACAATTATATAGATAGATGTGTATTGACCTATAGTAATATATATGTTCTTAATGTGTATTGTGAAACTTGTAATATATGCTACTCATTTGTATTGTATGATGCTGTGGTTGTCATGTCTGTTAGCTTAGGGAAAGGAACTGGTTAACTTTATGGGCTGGACTTGCAGCCTCTTGGGAGCAGGAAGCTCCTGCTTTGTGGTTCAGAGCCCGGGCACGTTTGCCCAGGGCAGATGCTCAGCTGCAGCTGGGAGCGCTGCTTGGACCCCAGGAGGGCTAAAGACTGTCGCCTGAACCCCAGGAGGGGTAAAGCCTACTACCTGGACCCCAGGAGGGGTAAAGGGTGCTGCCCTGGACCTTTGGACAGCACAACGGGCACCAGGACTAAGTAAGTGCCCCGCCAAAGGGACTTCAAGCGTCCAGATTCCGGCATATGGACTACCTTCTCTTTCGGTTGCCGTGGCTTTTGTGGATTCGGCCGTGAATGTCGTTAGGAAGAGAGCAGGAAAGTCATTTGAACTGTTGCATTGTGTTTTTCTACGTTTTAATACCTCCTTCCTCCATCAATAAAAAAAGTTATCCCTGTTGGATCCTAAAGGTGATTCCCGGACCTTGTATACCTAGGCTGCAGCAACTGCGGAGTGGAGGTAAATTGTGTGAGCTATATTCATCCTGTCCGTTTTTTATGTACAAGGCGGCCAGGGTGCTCGCTGACTGTTGGCTCAGTGGACTCTTTTGGTGGACTGTAACTTTAAGTGACTCGGCCATAACTACCACCCCGTGCCACCTTGTTACAGATGCACAAGAGAAGTGAAAACCACTTCCTACCTGACGGCATCAGCAGCTCTTTTGATTATCAAGCCAGGCATGACGTCACATTTGTGTTACGCCACAATGATGATCTTGTGCTAGGCCGGGTAATCAAAAGAGCAGCCTCTGATGCCAGGAAGTAAAAGTGGTTTTCAAGGCTCTCATCTGGTGGCCACAAATTAGGAATGTGGTCAACAAACCAAGTCCTGCAATTCGATCTCCACAAACTTTAATTAAAATGCATTAAAGCAGTATATAGGGTCAAATTATAGAAAGAGACGATGTTTTACATTAAACATACTGACTGATCACTTTGAACATCAATTTACAGACAAAATTATGCCAGAGTGATAAAAAAGAAAACCATATAAAATAATGTTTTAAAAGTGTCCAGAAAGCGGGGATATGAGGTGCAGTAGTACAACCAAATAAGATAGTCTACTAAATTGTTTACTGCTTCAGCTCTTCCATCAGTGGTACCACCAGTCTTTGTTACCCACTCCTGCAGTAAAAAGATTCTAACTACCCACACATGACAGCAGTCAATCACTGGCTTCAGTGGCCATGTGACAATGAGGCCCTACAATTTTCAAACCTCGTACGAAGAACTACACACAACAGTTCTGGTGCTACAGAACAAAGGCTATACTTCATCAATTCGATTTACATACTGCTGTCATACAGAGATACAGTTAGGTCCATATATATTTGGACAGAGACAACATTTATTTAATTTTGGTTCTAGACATTACCACAATAAATTTTAAACAAAACAATTCAGATGCAGTTGAAGTTTTGACTTTCAGCTTTCATTTGAGGGTATCCACATTAAAATTGGATGAAGGGTTTAGGAGTTTCAGCTCCTTAACATGCACCACCCTGTTTTTAAAGGGACCAAAAGTAATTGGACAATTGACTCCAAGGCTATTTCATGGACAGGTGTGGGCAATCCCTTCATTATGTCATTCTCAATTAAGCAGATAAAAGGGCTGGAGTTGATTTGAGGTGTGGTATTTGCATTTGTAAGGTTTTGCTGTGAAGGAATCATGCAGTCAAAGGAGCTCTCCATGCAGGTGAAACAAGCCATCCTTAAGCTGCAAAAACCCATCCGAGAAATTGCTACAACATCTACAGTTTGGCACATCCTGAGAAAGAAAGAAAGCACTGGTGAACTCATCAATGCAAAAAGACCTGGGCACCCACGGAAGACAACAGTGGTGGATGATCGCAGAATACTCTTCATGGTGAAGAGAAACCCGTCCACAACAGCCAACCAAGTGAACAACACTCTCCAGGAGGTAGGCATATCAATATCCAAATCTACCATAAAGAGAAGACTGGATGAAAGTAAATAGAGAGGGTTCACTGCACGGTGCAAGCCACTCATAAGCATCAAGATTAAAAAGGCTAGGCTGGACTTTGCTAAAAAAACAACTAAAAACACCAGCACAGTTCTGGAAGAATATTCTTTGGACAGATGAAACCAAGATCAACCTCTAACAGAATGATGGAAAGAGAAAAGTATGGCGAAGGCGTGGTACAGCTTATGATCCAAAGCATACCACATCATCTGTAAAACACGGCGGAGGCATTGTGATGGCTTGGGCATGCATGGCTGCCAGTGGCACTGGGTCACTAGTGTTTATTGATGATGTGACAGGACAGAAGCAGCCGAATAAATTCTGAGGTATTCAAAGCCATACTGTGTGCTCAGATCCAGCCAAATGCAGCCAAACTGATTGGTCGTCGTTTCATGCTACAGATGGACAATGACCCAAAACATAAAGCCAAAGCAACCCAGGAGTTTATTAAAGCAAAGAAGTGGAATATTCTTGAATGGCCAAGTCAGTCACCTGATCTCAACCCAATTGAGCATGCATTTCACCTGGTAAAGACTAAACTTCAGATAGAAAGGCCCACAAACAAACAGCAACTGAAAACCACCGCAGTGAAGGCCTGGCAGAGCATCAAAAAGGAGGAAACACAGCATCTGGTGATGTCCATGAGTTCAAGACTTCAGGCAATCATTGCCAACAAAGGGTTTTCAACCAAGTACTAGAAATGAACATTTTATTTACAATTATTTAATCTGTCCAATTACTTTTGGTCCCTTTAAAAACAGGGTGGCACATGTTAAGGAGCTGAAACTCCTAAACCCTTCATCCAATTTTAATGTGGATACCCTCCAGGGCCGGCGTCAGCACCCGGCACACCCGGGCAAGTGCCGGGGCCCTGAGCAGGCTGGGGGGCCCACTCGCAGTCTGGCACCCCCCCGCCCGTTAGCGGAGGAGAGCGGTGTCAGCGCCGCCACCCGCCCCCGCCCCCGCCTGCTCAGGGCCCCGGCATCAGCTGGCCCAATACTTACCTCTCCCGTGCCTCCGCTGCTGCAGCTCTGGGCTCCAGGGGGCGTCGGCGCTTCCTCTCACAGCAGCGCCGCTGAATGACGTCATCATTCAGCGGCCGGCTGTGACAGAGAGCGGGGACGCTGGACAGGTAAGACGTGTCTCTGTGTGTGTCTGTGTCTATGTAGTGCGGTGCTTTGTGTGTATGTGTGTGTGTGTGTGTATGTGAGAGAGTGCTTATGTGCTGTCTGTGTGTGATGATGGGCAGCCCAGGGCAGGCATTGCTGATAATGGGGAGGCATTGATGATGATGGGGAGAATTTGATGATAATGGGCAGGCATTGATGATGGGGAGAAGATGATGATGGGCAGGCATTGATGATGATGGGGAGAAGATGATGATAATGGGCAGGTATTGATGATAATGGGCAGGCATTGATGATGGGGAGAAGATGATGATGGGCAGGCATTGATGATGATGGGCAGGCATTGATGATGATGAGGAGGCGATGATGATGATGGGCAGGCATTGATGATAATGGGGAGGCATTGATGATGATGGGGAGGCGATAAATGATGATGGGGAGGCGATGATGATGATAGGCAGGCATTGATGATGTTAAGGACTCAATGATGATGATGAGGAGTCTTTCCACAGCGCCCTTTCCTGAGCCGTAACAGTGCAGAACGCAGTACAGCACAGAGGAGAGCTCCATATTTTGTATGGAGCATTATATGGGGACCAGTATCCTGTATGGAGCATTATATTGGGTCCAGTATTCTGTATGGAGCATTATTTTGGGACCAGTATTCTGTATGGAGCATTATATGGGGGATGACATCCTGCATGGGGTATTATATGGGTGATGAGGGGGAGACTGTGGTGCCCATAATATTGTATGGAGGACTGTACTGTCCAGTCTGTTCTGTGCGCTGTGAGGATTTCGCAGTTTTTGAGCTATTGTACAATTTACAATAGATATCACTCATGTAATGGAAGAAGAGAAGTGTTTGGCATTGTGCTATACCCATATTTCTCTGCTGTATCTGTGCATCATGAATCGTGGTCTGTGTTAAAGGGGCCCACTGAGGCTCTTTCGCCCGGGGCCCATAAAAACCTGGAGCCGGCCCTGATACCCTCAAATGAAAGCTGAAAGTCTGAACTTCAACTGCATCTGAATTGTTTTGTTTAAAATTCATTGTGGTAATGTCTAGAACCAAAATTAAATAAATGTTGTCTCTGTCCAAATATATATGGACCTAACTGTATTACATGGCTTTGTAATTGAAGGCTTTAAGGTGGTTTATACCATCAGGACAACATTGTTCCATTTTCTTATTGGAACACACGAAAAAGCCATGTGCTTATGGTACAAACCCGCAACCATACAATCCTCTGATTGTAGAATTGTTTTAACACCTTCACCCCTCCAAGGTGGTTTGCATGTTCATGACCAGGCCAATTTTTACAATTCTGGCTACTGTCACTTTATGAGGCTTCAACGGATCCCACGGATTCTGAGATTTTTTTTTGTGACATATTGTACTTCATATTTGTGGTAAAATTTCTTTGATATGAATTGCTTTTATTTGTGTAAAAAAAATGGAAATTTGGTGAAATTTTTGAAAACTTTGCAATAGTCAAACTTTTAATTATTATGCCCTTAAATTAGAGAGATGTGTCACACAAAATAGTAAATAACATTTCCCACATGTCTACTTCAGCACAATTTTTGAAACATTTTTTAGTTGTTAGGAAGCTGTAAGGGTTAAAAGTCGACCAGCGATTTCTCATTTTTCCAACAAAATTTACAAAACCATTTTTTTTAAAGGGACCATATCACATTTGATGTGACTTTAAAGGGTCTATATGACAGAAAATAACCAAAAGTGAAACCATTCTAAAAATTGCACCTCTCAAAGTACTCAAAACCACATTCAAGAAGTTTATTAGCCCTTCGGGTGCTTCACAGTAATTAATGGAATATGAAAGGAAAATAACATTTAAACTTTTTTTCACTAAAATTTAACTTTAAACGACAATTTTTTTTTCTATATTTTCACAAGGGTAACCGGAAAAAATGAACCCCAAAATTTGTAGTGCAATTTCTCCTGCACATGTTGATACCCCATATATGGGAGAATACCATTGTTTGGGCGCATGGCAGGGCTCAGAAGGGAAGGAGCACCATTTGACTTTTTGAATGTAAAATTTGCTGGAATAATTAGAGGACGCCATGTCGCTTTTGGAGAGCCCTGATGTGCCTAAACAGTGGAAAGCACCCACAAGTGACCTCATTTTGCAAACTAGATTCCTCAAGCAACTTATCTAGATGTTTGGTGAGTACTTTGAACCCCCATGTACTTTGCAGAAGTTTGTAACGTAGAGCCGTGCAAATAAAAAAATTACTTTAAGACAAATGATCCTTTAACCCCAATTTCTTTTTATTTTTACAAGGGTAACAGGAGAAATTGGTCCCAAAAGTTGTGCAATTTCTCCCGAGTACGCTGATACCCCATATGTGGTTAAACTCCCCCCCCCGCTGTTTGGGTGCATGACAGAGCTCAGAAAGGAAGGAGTGATGTTTTGGAATGGAATGGTCTGCGGACATCATGTCACATTTGCAGAGCCCTTAATGTGCCTGAACAGTGGAAACCCCCACATGTGACCCCATTTTGGAAACTAGACCCCCCAAGAAATTTAGCTAGATGTGTGATGAGCACTTTGAACCTTTCGCTGCGTCACAGAAAATGATAACGTTGAGATGTGAAAATATAATTGAAAAAAACAAACATTTTTTTCGCAAAAATGTTATTTTATCCCCAAAAAATAATTCTCATGAGGTTAACAGGAGAAAATGGACCTCAAATATTGTTGTGCAATTTCTCCTGAGTACGCAGATACCTCCTTCCTGACCTCCAAAGATTATGGCCTTAATCACTACCTTCTGGAACTGAAGGTTTGACGTACTGGTGTGGCCTGCAAATCGTGATAGCACACAAGCGTTGTACATTCACATCTGTGCGATGTGTATGGCCAGCTTCTCGTACCACACCTTGGCCTTTCTCATGGCACCATACGGCTGGAGGACTCGATCAGCGAGATCAACTCCCCTCCCCATGTTCTCGTTGTACCCCTGTACACAGTCCAGTTTGTAGACCTGTGTAGAGGTACCTCGTACAGTGCTGGGGGTGCTGTTGTCACCATGTATGATGGTCAAGAGAAGGACATCCCTCTTGCCCTTGTGCTTGAACACGAGCATGTTGTTGCTACTTTGGGCTCTGCTTTCACCTTATCTGAGCAGCTGCCCAATTAGTGTCTTAGGGAGGCCTCTCATAGAGGGCCATGAACAGTGGGATGCTGGTATAAATATTACGTACATAGAGGTGATAACCTTTATCGAGCAGTGGAGCACAAATCCCACACAATTTTCCCACTCACTCCCAGGACAGGGGGGCATTCAGGGGGTTCAATTCGGGAGTCCTTCCCTTCATAAACCCTAAATTTGTGGGTGTACCCTGAGGTACTCAGTTTGTACAGCTTAATTCCCTCTTACTTGGAAGGTTTTGCTGGAATTTGAGCCTCCCTTGAAATGTATTCGGGACTCATCCATCCATATGTCCCTTTGGGGCATATACACCTCAGCAAACTTATTGCTGAAGTGCTCAATGACTGGATGAACTTTGAAAAGATGGTCAAAGTTGGGGTCACCTCTGGGAGGATACTGTGCATTGTCATTATAGGAGAGGATGAGGAGGAAAAAAAATAAAGAAAGGTGGGATAGTGTCCCTCACTGTCAGTGTCAGAGGCAAGGAAAGCATATGCCTCCTACACTGAATACCTGGTTTGGGACAAGGGGGACTTCTTTTTATGTATGTGATGTTTGTGTGAGTACCAAACTTTATTTGTGTGTGAGTGGTTGGTGTAAACTTTTATCTTTTGTCTAAGGCCGATAACTGATGTGGTGTGCAGAGGGGGGAGGGGAAAAAATAGTCAGTGAAAGAAAAATTGTGGAAAACAGTGAGCACAAGTGTGAATCAGCGATATGAGTCACTGATCAACGCTCGGCGGCTGCTGGATGCACACACGGACAAAGGGGAGAGTGGAATGGACAGGGACTAAAAAAGTACTGGAAACCAGCGAGCACAGACATTGATCAGCGATTTGAGTCACTGATCTGCACTCGGCCGGGGGAAAAAAGGGGAGGAGAGGGGAATTGGGGTGGATGAGGAAAGAAAAGGGAACAGAAACTTTTGTTCTTTCTTCAGCGGGAGCGGTGATGATCAGGCAGCAGCAGGATCTGTGATGTCACAGGTTTCTGTGGCACCACTGGGCCCAGCACAGCGCACAGACGGGCAGAGTTATCACCCTGTACAAATTCAAAGCTAGAAGGAAGAAGTACAGGGCGATTGCTTGCAGGTAACAGACAAGAAAAAAAAAAAAAAGACAGCGCAAATAAAAATGCACATACCACACATAGCAAGTGAAAAAAGGCTTTATTGAGAAACCAAAGTGCAAAAACATAAAACATTTAAAAAGCATATATAGACATGCACAAACTCCCATAGAGTGTATATAAATGGGCTAACAAAAATAATAAATCCTCAATTCAATAAGTAGAACTCCCATGCAAATAAGCAACAAAAAAATGCATAAATATATGGGGTCGGCGGGGGAGGGGGAGCGGGGGTGTCGGATCATACTCACCCCTCCGCCGGCGCGGTCTCTGCAGACCCCTGCTTCTCCCACGATCTCCAGCTCCTTCCTGCAGCGGTCACATGGTACCGCTTATTAAAGTCATGAATATGCACATATTCATGACTTTAATGAGTGGTACCACGTGACCGCTGTAGGACGGAAGCGCTGCGGAGACCGCCGTGAGAAGAGGAGACGCTGCAGAGAGTGACGCACCGGCGGAGGGGTGAGTATAGCGATATTTACCTGTCCCCGGACCACCGCTGCGCTGCTCCCTCGTCCGACTCCTCTAGCTGTGAATGTTCAGGCAGAGGGCGCGATGACGTCGTTAGTGCGCGCCGCGCCCTCTGCCTGATCATTCACTGCCGAGGACCCGGAAGAGGGAGCAGTGCGCAGTGGTGGACTGGTCCGGTGACAGGTAAATATCTCAGGTGCCGGGGTCTTGAGTGAGCAGTGACACCGGCACCTGTCCCCCATAGCGCGCCAGTGTCACCGCCTGCTCAGGACACCAGCACCTGGCCCCCAGCGACGAGAGGCGAGTATGTCATTTTTTTGCAGCAGCAGCGCAGCAGCATAAGGGACGTATACTATGGGGACATAATCTGTGGATCATACGGGGGCATAATCTGTGCAGCATATGGGGGCATAATCTGGAGCATATGGGGCATAATCTGTGGATCATACGGGGGCATAATCTGTGCAGCATATGGGGGCATAACCTGGAGCATATGGGGCATAATCTGGAGCATATAGGGGCATAATCTGGAGCATATGGGGCATAATTTGTGGAGCATATTGGGCATAATCTGGAGCATATGGGGGCATAATCTGTGCAGCATATGGGGGCATAATCTGTGGAGCATATGGGGGCATAATCTGTGGATCATACGGGGCATAATCTGTGCAGCATATGGGGGCATAATCTGGAGCATATGGGGCATAATCTGTGGATCATACGGGGGCATAATCTGTGCAGCATATGGGGGCATAATCTGGAGCATATGGGGGCATAATCGGGAGCATAAAAGGGGCATAATCTGGAGCATATGGGGCATAATTTGTGGAGCATATTGGGCATAATCTGGAGCATATGGGGGCATAATCTGTGCAGCATATGGGGGCATAATCTGTGGAGCATATGGGGGCATAATCTGTGGATCATACGGGGGCATAATCAGGGGAGCATATGGGGGCATAATCTGTGCAGCATATGGGGGCATAATCTGTGGATCATACGAGGGCATAATCTGTGCAGTTTATGGGGGTCTAATCTATGGAGCATATGGGGGCATAATCTGGAGCATATGGGGCATAATTTGTGGAGCATATTGGGCATAATCTGGAGCATATGGGGGCATAATCTGTGCAGCATATGGGGCATAATCTGTGGAGCATATGGGGCATAATCTGTGGATCATACGGGGGCATAATCAGGGGAGCATATGGGGGCATAATCTGTGCAGCATATGGGGGCATAATCTGTGGATCATACGGGGGCATAATCTGTGCAGTTTATGGGGGTCTAATCTATGGAGCATATGGGGGCATAATCATTTTTCACCCTAGGCTTATACACGAGTCAATACGTTTTCCCAGTTTTTTGTGGCAAAATTAGGGGGTCGGTTTATACACGGGTCGGCTTATACATGAGTATATACGGTAGTTAAATTGCCGCTGTCCATCTCTGACAGCGGCATTTAACCCATACTTCAGGCACGCGTGCAGGAAATCCCACCCATCAGTGACCCGGTCATGTGATTGCGGGTCACCGATGGGTTGGAATAACAACCAAAGGTCTCCTTCAGACCGCTATAGTTGTCATAGCCAGATTGCTATGAGTGCCGCTCGGTGGCTTTAACCCCTTATTAACCCATTCGCCACCGCTACAGGGCAATGGGAATAGACGGGCAAAGTGCCAGAAAGGGCTAATCTAATTATAGATTTGCCTTTTCTGGGGTGTCTGGGGGCAGATGTTAGTAGCCGGGGGGGGGCACAAAATAAATTCACCCTCCCTGGGCTATTATTATTTGCCCCCACTCGCTTGCTTTGTCTGTCTGGTGGAGAAAATACAGCGGGAGCCCACGCATTTTTTTTCAACGAATTTACACCTTTAATTAACCCCTACATGTCTGCAATTTTGCACACATACACTCATGTAATTGTAAGTTAAAACCATATATCAAAATACATGAAATGACATGGTTAACTGTATGTAAACCATGTGTCATTTCATGTCGGGTTCTGTGATTTCACAAAAGCCGGCAATTGAATTAGCGGCTATTACAGTATGTAGAAGTGTATGAACTATAAATATATGTATATATATATATATATATATATATATGTCACAATGACATATATATATATATACATATATATATGTATATATATATATATATATATATATATATATATTCTATGTGTGTATATGTATTGTTTCTATTCCTTAGCAAAGCAGTCAGTGTGATTTTACAGTATAGCCGGGGATGAATTAGCGGCTATTATACTATGTAGAAGTGTATGACCTATATATACACTATATATATATATATAATATATATATATATATATATATATATATATTGTAAGCTTTTCAGGGGATATAGGTCTGGGATCGCCGTCCTGGTAGACGGAGTGGCACGGAAACAGTTCATTCACAGACAGCAGTTCTGGTAAAAACTGGCCGCAACCAGTTTTATTAAAGTCCACAGCAAACAGAACATAATCAAAACCAAATCATAAACATAAGCCCTGGGCTTGTCCAGCCACTTACTACACTTAGATAGATTTCCCTCTCTATCCGGGTCCAGACTCTAACAGTCTGTCCCCAAAACAACACATATGTTCAGTAGTTACCAGCATGGAGTTTCACAGAGTCTCCTCCTTGTGTCTGAAGGCATATCCAACGTCCAGACTTGAGAGAGCTCCCCTCCTATTCAGCAGCTATCCGCATGGATTCTCACAGAGACTACTCCTGTGTCCAGGGTACATCAAGCACCCAGACTGAGACAGCTCATACTCCTGGAGACTCCTTCTTGTGCCTGGACTCCTTGTCCAGACTAAGCGAGCTCTCTGTCTGTGTTCGCAGACACCTACTTCTGGTCTCCTAATTAACAGCTGAGTGGTTTCAGGCCTGAGCTGCAAGTGTGTACTGAATGTAAGGTGTAGTGACCTTTCTCTACCACTAGGTTTACAAAGCCATACATTTCCCTTATACCAGTCAGCAAAGTATCTAGGTGAAATGTACACCCCATTCAACACACATACTCTCACTGTCTCACATATCCCCCCCCTCTTCTCCAGACCGGAGGGCTGGTCATCCAGACCGGAGGGCTGGTCAACAATCCAAAAGAGACAGTGAACTCTGGACCAGTCATGGCCCTCATCAGCTTCATCTTCACTACTGTCATCTGTATCTTCACCTGAGCCATAGCCAACATCAGCTTTCTCTTCATCTGAAGCATCCGCACTACCCTGTACCCTCCCAGGCCTATGCTCTCTGCGGGCCTCGGGTATCCTGCACGGTTTCATCTTGACCTTAGGGCCGGGCTCAGTTTCGATATAGTGCCTGGCCAGAGAAGTACGACCCGGCACATCAGAACACTTCTGCTGACTCTTCCTCAGAACCTCACGTACCTCCTGTCCTTGGTGCACTGACCATGCGTCACCAACTATCACAGAAGGTATAGGGGGTTTTTCACTTTTCTCTAGTTCCCCTTGAACCCTCTTTAGCACATCTATTTTCTTGAATATCGGTTGACTCATAAAGTCTATTTCACAGACCTTAAGCTCCTCTGCCATGGTCTCTGACCATTTTAAGCTACACTGTTCAAATGATTGGCACTGTAGAAGGAGCTGATCGTTTTTCTTTTGCAGTACACATAATTCATCCGCTAAGTCTCCAGCTGAATTGTAATGTTCTACCGTGACAACAGCATTCTTATATAGAGCCTTAGACTTATTGAGCAGCATTTGCTCTTGCAACGAAGAGATTCCCTGTATCCTTCCTTTTACTTCATTGACCTTCTCACGAAGATGCTCATGGCTTTCATCACACTCCTTCATCACAGTTTGGAGTTTTTTCTGAGAAGTCATCAATTCATCTGGTACCTGTTGGACGTCTTTTATGTCTTCGGCCCCTTCTTCAGGCTCTTCTGGTAGAACATGCTCAGAAGCCCTACCGTCAGTCTTACATTCTACCTCTTCAGTCACATCATTATGGTCTCCAATATTTCCATTTATTCCGGCTTTCAAGTTCTCCTTGATAGCTGCA
The DNA here is from genome assembly GCA_033576555.1 of Oophaga sylvatica. NCBI lineage: Eukaryota > Metazoa > Chordata > Amphibia > Anura > Dendrobatidae > Oophaga > Oophaga sylvatica. The sequence continues at coordinate 401,234,215 of JARQOD010000005.1, read as the reverse complement.
TCTGTATACTCAGAACCCGCCGGATTCTTCTCTTCCACCACGTTCTGCATCCCATCTGAGCTCCCGTGTGTCTGCAGCGGCAACGGAGTGACACATCGCTTTTCCCATTTGTTGGACGTGGCTCCGATGTAGACTCCATGAAAGTGCGCTTGAGCTCACCAACGCCAGCCTGATGTCTCAAAATCTCATCTTGTGACTTATCCAGATCCTTGGTGTCACTCGGGAACACCGCTGGGGCTCCGGGCGCCGAACTTCCAGCCTGAGCTTCACGAGTTGCAGCTACTGATCCGAACCGTAACCCGTCCACGCCGCTGTCTTCGGCAGAAACAGATTCCTGGACAGAGTCAGTCCCCATATCTTCAGTCTTGTTCCTCACAGCTTCACTTGAGACCTCAGCTTCTGATGAGGCATCTGGCTTGGTGACTACCACTTCTATGGCTTTTTCCACCTCTGCAGCATCTCCCTCAGAGTCCTTGGCACGATACAGATCCACACCATACCTTGGTAACTTCACATTTCCAACAGCATCTACTTGGGCTGTGTTCAGTTTCAGAGTCCTGCCTTTAAAGCTCAGCTCTCCTCCTTTCACCTTAGTCTTCGCCAGGGAACCGGCCAACTGTAAAACATCTTCAGATGCCATCTTCTGTCCGGCTGCAGGGTCAGCATCAGCCTTCCTCTCAGGACTCTCAACCTCCTCTGCTACCATGCCTTCCTCATTTGCACTGGTTGCTTGATTGTCATCAGATGATTCACTATCACTACCACTATCCCTGTCTGACCCCTTTTCTCAGCCACATCTGGCTCACTTTCAGGGTTATACACTTCATTTTCATTCACATCCTGCTCACTGTCAGGGTTATACAATTCATTCTCATTCACATCCTGCTCACTTTCAGGGTTATACACTTCATTTTCATTCACATCCTGCTCACTGTCAGGGTTATACAATTCATTCTCATTCACATCTTGATCTGGAACCTTAGTTAACATGTCATCCACAACATTAACTTCACCATCTGGTCCCTGGTTTCCCTCAGGTGGTCCCTCAAGTATGTGACTATGTGACAACCCCAGCACTATACTTCCATATAGCTCAGGTACTAGGAGCTGGCTCACGACCTCTCCCTGGACTTCAGTGTCCCTATACAACAGGTGAGTGTTTATGGCAACATGAGGAAACCTCTCCTCAGAGCCAGGCTCTTGGGAAACCTCATTTAGAACAATTATATTTTCCTGTGCCGTTTTAAGAGTGGGGTCTCGCCATTGTTCACTCTCAAAATTGTCACAGGACACAGGTAAGTCAGGGACACTCGGTTCCCGAGAACCACCATCCTCGTCTCCCACCATCACCTGCAAAGGAATTTCATCTCTATCACAGTCATCATCACTATCAATATCATTATCATGATTATGATCAGTATCATCATCACTATCATGATCATCATCATTATCATTATCATGATCATCATCATCATTATCATGGTCATCATCATTATCATGATCATCATCATCATTATCATTATCATCATCATCATCATCATTATCACCTAAGTTTAACGGCCCACTAGCATTGTGTTCCGCCCCTCGGGACTGCTCACCCTCAATAGGAGCTTCATCACACTGTCCATCAGAAACATTTTTCCCCCAGAGATCCTTAGACCGGGGAAAGTCATTACCCAATATGACGGGGGGCACCAGGTTCTTCACTACCCCCACTTCACATGAAACCTCCCCGCGTTTGGGGATCAAGTCCACGACAGTCTCTGGGTAGACTTTGGTGTCTCCATGGACGCACACCACACTCAGGGTGTTTATCAGGGATAAAGTCCCTATCAATCAGGCTGTCCCATACGGAAGTCACTGGACTCTCTGAGTCCAAGAGGGCCTGTGCTGGGCAGTCATTTACAACCACCGGGGACTAGTGTTGAGCGATACGATAATGCAAATATCGGCTATCGGCCGATATTAGCTCTATCGGCCTTTCGATAATTCGTTTCGATATTTTCGTCTTATCGAATACCGGAATCGGATTTGTCACTGTCACTGTGAGTGTCCGTCGGTCGGGTCTGTCAGGAGTCAGCGGCACTTACCTGGCAGAAGATCTCCGGCGGTCACGTCCTGGACTGCTTGATGGCCGCCATTATCTTCTCCCTGGCGGTCACATGCAGTTTTTTCGCAATAACTGCAGTGACTGCAGGGTAATCCCGGCCGTAAAGCAGTCAGTCCGATGACGTCACCGCCGGGGAAGCAGGTAATCAGCTGTGCTGCGCCGGGATGACAGGCTCTGCCTGTCATTCTGATGTAGCAGAGCTGGATCGTCGTGGGACACTCGTTACTATGGACTGCGTCGGTCAGGTGGTATACTTTTTTTTTTTTTTTTTCATTTTTTTACAGGAGATCGATGGCGTCGCAGCAGGATGAGACAGTAATAAAAGAAATGAAAACTGTATTTTTTTATTTTTTATTAAATTAAAAAAAATTTTTTGGAACATTCACCCGTCCGGGTACATAAACAATTTAACTATTTATTTACATACAGGGACCCTGTCCGGGTTATTTAGACTTCTTTGGCAGGGGTGTTACAGGTACCACCTGGTACTCTTCTGGTGCTTGCCAAACATCCGAGACACCAAGGACCACCAGGACCTGATGACGTCGTGTGGCCTGTACAGTCAAGTCGTGACCCGCTATCTGGGTCTGTGTGGCCACCTCTTTCATCTCTCTCCGGGTCTGGAGCCCTATGTCACGGACTGTACGAACCCCAGGGGGCCTAACAGGCGCCGGGTACGGGCCAGCTATACTTATCATGTCCATAGCTGGGGCTGCTGAGGAGACCACTGAGGGAGGCTGGGGAGATTTACGGCGTGGGGTGGGCACTTTTGCAGAGGCCTGGATGTGGGAGGCTGAAGGCTTCGAGGGTCTCACAGGTTCCTGACACACTGGGGAGTAGGGGTCGCACCTGGTAACATTTAGGGCGTACCATCCATTGTAACCCCAGTGTCGGGTGTAAGTCACCAAGTCTCCTGGCAACAGGTCCCTCCCCGGGTGTCCTTCTGGGAGGTGAGCCTCCACGTCCCGCCAGGTCACAAAGACTTCTAAATAAAGTCCAGGCTCCTTGATGAAGCCCCACCCACCTTTCAATTTAAAGCTCCGTACTGCACCCTTACGCCGCGGCTCACTCAGGGTTCATTTATCCTTTCTCATCCGGTCCTTATCTGCCCGGTCCTTCTCCAGGTGACGTTGGCGAAGTTTTAGGGTTTCTCGCTGCTCCCTTTGTCGCTCTGCTTCCCGCTCCCAACGTCTCCACTCTTCCTCCTGACGCCGATTGTAATTCTCCTCCACCAGTTGCTCCATGTCTCCACCACTCCACTGCAGCTTACAGTGTCCGGTTTGCGGCAGCTCTCCTGTCGCCCCCCAGTCCTGGCGGCGCTCCCCTGCGGAGGAAGCAGACGGCTCTAAATCAGATGACAGTCGGGGCTCCGGTACAGGCAGGTAGTGCTCTGGTGCCTGCGCGGCCTCCTCCATGAGGACGGGTGTCGCTTCTTCTGTCTCAGCGACCGGGGCAGACAGCGGGATCTGGGGTGCTGCTGACGGTGCTGCGGTTTTTGCAGGAACGGGTGCCTCCAATGCGACAACGTCAACCGGATCACATTGCAAGGGCTCCTCTACTATAACGGGTGCCTCACCTTCCGGTACAGACACTTCAGGTAAGAGGGATTGGTGCCGCTCCAAGTTTATTTTTAGGGCACGCCAGCTGGCTTCCATCCTGGCGACCTCCTCCCGGTGCCGGGCCAGGCCTCTCAGGGTATCCTCCGCTTCTTGCAGCGTAGGAGGGTTTACAGGCCGGGTGCCCAACGGTGATTCCGTGGCGATCGGGTCGCTTCCGTGGGGGGAGAGCTCTGACTGCTCCATCCCTTCCCACTTCTGCTCGTCGTGTCCATTAGCCATCTCTGCCAAGTCACATGTGTCATATCTGGAGAGGGCCCCTCTTTTGTAGGGAGGCGGGACCTCCTCACACTGAGGAGGATGAGGAGGCGGAACTCCAGAGCTGTGGGGCACGATGTTACATTGCAGTACCATTTACAGTGGGCGGCCATCGTTTTCACGCCACTGAGTGAGTGACACCCACAAAGAGCACGCCCTTCTTCTTCACCAGTGCCTCGTCGTGACGCAGATATGGCGGAAAAATGGCAAATACATTCTCTGATGATTTTAGCAATTCTCAAGCACAAAACCAGTGCAATTCAGGCACACAGGACTCGCTTATAGCGAGCTACAGAATCCTGTTCGTGACGCCCAAGTTGAGTCGCACAGAGCCAGAGGTTTTCAGGGTACTCGGCACCGAGCCCGTCGACTTCTATGGGGTATGTCACGTCTTTACCCGGCAATTGAATTAGAGTCGGTTTTACTATGTAGAAGTGTATAAACTATAAATATATGTATATATATATATGTCACAATGACATGTATATATATATATATATATGTATTCTATGTGTGTATATTTTGTGTTTACAACGAAAGAAAGGGTTTTTTTTGTTGCGATATTTTGTTCCCATAGACTTACATGGGACTTCCGGTATCGAAATCGGATATCGACGATATTTAGTGCTATCGGCGATACAATTTCGATACGATATTTTTAGATATCGAGCAATATCGCTCAACACTACCGGGGACCCCTGTGGTCCAGTCTCTTCAGCTGAGGTGGACACACACACAGGCTCTGCGCAGGGAGAGAGGGATCCGCCAACATCACAACACATAGGCTCCCCCTCTATTGGACAGTTGGCTGCAATTTCACGACATCTCCAACACTGTCCATCACACTCTCCCACCCACACGACCCCAACAGCTGGAACGCTCTTACCGGGAGAGTTCGGCGTCCAGGAACTCTGAAGTGACGACCTCTCAGACGGCTGGTCACGGAGGCAGTCTTTGGTGGCGAAGGCACTCTCCATCAGGCTGACCAGACGATTGGCGTCCTGGTGGTCTCCTTGTCCGACCTCTGGCTGTACCTCAGGAGGACGTGCTTGGGTGTAGCGGTCCACTATCACCTTTTCAACTCCATAATCAGGTTTGCTGACTGCAGACTCCCAACTGCATCTCCAGTCATGAACTCCCCTGGCACGGGCTGTCACCGTAACACCCAGCCGGGTAAGAATCTCCGCTTTCAGCTTGGCATAGTCTTGGCTGTCCTGCTCGCTCAGGTCAGCATAGGCCCTTTGGGGTTCTCCAATCAGATAGGGTGCGACCATCATGGCCCATTCAGATAGGGGCAGATTCTCCTTCTCTGCCAGTCCCTCAAACCTAGTGAGATATACCTCCACATCGTCACGAGGTGTCATCTTTTTCAGGGACCGTCTTACCGCCTTCTTTACAGCGGACAATGCAGGTGACTTTGCAACATTACTTTTGGGACGATGCGCTGCAAGTCTTTTGTAGTGCTGCAACCTGCTCAAAAAACAACCGGTTATTCTCCTGCTGCTGCTGCAGGAATTGCTGCTGGGCCTGCTGCATGCGCTGCTGGTGCTGCAGGCGCTGCCGCTCCATGCTCTGCTGCATGCTCCGCTGGGCCTGGACCAGGTACTCAACGAGCTCCTCCATACTGCCGGACTTATCTGCCTCAACCACGGCAGTCTTATGTTGCACATTAACTTGCGCCATTTGTTCAAACAGCGCCTCCATGCTGTCATCCATGCTGTCAGACTTCTCTGTCTCAACAACGGCAGTCTTCACTCAAGACATACACACTCCACAGTCTTTTCCACAGAAAATTCAGCCTTGCTGTGCAGACACTTTTTTTTTTTCTTTGCAAAGTCTATTAGGGCTACTGTCTCTTTAAGACTGCTCCAACAGACGTTTCTCCTTGCTGACACACTTTTTTTTCTCTGCAAACTCTATTAGGGCCACTGTCTCTTTAAGACTGCTCCAACAGACGTTTCTCTTTTTTTTTTTTTTTCTCTGACACACTTTTTTTTTCTCTCTCTGCTGCTGCTTCAACAGACTTCACCTTTTATTGCTGTCTCTCGCCACTGTGCTGCCCGCATTCTCCACCAATTGTAAGCTTTTCAGGGGATATAGCTCTGGGATCGCCGTCCTGGTAGACGGAGTGGCACGGAAACAGTTCATTCACAGACAGCAGTTCTGGTAAAAACTGGCCGCAAGTCCACAGCAAACAGAACATAATCAAAACCAAATCATAAACATAAGCCCTGGGCTTGTCCAGCCACTTACTACACTTAGATAGATTTCCCTCTCTATCCGGGTCCAGACTCTAACAGTCTGTCCCCAAAACAACACATATGTTCAGTAGTTACCAGCATGGAGTTTCACAGAGTCTCCTCCTTGTGTCTGAAGGCATATCCAACGTCCAGACTTGAGAGAGCTCCCCTCCTATTCAGCAGCTATCCGCATGGATTCTCAGAGACTACTCCTGTGTCCGGGGTACATCGAGCACCCAGACTGAGACAGCTCATACTCCTGGAGACTCCTTCTTGTGCCTGGACTCCTTGTCCAGACTAAGCGAGCTCTCTGTCTGTGTTCGCAGACACCTACTTCTGGTCTCCTAATTAACAGCTGAGTGGTTTCAGGCCTGAGCTGCAAGTGTGTACTGAATGTAAGGTGTAGTGACCTTTCTCTACCACTAGGTTTACAAAGCCATACATTTCCCTTATACCAGTCAGCAAAGTATCTAGGTGAAATGTGCACCCCATTCAACACACATACTCTCACTGTCTCACAATATATATATAATTATTTGCTTTTTGTGTACATTTTTTTTTTTACAATGTGATTTTTACATGACTTTTTACATAGAGATAACTGCTCTATGTAAAACGTCATGTTAAAATCGCATTACATACAGATGGAAAATTGATGGAAAGCGGATGGAGCAATTAAAAATCGCATACAAATCGCATGACAATCACATGACAATTGTATATATTCGGACCGTTTTTTCCATCCAGAAAACAGACCGTTTTTTTTTCCATAAATGGGTATGAGCCCTTAGTGAGAATTTCTACTACATGCAGGCAATCTGATCATCCCCTATATTTTTGCAGAGCCGATCAGACAACTGCAGATTCTAGTCTCCCATGAAGACTACTGAAGCATGCAAAAGAGTAAAAAAAAAATATATATAAATGTTCTTAAAAATATAAAAAAATTTATATAAAAAAAGTTCAAATAACCCCCATTTCGCCCTATTCAAAATAAAACAATAATATAAAAATCAAACATACACATATTAGATATTGCCGTGTTCTGAATCACACGATCTATTAATATAAAAAAAGAATTAACCCGATCGCTAAAATGGCGTAACGAGAAAAAAGTGAAAACGCCAGAATTAAATTTTTTTTGTCGCAGCAACCTTGCATTAAAATGCAATAACGGGCAATCAAAAGATCGTGTCTGCACCGAAATAGCATAATTAAAAATGACAGCTCGGCACACAAAAAAATAAGCCGTTACCCACCCCCAAATCATGAAAAATGGAGACGCTATGGGTATTGGAAAATGGTCAATTTTTTTTTTTTAATTTAACCCCTTTCTGCCATCAGATGTACTATTCCGTCCATAAAACCCGTGCCATTCTGACCATGGACGGAATAGTATGTCATATGTCATAGGGGGAGCGCAGCTAATCGCCGCCGGGTGTCAGCTGATTATCACAGCTGACTCCCGGGACTGTGTGTCAGGAGCAGTCACGGACCGCTCCCGGCACATTAACCCCTGACACAGGGGAGGATCGCGCAGGGAGGGGGCTCCCTGCACGCTCCCCTGAGACCCTCAGAACAGCGCAATGTGATCGCGCTGTTCTGAGGGCTTCCTCCCTCCCAGAACCCGGATCCAAGATGGCCGCCGGGTCCTGCAGGGAGGCGGCTTCCTCAGTGCCTGCTGAGAGCAGGCACTGAGGAAGCCTGCAGCGATGCCAGAGCGATCGCTGGTGTGACAGAGTGCTGTGCACACTGTCACACCAGCGATCTGATAAAATACTGCGATGTCCCACCCTGGGACAAAGTAAAAAGGTTAAAAAAATAAAAATAAACATGTTTTAAAAAAAATTCTAAAATAATAAAAAAAAAAATATTCCCCAATAAATTAATTTCTTCCTGTAAATAAAAAAAACAAAACAATAAAAGTACACATATTTGGTATCGCCACGTCCGTAACGACCCCCCCTATAAAACTGTCCCCTTTAGTGAACCCCTTAAAAAAAAAAAAACAAAGCAAAAAATCAATGCTTTATCATCATACCGCCGAACAAAAAGTGGAATAACACGCGATCAAAAAGAACGATATAAATAAACATGGTACCGCTGAAAACGTCATCTTGTCCCGCAAAAAACGAGCTGCCATACAGCATCATCAGCGAAAAAATAAAAAAGTTATAGCTTGCAGAATAAGGCGATGCAAAAAAATAGTTTCTGCATCACCACATTTTGAGAGCTATAATTTTTGCATATTTTGGCCCACAGAGTCATGTGAGGTCTTATTTTTTTGCGGTACGAGTTGACGTTTTAATTGGTACCATTTTTGAGCACGTGACATTTTTTGATCGCTTCTTATTTCGATTTCTAGGAGGTTAGAATGAACAAAAATCAGCAATTCATGAATTTCTTTTGGGGGGGGGCGTTTATACCGTTCCGCGCGTGGTAAAATTGATAAAGCAGTTTTATTCTTCGGGTCAGTACGATTACGGCGATACCTCATTTATATCAATTTTTTATGTTTTGGCGCTTTTATAGAATAAAAACAATTTTATATAAAAAATTGTTATTTTGCAATAAAAAGCGTCTTTTAGCGTGACAGCTGCCAATCATAAAAACCCACTATAAATAGTAAATCAAACCCCCTTTATCACCCCCTTAGTTAGGGAAAAATAATAAAATTTAAAAAATGTATTTATTTCCATTTTCCCATTAGGGTTAGGGTTGCGGCTAAAGTTAGGGTTAGTGTTGGCACTAAAGTTAGGATTAGGGTTAGGGTTGGGATTAGGGTTAGGGGTGTGTTAGGGTTAGGTTTGTGGTTAGGGTTGGGACTAGGGTTAGGGGTGTGTTGGGGTTAGGGTTGGAGTTAGAATTGGGGGGTTTCTGCTGTTTAGGCACATCAGGAGCTCTTAAAATGTGACATGGCGTCTGATCTCAATTCCAGCCAATTCTGCGTTGAAAAAGTCAAACGGTGATCCTTCACTTCTGAGCTCTGCCATGCGCACAAACAGTAGTTTACCCCCACATATGGGGTATCAGGTATCAGCGTACTCTGGACCCCAAGTGTTATTGTGCAATTTGTCCTATTTCTTCTGTTACCCTTGGGAAAATAAAAAACTGGGGGCAAAAATATCATTTTTGTAAAAATAAAAATGATTTTTTTGTTTTTACGGCTGTATGTTATAAACTTCTGTGAAGCACTTGGGGCTTCATAGCGCTCACCACACATCTAGATAAGTTCCTTGTGGGGTCTATTTTCCAAAATGGGGTCACTTGTGGGCGGTTTCCACTGTTTAGGCACATCAGGGGCTCTCCAAATGCGACATGACGCCCCCAGACCATTCCATCAAAGTCTGCAATCCAAAACGTCACTACTTCCCTTCCGAGCCCCGACGTGTGCCCATACAGTAGTTTTCTCCCACAAATTGGGTATCAGCATACTCAGGACAAAATGGACAACAACTTTTGGGATCCAATTTCTCCTGTTACCCTTGTGAAAATAAAATATTGGGGACGAAAAAATCATTTTTGTAAAAATAAAAAAAAGATTTTTTATTTTACGGCTGTACGTTATAAACTTCTATGAAGAACTTCTGGGTTCATCTAGATAAGTTCCTTGTGGGGTCTATTTTCCAAAATGGGGTCACTTGTGGGGGTTTCCACTGTTTAGGCACATCAGGAGCTCTCCAAACACGACATGGCATCCAGCCAATTCTGCGTTGAAAAAGTCAAACGGCGCTCCTTCCCTTCCAAACTCTGCCATGCACCCAAACAGTGGTTTACCCCCACATATGGGGTATCAGCGTACTCAGGACAAATTTCACAATAACTTTTGGAGTCTTGTTATCCTTGGGAAAATAAAAATTGGGGTGAAAAGATCATTTTTGTGGAAAAAAATATTTTTTAATTTTACGGCTCTACGTTATAAACTTTTGTGAAGCACTTGGGGGTTCAAATTGCTCACCAAAGATCTAGATAAGTTCCTTAGGGGCCTAGTTTCCCAAATGGTGTCACTTGTGGGGGGTTTCCACTGTTTAGGCACATCAGGGGCTCTCCAAATGCAACATTTCAATCTCAATTCCAGCCAATTTTGGTTGGAAAAAGTCAAATGGTGCTCCTTCCATTCCGAGCTCTGCCGAGCGCCCAAATAGTGGTTCCCCCCCACATATGGGGTATCAGCGTACTCAGGACAAATTGGACAACAACTTTTGTGGTCCAGTTTCTCCTGTTACCCTTGGGAAAATAAAAAATTAGTGACAAAGATAATTTTCATGGGAAAAAAATAGGATTTTTTATTTTCATGCCCGGGCATTATAAACATTTGTGAAGCACTTGGGGGTTCAAAGTGCTCACCAAAGATCTAGATAAGTTCCTTAGGGGGTCTAGTTTCCAAAATGGGGTCACTTGTGGGGGGTTTCCACTGTTTAGGCTCATCTGGGGCACTGCAAACGGAACATGACCCCCATCAATGTCTGCATTCCAAAACGTTACTACTTCCTTTCCAAGCCCTGCCGTGCGCCCAAACAGTTTCCCACCCCCCCCCACATATGGGGTATCAGCGTACTCAGGACAAACTGGACAACAACTTTTGGGGTCCAATTTCCATGGGAAAAATCAATAATTTGGGACAAAAAATCTTTTTTTTGGAAAATTGTTTTTTTTTTTTTTTTCACATCCAGGCATTATAAACTTTTGTGAAACACTTGGGGGTTCAAAGTGCTTACAACAGATCTAGATAAGTTCCTTAGGGGGTCTAGTTTCCAAAATTGTGTCACTTGTGGGGGGTTTCCACTGTTTAGGCGCATCAGGGGCTCTCCAAACACGACATGGCGTCCAATCTCAATTCCAGGCAATTTTGGTTTGAAAAAGTCAAACGGCGCTCCTTCCCTTATGAGCTCTGCCGTGTGCCCAAACAGTGGTTTTCCCCCACATATGGGGTATTTGCGTACTCAGGAGAAATTGCACAACAACTTTATCTGTCCATTTTCTTATTTTACCCTTGTGAAAATAAAAAACAAGTTTGTAAAAATCATTTTTGTGGCTAAAAAGTTAAATATTCATTTTTTCCTTCAACGTTGCTTCAGCTCCTGTGACATGTGGGAAATGTTATTTCTTAACTATTTTGTGTGACATATTTCTCTGTTTTAAGAGAATAAAAATTCAAAGTTTGAAAATTGCAAAATTTTCAAAATTTTCGACATATTTGCATTTTTTTCAAAAATAAACGCAAGTTATATGGAAGAAATTTTACCACTAACGTGAAGTACAATATGTCATGAGAAAACAACCTCAGAATCGCGAAGATCCGTTGAAGCGTTCAGAGTTATAGCCTTATAAAGAGACAGTGGTCAGAATTGTAAAAATTGGCCCGGTCATTAACGTGCAAACCACCCTTGGGGGTTAAGGGGTTAAACAAACTTTGGAATTTTTTTTCACCACTTAAAAAAAGAACCTAGACAAGTTTGAGTCTATGAACTCATAATGACCTGGATAATCATAATGGCAGGTCAGTTTTAGCATTTAGTGAACATGGTAAAGAAAATAAAACAAAAACAAAAACTGTGCGCTTGCTGTTATGATTTGGTAGCTGAGGACAGGAGCAAAAAACAGCCAAGGCAGTCGAACACCAGAGAGGTTGGGAACTAAAAGGTTGCAGAGCCCTAAACTAACCACACAACTAGAAGCAGCCATGGGACGTACCTACGGTGACCTAGACGCCTCGACACAGCCGGAGAGATTAGCTACACCTGAAGATAGAAAGAGGAAAGCTAACTGCCCCGGAGTAAAGCCCCAAAGGAATAGGCAGCCCCACACATATAATGGCGGTTAGACAAGATGAAATACAAACGCAGGTAGAAAATAGAGTAAGCAAACGCTGGGGCCAAAAGCTATCTAGACAGGACAAGATAGGAAAGAATACTGTCTGCAACCCAGCAAAACCCTACGAAAAATTCCAACACTTCTGATTCCAAAAATGCTGAGACCACACGATCTCGCCCTCACTTAATCAGATCTCTGGTGTGAACACGCTGCTACCCAGCAGCACTGAAACAACAGGAACAGAGCAAATGAACAGAAACAAATGAGAACCAGAGACCAGCACAGGCCAATGTAGGGGACCCGGCTGACCTCACACAGCAGAGCAGCAAAAACAATGAAATTCTTACCACAGAAAAAAAAGCAGAAAGTAACTTATCTGAATGTTCGCAGGAGACAGCAAAAAACCAGCTGACTTCCAAACTAGACAAGGAAGAGGAAACTAATCACAGGCGAGGATCATGGGAGGGCAGCTCACTTATATCAGCCCAGTCCGTCTCCCCTGATTGCCAATCCTCGCATCCAGGTGAAAAAGCCTTGTCATTCAATACAGCTTCAATACCATCAGCAACCACAAGAGGGAGCCTCATCTCAGAAGTCATTTCCAACATATTCACAACAGCTTGCACTTTTTTGCAATTTCACAGCACTTGGAATTTTCTTCCCGTACACAATATGTTAAAACCAATGGCATTGTTCAAAATTACAACTTGTCCCGCAAAAAAAAACAAGCCCTCACATGGCCATTTTGAAAAAAAAAAAAAAAAAGTTAAGGCTCTGGGAATAAGGGGAGCAAAGAATAAAAATGCAAAAACAAAAATACCTCAGGTCGTTAAGGGGTTAGACTAAGCACATACACAAAGCACAGCTTAGTGACAGAACCAATTTGCAGCTTAATGACCAGGCCAATTTTTACAATTCTGACCACTGTCACTTTATGACATATGTTATAACTCTGGAACGCTGTAACGGATACCGCTGATTCAAAGTTTGTTTTTCGTGACATATTGTATTTCTTCGATATGACTTGCGTTTATTTATGAAAAAAACTTAAATTTAGCGAAAAATTTTAAAAGTTTGCCCTTAAATCAGAGAGATATGTCACACAAAATACTTAATAAATAACATTTCATACATGTCTACTTTACATCAGCACAATTTTGGAGACTAAATTTTTTTTGCTAGGAAATTAAGGGTTAAAATTTGACCAGCGATTTATCATTTTTACAACTTAAGTTACAAAACCATTTTTTTTAGGGACCATATCACATTTAAAGTCACTTTGAGGGATGTACATGACAGAAAATACCAAAATGTGACACCATTCTAAAAACTGCACCCCTCAAGGTGCTCAAAACCACATTCAAGAAGTTTATTAATCCTCTACGTGCTTCACAGGAGCTGAAGCAATGTGGAAGGAAAAAATTAACATTTAACTTTGTTTACAAACATTTTACTTCAGAACCAATTTTTTTTATTTTCACAAGTGTTATTAGAGAACTGGGGGGTCTGCAATACCAGGACAGGTTATTACACTTGGGGTTATTTAGTTTGGAAATAAGAAGGCTTAGGGGTGATCTTATTACAATGTATAAATATGAGGGGACAATACAAGGACCTTTCTAATGATCTTTTTACTCCTAGACCTGAGATGGGGACAAGGGGGCATCCTCTACATCTGGAGGAAAGAAGGTTTAAGCATAATCACAGACGCGGATTCTTTACTGTAAGAGCAGTGAGACTATGGAACTCTCTGCGTATAATGTACTTGTAATGAGTGATTCACTACTAAAATTTAAGAAGGGACTGGATGCCTTTCTTGAAAAGTTTAATGTTAAAGGTTATATATACTAGATTCCTTGATAGGGCGTTGATCCAGGGAACAAGTCTGATTGCGGTATGTGGAGTCGGGAAGGAATTGAAAATGAAAATGAACCCATCCACCCAGGTCTTTTTCAGTGACAGTTTTGCCCAGTGTTTTAAAATTAAGCACATAATTTACATCTTATTTCTTCTGCCCAAGTGCGTGCCCTTACATTTATCCCCATTAAAGCTCATTTGCCATTTATCAGCCCAAGCTTCTAGTTTACATAAATACTCCTGTAATATTAAATTGTCCTCCTCTGTATTGATTACCCTGCAGAGTTTGGTGACATCTGCAAATATTGAAATTCTACTCTGTATGCCCCCTACAAGGTCATTAATAAATATGTTAAAAAGAAGCGACCCAACCCCTGTGGTACCCCACTGCTCACCGTGACCCAGTCCGAGTGTGCTCCATTATTAACCACCCTTCATTTCCTATCCCTGAGCCAGTTCTTAACCCACTTACACATACTTTCCCCTATCCCAATTGTTCTCATTTTATGTATCAACCTTTTGTGTGGCACCGTATCAAAAGCTTTTGAAAAGTCCATATACACTACGTCCTTCACATGTCCCCACATTACATCCACAGTGGTGATAGTGTGGTGCCCCTGAGGTCCAGTCGCCACAGTGGGTACTGCACCTCAGCCAACATCAGACCTCTCTAGGCCAGGGAGGGGCTAGGTAGAGGGTGTGGGTGGAGGAAGTTAGAAGGGGAGGAGTCAGAGGGGTGTTCAGTGGTCTGAGAGACCAGAGAAAAAGTCTGCTGTGGGCACTGAAAGAGCCAGGAGCTCGTCCCCAGACTACAGAGATGGAAGAGAGTAAGGAAGAAGAGAGAGAGGGTGACTCCTGAGGGAGGAAGAAGGGGTCCTAGGGGCACTGGTAGTGAGCAATCCACCCATGGGGCCCATATCCACGCTGACTCTAGTCGAGTGGAGGGATCAGGTCGCACTTAGGGGACTGGTCCCAGTCTAGTGGAGAAACTGAGGACTCAGCTAGCTAACCGGAGGCTGCAGTATCTGCATGTGCTACAGCCAAATCTGCACACATTCGCTGAATAGGCAGCCATATAGACTCAAGGGGACTAGAAAACATTGCCGACAGGAACTGAGGCTGCTGGCTTGGGAGACTGTGTGGCAGGCGCAGGGCAGGAAAGGCGGGAGCCAGAGCAGAAAGACAGCCAGGAAAGGAACATCTGAAGGGGGTTCTGACACAGTGTACCCCAATTTACCTGAGAGCTGTCTGGATGACCTACCCAGAGAACACAGCACCCCGGCTGGGGATTGTACCAAAGAACTGTAAGTAAACTGAAAAGACTGCACCCTGCTGTGTCTTCAGAATCATTTACTGCATCACCTGCCTTGCACTACAAACACCTTCATCATCTCTTACACATACAGCTGCCCTGGGGCCTAGCTCTACCTGTGGAGAGCTGTAACAACTCTGCTGCATCACCATCAGCCCCGGCGGACTCTAAAGCAGCATTGGCTAACACCTTTATTGCCGAGTACCACAGATGGCGTCACAAACTATCTTTCATAAACTTTATCATCCCTTATCATCATTTTCATTGGATGCTCAGAGCCACGGACCGGGTCACTGCTGCCGTGACACATCCCCTTAAGAACCGGCCTGGTACCGAGTAATCCCCACGGCCCTGGTGGGTGCTCCAATAGACCTTCACATGTCCCCACATTACATCCACAGTGGTGAAAGACCTTCACATGTCCTCACATTACATCCACAGTGGTGATAAAGCTTCATGTCTCCACATCAGATTCACAGTGGTGAAAGAGCTTCAAATGTCCCAACATTACCTCTGACATGAGTACTGTGAAGAGCCTATGGTGATGTGTCTACATATATACCACAAAATATACTCAGCTGCTGCAGAACCTCAGTCTGTGTGTGTGGATGGATGGATGGATAGATGGATGGACGGGAGAGAAAGGAACGGATGACTGGATGGATGAGGGAGGGATGAATAAATGGATGGATGAGGGCAGGTTGAGGGAGGGATGGATCGATAATGGATAGCTGGATAAGGGAGGGAGGGATCGATAAGAGAGGGAGACATGGATGAGGGAATGCAGGAAGGATGGATAAGGGAGGGAAGGATGGATGAGGGAGGAATGGATCGATGATGGATGGATGCACACAGCACATTGTACTCACCTACGTAGAAAATGTTTCCACGAGAATCGTGTGAGTTTCTCGCATGTGTTACCCCGGCCTTAGAAAGCAGTAATAAATAAGACCTGTCAAATGGTTTTGCTTTCTCGATTACTAATCTATACACTGAGCAGCCCTTGAGCTTGTGAAATGCTTAAACATTTCTCCTGAAGAATAACTAGAAATACATTTCAGAAACATATTTAAGTTACAACAATGGAACAACTTTACAACATAAAGTAGTCAAAAATGCTTCTTTAGCAATTTGCTTATATATGCCAGTAATCAAAGTTGCTTCATTTATCAATTTAACCAATTGTGTAGGGCTCCAAATGCCCTTAAAGTCCCACCAACTGGACTTTAAATTGGCAACATATTGCAAGAGCCCCTGTGGGCATTCCATACAGACAGCTGAAAAGTGTGTATTTTTATAATTGTTTCCGAATCAGGGTCTTATGTCTGTTGGAGGTAAGCTCACAAAAGGTTAGTAATCAGCTCAGGTATTCAAAAGAAAAAAATAATTTAAAAATAGTAAATACTTTAATGGCTATAGACAAAAAAACCAGGTGGTGATTTTAATTACACCAGGTCCCTACTTTACCCATAAATGCAGGCATTGCTGACAGAGGTGCATATTCACCCAGAAATTCAGATATCAGCCCAATAGAGGTATGTTCACATTAGGTTAGGGACTCACCAGAATTGAGACCACCTTGACGATGGTTGGTGGGCTTCAAAATGTTTGGCCAAATGTTTATACTAAGCGTCTCAAATTTTTCCTTATATTCCAAAGCCATATTGCTATTCCAAATTTCATGTATTCCATATTATCATGCTTTAGTATGATAGAGTGCAGCCTTTTTTTGTATGTTTTACATGGGGGTAGCTTCCCTTGGCTTGCACCTAGTTCACATTAGTCTGGAAGTGCCAGTCAGGTTTTTTTGTCTATTGTATGTTAGCTTGCTGACCGAGCACTCCGCCCCCACCAGGTGGTGATTTTAATTACACCAGGTCCCTACTTTACCCATAAATGCAGGCATTGCTGACAGAGGTGCATATTCACCCAGAAATTCAGATATCAGCCCAATAGAGGTATGTTCACATTAGGTTAGGGACTCACCAGAATTGAGACCACCTTGACGATGGTTGGTGGGCTTCAAAATGTTTGGCCAAATGTTTATACTAAGCGTCTCAAATTTTTCCTTATATTCCAAAGCCATATTGCTATTCCAAATTTCATGTATTCCATATTGTCATGCTTTAGTATGATAGAGTGCAGCTTTTTTTGTATACTTTAATGGCTATGCATTAAAAAAAAATTAAAAATAAAAAAGCGTATAAATATTTTTGATGCGTGGACATGAAAAGGGTAATGGGGTGATTGGATGTCTAATATGGTATCACTGTAGGGCCCTCAATATCTGTCCTACCTGTCCATGGAGGTTGGCACCCTGAAAAGCAACTAAAGAAATGGCAGCCCCACTTTTCATTGAGTGTACCCATTAGCTTTGTTAATTCCTATAGATCATCTCTCAATCATGTGTGCTACACCAAACACCACAAGAAACAAAAAACAATAATATGATCTATGCAATATGCTACCATAGTTCCTTAACCCCTTAACGACCACCAACACGCATAAAAATGGGGGTCGCCAAGGGCCCTTGTTCCCACAGCAACGTTTTAAAACTGCGATCAGGACTAAAGTAAAAGCGTCCCCGAGAGTTGGAAAATCGTCAGGATCTCAGCTACCGGGAAAAGCCGAGACCCTGGAGAACATGATAAGGGCCTGGTTTTTCTGGTCCCTGATCAAGTGATCACCGTTATTCAATGAATAACGGTGATCACGTAAAACAAACAAACAAAAAAAAAAAACACGATATCACGAGTAAAAGTATTTTCCTTTCTGCTCTGACATAACTTGTCAAGAGGAAAGAAATTATATCCCCAGGCCATCCATGGTACCGGATTTGTGATGACTCCGATCCTCTTCCTCAAAGCAAAATGTCAGGCGCATGCTCAGTGCACCCGCCGATATCTGCCTACCTGCACCCGGCAACTGCAGGGATTTTTCCTATTGGCTGCCGACTTTTGATCACTGTGATGAGGTCTAATTAGTAATTAGTACAGCACTTGGCTATTTCTCGCTGTGCACCCCATTGATCAACCCTCCCTTTGTCATACCCTTAGTCAGATAAAAAAAAAAAATATTTAATAATCTTTATTTCAATCTTTGCTGTTAGGCTTAGTTGCAAAAAAAAAAAAATGAAGACGATATGACATTCAATATGACAACCTAATTTTATCAAATTCAGTGTAGAACCTGTGGGTTCAAAATGCTCACTACTTTGAGGGTGTGCAGTTTCCAAAATGGGGTCACTTGTGGAGGGTTTCTGCACATCAAATGCAACATTGTGACCACAGGTTATTTCAGCCAAATTTATGTTCCAAAATTCAAATAGTGCTCCTCCCGTTCTGAGCCCTGTCATTTGTCTAAACAGATCTTTTTGACTACATGTTGGGTATCGCTGTGCTCATAGGAAAGTGGGTAACAAACTGTGCAATCCACTTTTTGTGTTACCTGTTGCAAAAGTGAAAAATTCGGGCCAAAACATTTTAGAGGTAACTTTTTTCATTCGACTTTGCATTATTTCCTTTATAGCACCTGAAGGGTTAAAACATTTCCAGACAAACAACAGTTTTGAAGTATTTGAGGGGTGCAGTTTTTAAACTATCACTTTTGGGGAGTTTCCAATATATAAACACCTGAAAGTCCATTGAATTCTGAATAGGTCCCTAAAGAAACAAGTTTTGTAAATTTGTTGAAAAGAAAAAAAAAAAAAAAAGAGAAATTTCTGATAAACTTTTACTTCCTCTAACATCCATACTAGGGATGAGAGAGTAGTGAAATATTCGGACTCGCTATACTCGTAACGAGTAGGTCTTTATACTCGGGTATTCGTAACGAGTTGCGAGTCCAATGCAAGTCAATGGAAAATTTGAGTACTTTTATGCTGGACCCTACAAAGCGGTCTGGGGGCCTGAGGAAAAGGCTGAAATGGGTGCATGATTGTTTAAAAGCAGGTGGTAAAAAGCTGTGTGTTGGTTAACGCAGGAAGAAGCCACCCATCATCATCACAAGGGGTTCACAATTCTAAAGGTTGGACTACAGTCCTTGTTCCACTGCCACTGCACAATGTGCAGGCATAGTGTCTTCAAAACATTACCCCTAAGGGCTGTATCATGGTTGACGCAGGAAGGAGGCCTCAAGAGCCAGATAATTATGAAACTAGACTACTAGCACGGTAGTTCCAGTGCCCAATGTGCAGGCACAGACATAGTGTCTTCAAAACATTAGCCCTAGGGGCATGATACAAATGGTTGATGCAGGAAGGAGGTCTCATCACAATTGCCTCAGATGGGAAATATTAATGAATGGAACATTGTTTCTAGCTTGTTGACCATGAGGTACATGCGGTAGAAGCAGGAGTAGGATACACAGGTAAGAAGGAGGAAAGGGGTTTGTAAGGGAAGGGATGGATGTGATCACCAGTAGCATAAAACAACGTTTTGGGTGACTTTACCTTGGGATGTTGTCATCTGGAGTGCTTAAAAACTGTGGCGAAATCCAGTTCTTGTTAAATTTTACCAAAGTCAGCCTGTCTGCATTCTCTGTAGTCAGCCTGTGTGCATGTATCTGTGATGATCGCCCCAGCGGCACTCAAAACACGCTCTGACACCACACTAGCAGCAGGGCAGGCCAGCACCTCCAAGGCATATAAGGAGAGGTCTGGCCAACTGTGCAGCTTGGATACCCAGTAATTAAATGGAACCGAAGCGTCAGGAAGGATGCAGGTATGGTCACTTAGATACTCATTGATCATGTTGTTCAACTTCTGCCTCTTTGACATTGTTAGCAGTCCAGATAGCCCTTGCTGATGAGCTGGTTTATTGAAAACGGCCCAGTTTGTGGACATTTTCCCCCACCTCTTTTGGACCTGCTGGGCGTGTCTCTCCCCATTAATGCATGCTGTTGCAAAGAGCTGGTACCTCTGCTACCAGCGGTGTCAGAGTCTGATGTTGTCATCAAATGATCGACAACGGCCCTCTTGATGAAATTTGTCCTTGTACCGTGGGTCGAGAAAGGTGGCCAACCAGTATAGGTTGCTGTTGAAAATGTGGATCACGAGAGGGTCTTGGGACAGACCATTAGACATGAACTGTGCCATGTGTGCCAAGCTGCAATGAGGCACATGTTCTGTGGCCCCAGAAGGAGGAACAATACCATCCTCTACTCACACTGACTCTCCTCCTCCACCTCCTCCTCTCCAGCCCACCTATTCTGGACAGACCTGAATCTGGGGTTGGGAGTCCCCTCTGTAGCAACATGGGTCCCCTCGGTACCACATAAAAATAAGTCCTCTCCCTCCTCATCTTCATCACCCAACCTTGCCCATCAGGATATTGGCTGGGCTGGGTAGGATCACCCAGTGTGAAATCTTGCTCCAACCCTGCTGATGGGCACTCAAAGATTCCATGATTAGATTACGCAGCGATTATGTCAATGTACATAGCATCACGATGATAATGCTGATAATAACCTGATCACCGATCACAAGGTTGGTGCAGTACTCAAAGTAATTAAGAACCTCACAAATGTCAGCAATCCACACCCACTCGACAGTTATGTGTTTTGGCTGAGTCGCAATATGACGGGCATGTTTAAGCTGGTATTAAGAAAGTGCCCTCTGCTGCTCACTAACCCTTGCCAACATATGATATGTTGAGTTCCACAGTATGGGCAGGTCGCAAATGAGTCGGTGATTTGGCAAATTAAATTGCTTTTGAAGTGCTGCAAGATTAGCAACAGCGGTAGAGGAATAGCGGAAATGGGCACAAATACGGCGCACCTTCTCAAGTACTTAGAAAAAATAAGTCCAGCGCTGTAAGTCCATAAAATCCATTTTCCTTTATTCCATGACTTCAAATAACATAAAAACAATTAAGTCATAGTCCAGACATTAAAAACATACGCGTTTCAACTCAAAACCGTGCGTCTTAATCATTGCCTTCTCAAGTAGGTACTGCAAGTCAGGGTATGTTTTGATAAATTTCTGAACCACTAGGTTCAGCACATGAGCTATGCATGACACGTGTACCAGCTTCCCGAGCTTTAATGGTGCCACCAGGTTATGGCCTGTTGTGAATGTGTTAGAAATGAATTCTGAGCAGAAGCTCCCTCTGGTGGTTACAAACAGTACTGAACTATTCAATGAAGATTGGCAATCAGGTGTTACAGACTGGTCTTATATAAGGGAGGTTCCCTCCCATCAGGGTTGCCGGTGATCAATTGTTTCTTGTCTCAACTTTGGTTCCTGGTTCTCTTGAAGCTTGCTGTGTCTTGCCTCATCTTCTGCTAACAGATAAGATAATTTCTGCTTTTAATTTTGTCTTGCTTTTTTGCATTTTGTCCTGCACTTCTGTGGAGGTCAGCCAGGTCCCCTCCGGGGCTTGTGCTCCTCTCAGTTTATCTGAGCCACTGTTATTTGTTCATTTGCCTTTTCCAGTTTTTTTCAGTGGCTGCTGCTTATTTAGTTACACCAGAGAACTAATTTAGGTGGTAGAGGTCGTGTGATCTCAGGTGTTTTTGCAATTATTGAGTTGGTATTTTTTTAGGGTTTTTTTTTGGATTGCAGTAAGTGTCCTTCCTATCCTTTTCTTTCTAGAAGATTGGGCCCCAACGTTTGCTCATACTATTTTCTGTCTGTGTCTGTATTTCCCTTGTCTAACCGCCATTACTGTTTGGGGGCTTCCTATGTTCTTTGGGACTTTCCGGGCAGATATTTTCCTCTTTCTATCTTTAGGTGTATTAGCTTCTCAGCTGTGACGAGGCGTCTAGACCAACGTAAGGTACGCTTCACGGCTGCCTTTAGTTTGTGGTGGTTAGTCAGGGTACTGCAATCCAGTAGATTCCAACCTCTCTGGTGTAATTGCCTTTTTTGCCTGCTCTCCTCAGCTACCAAATCATAACAGTATCACCGGCCAAACTGAAAAATTAATGGTACCACAGAAGAGAAAGATAGTGTAAAAAAAAAAAAAAAAAAAGTTGTCAGAGTTGTCAAGATATATATTTTTTTTTCTTTCCCTCTTTTTCTCTGGTGCTGAGATTTTTTTTTTCTCTCAATGGATTTGCAACAGTTTGTCTGGCCGTGTGGATCAGCTTGCCACTGAAGTTCGGAGTATTGCTACCTTCTTGCAGGGTTGCCGGTTGTGGAACCTAGGATCCCCCATGCCAATTTGTTTTTAGGATCGAGCTAAATTTCTGAATTTCAAAAATAACTGTAAGTTGTTTTTGCCTTAAAACCTAATCCTCAGGGAACGCAGCACAGCAGGTCAAATTGTCCATCTCTCTCCTGCTGCGATCCTCAGGATTGGTTTTTTTTCCCCTGACACCTGGGATCCTGTTTTTGAGTAATGTTGATGCCATTTTTTCTGGCTCTGGGGTTATTGTTACGATGAACCTAATTCACTGATCAAGCTGAAAAAGCCTTGTTGGCATTAAATCAGGGGCTTGAGACGCTGAGTTATACTGTCAGAGATTCCGAAGGTGGCAGTTTCTGACCAAATGGAATGATGATGCTTTGGCAGCCCTTTTTCGAAGGGTCTGTCAGAGAATGTAAAAAGATGTTATGGTGGGTTTCCCTGCTCCCTCTGGTCTCAATGATTCTATGTCATTAGCGATTCAAATTGACAGACGATTGCATGAGCGTAGAGGTATGCGTGGAATAGTGTTGCCTTGTGAACCAGTTTCTGAACCCATGCAGTGTGATAGAGTGGCTTCGGGGCACAGCGTCATGAGTTTCGAAAACGCAATGGGTTATGTTTCTACTGTGGTGACGCCTCTCATGCTATTTCAGTCTGTCCTAAGCGGGGAAGATGTTTTGCACGCTCAGTTGTCTTGGGTAGTGTTCAAATTAAATTTCTGTTGACTGTTACCCGATTTGCCTCCCTGTCCACATTTTTCTGCTCAGGCTTTTGTTGATTCGGGAGCAGCTATTAACCTGATGGATTTTGATTTTGCTAAACGTTGTGGGTTTCCCTTGAAACCCCTACGGAAGTCTATTCCCCTACTGGGATTGATTCTAACCCCTTTGGCTGGAAATAAACCCCAGTTCTCTACTCAGTGATAATGAGGGTTGAACATGATCACAGAGAGTTGCAAATTTTTGGTGCTGTATAATCTGCATGACATTGTTGTACTGGGTTTCTCCCCTGGTTACAGTCTCATATCCTGTTTGGATTGGAAATCTGTGTCTGTAACCCATTGGGGCTGCCAATGTGTTAATGCCAACACTCCTGTTTTTTTCTGCTCCCCCAGGGCCAGGATGTTCCGACTTTTTGACTGATTTTTCTGATGTGGTTTAGCGAAAGTAAATCTGCATCCTTGCCCCCCCATAGGAGCTATGACTGCGCTATTGAATTATGCCCTGTAGTAAATTCCCAAAGGTCGCCTTTTAACTTGTCTGTACCTGAACATGACGCTAGCAGTCTTATATCAAAGTCATTGGAGAAGGGTCATATCAGACCATCCTCTTACCCTTGGGTGCCTTTTTTTTCTTTGTGGCCAAAAAGGATGGTTCATTAAGGCAGTGTATTGATTATCGTCTCTTGAACAATATCACTGTGTGAAATATCAAATCCGTTACCCTTGATTTCTGACCCGTTTTTTCCCAGGGTGAAAAGTGCTACTTGGTTTACCAAGCTTGACCTCAGGGGGGCGTATAACCTTATTCGCATTAAGCACGGGAGAATGGAAGAACGGCATTTAATACCCCAGAGGGGCATTTTGGAGTACCTAGTGATGCCCTTTGGGCTCACTAATGCTCCTTCCTTCTTCCAGTCCTTCCCATGAATGACATTTTCAGGGATTTTGTGGATAAATATTCTGATTGTTTATTTGGATGATATCTTGATTTTTTTCCAATGACAGGGACTCTCATGTGAAACATTTCGGACTGTGTTCCAATTTTGAGAGAGATGCTCTGTATGTGAAGTAGTGTTGAGCGATACGATACTGCAAATATCGGGTATCGGCCGATATTAGCTGTATCGGCCTTTCGATTCCGAATACCGATATTTTCGTCATATCGAATACCGGAATCGATTTGTCACTGTCACTGTCTGTGTCCGTCGTCGGGTCTGTCACTGTCAGTGTCCGTCGGTCGGGTCTGTCAGGAGTCAGCGGCACTTACCTGGCAGAAGATCTCCGGCGGTCACGGCCTGGACTGCTTCATGGCCGCCATCCTCTCTCCCCCGGCGGTCACATCAGTTTTCCTCGCGATACTGCAGTGACTGCTGGTAATCCCGGCCGTAAAGCATCGTCCGATGACTCACCGCCGGGGAAGCAGGTAATCAGCTGTGCTGCGTCGCGATGACAGGCTCTGCCTGTCATTGCGATGTAGCAAGCTGGATCGCCGTGGGACAGTCGTTACTATGGACTGCGTCGGACAGGTGGTAATACGGGTTGTTTTTTTTTTTTTTTCTTTTTTACAGAGATCAATGCGTCGCAGGAATGAGAGAGTAATAAAAAAAATTAAAACTGTGTTGTCTCTTTTATTTCATTAAAAGACTTTTTCTTGCTGTGTCTTTTTTTTATGCATTTAATAACTTTGGGATTAATAATGGATCGGTGTCTTATTGACGCCTCTCCATTATTAACCGGCTTATTGTCACCGTGCAATCAACGTGACATTAACCCCTTATTACCCCCGCTTGCCCACCGCTACAGAGCAAGTGGGAAGAGCCGGGTAAAGTGCCACAATTGCACATCTTTTGATGCGCCAAATGTGGGGCTGCTGTAGCCTGGTATTATCAGGCTTTTTGAGGCCAAAATCCATGGGCCTTGACAGCTTTTAATACCAGGCCGCAGCAGTCTGCATTTTACTTGGCTGGTTAACAAAAATAGGGGGACCCCTACGCCGTTTTTTTTTTCGAGGGGATCCCCTATTTTTGTTAACCAGCCAAGCTAAGCAGACTGCTGTGGCCTGGTATTATCAGGCTTGCAAAGTCCATGGATATTGGATCCTTACCAGCCTGAAAAACCAGGCCTCAGCGGTCTGCTTCATCTGGCTGGTTAACAAAAATAGGGGGGACCCCACGCCAATTTTTTTCGAGGGGATCCCCTATTTTTGTTAATCAGCCAAGATATGCAGACTGCTGTGGCCTGGTATTATCAGGCTGGCAAGGTCCATGGATCTTGGCTCCTTAACAGCCTGAAAATCCAGGCCTCAGCGGTCTGCTTCATCTGGCTGGTTAACAAAAATAGGGGGGACCCCACGCCAATTTTTTTTCGAGGGGATCCCCTATTTTTGTTAACCAGTTCCCTCTGACGTCACTGATTGTGTCCCTGGCTGACCTGAAGTGAAAGTGGAAAGCAATCAATTAAGCTTTCCACTTCCTCTCCTGTCAGCCAGGAGAGGAACTCATTCATTTGGGGGTTTACTGTGAGGCTGCAGCATTAGCTGCGGTCCCTGCAGTAAACATTAACCCTTTCTGAAGGATTACACCGTGGGACCTGACTGTACATCGGATTGGTAAGAATAATTTTGCTTTATTATTTTATTTTTATTACAGGAAATGGTTTTAGCAGGAAAATAAAATATGGTCAAAAACTGTGTGATTATTTCATTAAACTTGTTTTTTATTAAAGTGTGTGTGTTTTTCTTTCATACAATAGGATTAATAATTGATAGTTGTCTAATTGACAGCTCTCAATTATTAACCTGGCTTAAAGTGACCTTTCAATTGCAAGGTCATTTTAACCCCTTATTAACCCATTCGCCACCGCTACAGGGCAATGGGAATAGACGGGCAAAGTGCCAGAAAGGGCAAACTAATTAGAGATTTGCCCTTTCTGGGTGTCTGGGGGCAGATGTTAGTAGCCGGGGGGGGCAAAAATAATGGTCCCTCTCTGGGCTATTATTATCTGCCCCCACTCACTGGCTTTGTCTGTCTGGTTGCGAAAATAGGGCGGGAGCCCACGCATTTTTTTTCAGCAATTTTACACCTCATATATATATATACATGTCATTAAATTTGTGACACATATATAATATATATTTATATTTATAGTTCATACACTTCTACATAGTATAATAGCCGCTAATTCAATTGCCGGCTTTTGTGAAAATGCAGAACCCGACATGAAATGACACTTGGTTTACATAGAGTTAACCATGTCTTTTCATGTAGTTTGATATCTGATTTGCAAAACAATTACATGAGTGTAAGTGTGCAAAATTTCACACCTGTAGGGGTTAATTAAAGGTGTAAATTCGTAGCAAAAAAGTCCGTTTTTTTTACAACGAATTTACACCTTTAATTAACCCCTACAGGTGTGAAATTTTGCACACATAGACTGATGTAGTTGTTTGTGCAAATCAGATTGCAAACGACATGAAAAGACATGGTTAACACTATGTACACCAAGTGTCATTTCATGTCGGGTGCTTCTGTCTTTTCACAGAAGCCGGCTTTACCCGGCAATTGAATCAGAGGATATTTTACTATGTAGAAGTGTATAAACTATACATATATGTATATATATATGTCACAATGACATGTATATATATATATATATATATATATATATATATATATATGTATTCTATGTGTGTATATTTAGTGTTTACAAGGAAATAAAGGTTTTTTTTAGTTGCGATATTTTGTTCCCATAGACTTACATGGGACTTCCGGTATCGGAATCGGATATCGACGATATTTAGTGATATCGGCGATACCATTTCGATACGATATTTTTAGATATCGAGCAGTATCGCTCAACACTAATGTGAAGGGATCAAAGTGTCTTTTTGGCGTACAGAGGATCTCATTTCTGGGATTCATTTTGTCCCCATCTGTTATTGAAATGGACCCGGTCAAGGTTCAGGCCATCTGTGATTGGGTCCAACCTACTTCATTAAAGGCTCTTCATAGATTGTTGGGTTTTGCCAATTTTTATCGTAAATTTATTGGTAATTTCTCTGTTATTGTTAAACCATTGACTGATTTGACCAAGAAGGGTTCTGATGTGGTGA
Organism: Oophaga sylvatica; assembly: GCA_033576555.1. Lineage (NCBI taxonomy): Eukaryota > Metazoa > Chordata > Amphibia > Anura > Dendrobatidae > Oophaga > Oophaga sylvatica. Next base: position 401,207,046 of record JARQOD010000005.1, on the reverse strand, counting down.
ATTGGCCTCCTGAGGCAGTCTCTGCGTTTCAGGAACTTAAGCAGAGATTCACTTCTGCTCCTGTTCTACGGCAGCCTGATGTTTCTCTGCCATTTCAGGTGGAGGTTGATGCCTCTGAAATTGGGGCAGGTGCCGTTTTGTCCCAAAGAGATCCAGAGACCTCTAAAAGTAACCCTTGTGCCTTTTTCTCTTGAAAATTTTCTCCAACTGAACGTAATTATGACGTGGGTAATCGGGAGTTATTGGCCATGAAGTGGGCTTTTGAAGAGTGGAGACATTGGCTGGAGGAGCCAAACATCAGGTGGTGGTCCTCACGGACCATAAGAATCTGGTTTATCTGGAATCAGCCAAGCGACTTAATCCTAGACAGGCCAGGTGGGCCTTGTTTTTCACACGTTTTAATTTTGTGGTTTCCTTTCTTCCTGGCACTAAGAATGTTAAAGCGGATGCCCTCTCGAGGAGTTTCCTTGTGGACTCTCCTGAGGTATCTGATCCTGCTGTTATTTTGAAAGAGGGTGTAGTTCTTTCCGCCATCTCGCCCAATTGAGACTGGCTCTGGAAGGGTGTCAAGAGGATAAACCCGAGCGCTGCCCTATTGGGAAATTGTTTGTCCCAGACCGGTGGAAAAAGAGTGTGATGTCTGAGATTCAGTGTTCCGCGTTGGCTGGTTATCCCGGAATTTTTGGTACCAGAGACTTGGTTAGTCGGTCTTTTTGGTGGCCTACTTTGTCTCGTGACGTCAGGGAATTTGTGCAGTCCTGCGGGACTTGCTCTCCGCTCCAAGCCTTGCTCTCGCTCTAGTGGTTTGTTGATGCCATTGCCTGTGCCCAAGAGACCATGGACCCATATCTCTATGGATTTCATTTCCGACCTCCCTGTTTCTCAGAGAATGACCGTTATCTGGGTGATTTGTGATAGGTTTTCCAAAATGATACATCTTGTGCCATTACCTAAGTTGCCTTCCTCCTCCGAATTGGTGCCTTTGTTCCTTCAGCACGTGGTTCGGTTACACGGCATTCCTGAGAACATTGTGTCTGACAGAGGAGTCCAGTTTGTTTCCAGATTTTGGAGGACTTTTTGTTCTAAACTTGGTGTTCAATTGTCTTTCTCCTCGGCTTTTCATCCTCAGACCAATGGACAAACTGAGAGAACAAACCAGACATTGGAAACTTATCTGAGATGCTTTGTGTCTGCTGATCAGGATGACTGGGTCTCTTTTTTGCCTTTGGCTGAGTTTGATCTTAATAATAGGGCTAGCTCTGCCACTTTGATGTCTCCATTTTTCTGCAATTTTGGGTTTCACCCTCTGTGATGACATCTACTACATTTAGCAGCCTGTGTATAGCTGCGCTTTCCTTCCCCCCAGCCTGCACTCAGGCTTAGTGTAATCTGAGCTGCCAGCGCTGGAGTTTCCCTCCTCACCACAGGGGTCTGCATTGTCTGCCCATGTGCTTTTCCTCCCATAGCAGCCATTATGAGAATTCATTCTTTTTGGTTATAACACGGTGGGAGCTTTCGTTAGAAACACGAAAGTTACTGTCTTGAAACCTGTGTCCATCGGGCGTCGTTCCCGTGGTACTGGTGAACCCGTAACTCCAATAGAACCCGAGAAATGGAATTCTCGGATGCACCATGAACTATCTCACCCAAGTTTGGGCTCATTTGAACCGTCATTTTAAAGTAAGATCATTGATAGGACTGCCATTATTCTGTTAGTTTCCCAGAAGGCGGTATCAACCTTATGATCTTTCAGAGCTCAAACCATAACTTGTAGCCTGGAGAGGTGGCCAGAAAAACCATCCCCTTTTGTGAGGTCAGCAGCCCACAGGTATAAGTCTTGCAGTGAGCCCCCCCTTAGTCATTCCACGCTGTGATGACTTGACTAAGAGATCTGCAAATGAACTATGACATGTGGCTCCCTCCCCCAGCCAGTCTTGTCAGTACCTATGTAACTACCATGTAAGTGATTTTCACCTTTAATCCTGTTTTATTTCTAACTGCATTGTACATAACTGTATTACCTCAGCTTGTTACCTTTTTTTTTTAAAACTATAAGCACTGCCTGCCTTTTAAGGAATAAACCTATAAAATTATTAGTTTGTTTCTCCTGCTCTATAAACGAATTTGCACGTGCCTGAAGTACTACGCTACTGTTTTGGGGTTGCTACGGACCCTCTTGATAAATTGTTCATTAAGTAAATCGTAGCTGGTTGCAACTAAAAGAAGGGGTGTAAAGTATTAACCTATTGGGTGGCGTTGGCAGTGACGGAGCGGGTTTTATAAGTGTATTGCCTGGCTGCGGCCCGGAGTAATTATAATTCCCTCACTGCAGCGTGCCCAATAGCCAGCACGCATTCAAGTGGCCCGTCTGGCGACTAATTATCCTAGGTGCAGTTCCCTGACTGACCTGAGGGTAAGGGGGGCGCCAGAGAGCTGCAAGTTCCTAAGTGGAAGTGGGATAATTATAAATCCCTGCAGATTATTGGGTCGGACAGCAGCAGCCGTCGTGTGTGTGTGCGTTTTCGTCACATTGGTGGCAGCGGTGGGATCACAAGCCGTGATACCCCGGGCTACCGTGTGGCGGACCGTGTGCACGTTCGTCACATTGGTGGCAGCGGTGGGATTATAGAGCATTAGTGATCTGGTTTGAGCAATCATTCCATTCACTAAAAAATTTGCACGGTTCTTTAGGGACCCTGCAACTAAAGTTTTGGAGAACAGACTCAGTGTTTATTAGTCCTGAGACAATTGTGTGTACTTGCGGTTACCCCTCCCTTCTCTTTGTTTTCTATCCTATCTTTTATTTGGCAAACATGGCTACCATAGGAGCAAGTTGGTACGAAAAGCAGAGCAAGGACACTCTTGTGGGAATCTGCAAGTACCACGGCCTTGTCCACACGAACCGAACCAAAGGCCAACTGGTCCAGGCCCTGAAGGAACTGGACGAGCATCGGAGCGTGGCGGGCACAGGAGCCGGCCCAAGCCAAGGTGGTGCCGCAGGAGCAGAGGCCCAACCCCTGACTGCTTACACCCAGGGCGGGTTGGACCCTTACTTGCAGGCGGCCCTGGAGGGACTCTCCGCTGACAACCATGAAGGACGTCTGAAGCTGATCCAGCAAGCTCAAGAGAGAGCCGACCAGCGAGAGGCCAAACAGCGAGAGGCCGAGAGAGCCCAGCGAGAGGCCGAGCGGGAGGCTGAGAGAGCCGATGAACTGGAGCTGCTCAGACAAGGGGCAATGCCCTCCACAGCCCGGAGCGGTACACCCAGCAGCTCTCAGAGTCCGAAGCCCCAGCCGGAGCACTTTCCCGTGATGGAAAAGGACGGAGACTTGGACACTTTTCTGCGGGCCTTTGAGAAAGTCTGCAGACAGTACCAGCTGCCTGATGACCAATGGGCCAGGTACTTGACCCCCGGGCTAAAGGGCAAAGCTCTGGAGGCGTTTGCTTCACTCCCGCCAGATCAAGATGGTGACTATGAGGCCATCAAGCATGCCCTGATCGCCAAGTACCAGCTAACCCCTGAGGTATACCGAAAGAAGTTCCGGAACCTCCAACGTGGCCCACACGACAGTTATAGCGATGTGGTGCAAGGACTCAGGACCCACTTTGACCAGTGGATCCATGGACTGTCAGTTGACACCTTTGAGGAGCTGAGGGACCTGATGATCAAAGACCAGTTCCTGCATCTGTGCCCAGCTGAGGTCCGACAGTTTATCCTGGACCGAGAACTGGAGGACGCGGTCATAACAGCACGGATCGCCGACAGCTATGAGGCCAACCGAAAACCCGAGGTGCGGAAGCCCGTCACCGCCCGCTGGGGAGGGGGTAAGCCTGCAACCAACCCCAGTGCCCCTGCCAGCCATCCCTCTGGAGGCACTATCCCCTTTGCCAGCGCCAGGCCTACATCAGACCCCCGCCAGTGTTTCTCCTGTAAACGGACAGGACACATCAGCGCCACCTGTCCGGAGAGGCAGAAGAACCCCCCAGCCAAGGCCTCCGGGCCCAACGCCTCTGTTATTTTGGTGGGTGGTGTGGTGGGGAGGGTTGATGACAACGTGCAGCCCGTCCGCGTGGGGGTCCGTCATGCTACAGGCCTCAAGGACACCGGGGCTGAACGAACCCTCATCCGACCCGAACTGGCGGCCCCTGAAGAGTTGATTCCGGGGAAAACCTTAACTGTCACCGGGATTGGGGGCGTCCACTACCCCTTGCCGATAGCCCGGGTTTTCATTGACTGGGGTGCCGGGAGTGGGGTGAAGGAAGTGGGGGTGTCCGAAAACCTGCCCACTGATGTTTTATTGGGGACTGATCTGGGGAGGATGGTGGCGTACTATGTCCCTGACACCCCTCCCCAATCTGATAATAAGGTTAACGTTAACCATGATGTTGATGTTGATGATGATGGGAAACTGAATGTGTTACCTGCCAATGCTTTGCGAAGTGATTATGCAACCGATAACCTTTCTTTCCCTAGGAATGATGCTGATAGTGATGTATCTGTGCCATCTGAACCTGTTAACCCTTTCTCTGAAGTAGTAGATGTGTCCACAGGTACAGGAGCGATCAGCCACGTCGCTCTGCGGAGTGAGACGGCTGAGGAACCCCTAGCAGGAGCAAGCGACAGTGCTCAAGGAAATGGGGAGGTACATGGGAACCGTGAGGAAGGTGACGCCATGACACTGACCAGTGCCACCGAGGTAGGTAACTGGCCCATAAGTAGCACTGCTCCTGAAGTGTTGGGGGTGGATGGGGAGGTAGAGCCCATAGCAGCGCAGGCTGATGGGTCTGTAGAAATCCCCGGGGAGACTGCATATGTAGCTGCTGTCACCCGCAGTCAGAGTGCCCGGATCGCAGGTAGCGCCCTGCCATCTGGACCCTCCTCCGCTACAGGAGAGACTGAACCAGAGGTGGACCGAGAGCCGGTCCCAGAGGGTCCCAGTGAGGAAGGAACCCTGACGTCACTTCTGGCTGCCTCCAGCCAGGAGTTCCAGGCCGCTCTGCACTCAGATGCGAGCCTGGAGAACTTGAGGCACCTCGCCGAGACGCCCACCTCCGTGACTGATAAGGAGAGGGTGTTCTGGGAACGAGGAAGGTTGTACCGGGAGACAGTACCGGAGATTCCCAAAAGGAGTGGTTGAGGGAAATACAGCTGGTCGTCCCGCACCAGTTCCGAGGTGAGTTGTTGAGGATTGCCCATGAGATTCCACTCGCTGGACACTTGGGGATCAGCAAAACTAAGGCACGGCTGTCTCAACACTTCTATTGGCCCAAGATGGGGACAGATATGACTAATTACTGCCGCTCCTGTATCACCTGTCAAAGAGTGGGGAAGGGGGGGCCTGCTCTTAAGGCTCCCCTGATCCCGTTGCCAGTGATAGAGGAGCCTTTCCAGAGGATCGCGGTGGACATTGTGGGCCCGCTGGCCGTCCCCAGCCGCTCTGGAAAGCAATACATCCTTACTGTGGTAGACTACGCTACCCGGTACCCGGAGGCAGTAGCTCTGTCCTCAACAAAGGCAGATAAGGTGGCGGATGCACTGGTGACCATCTTTTCACGGGTAGGATTTCCCAGGGAGATGCTTACTGATCAAGGGACCCAATTTATGTCTCGCCTAATGAAGGCTCTCTGCAGCAAAATGCAGGTGACGCGTATGGTATCGAGTGCGTATCACCCACAGACCAATGGTTTGTGTGAGCGCTTTAACGGTACCCTCAAACAGATGCTCCGCATGCTGGTTGAGACCCAGGGACGCGATTGGGAGTGGTACCTCCCACACCTGCTGTTTGCCTACAGAGAAGTCCCGCAGGCCTTGACGGGGTTCTCCCCCTTTGAGCTCCTGTATGGCAGGCGAGTCCGGGGACCCCTTGGGTTGATAAGAGAATCCTGGGAAGATGAGCCAAACCCCACGGAAGTGTCCATCGTGGATTATGTCATGTGCTTCCATGACAAGATGCAGACCTTGACGCAGTTGGTGCATGACAACATGACGCAGGCTCAGGCTGACCAGAAGCACTGGTACGACCAGAACGCCCGGGAGCGGACCTACCAGGTGGGTCAAAAGGTGTGGGTGCTGGTCCCCGTACCAAAGGATAAGCTTCAGGAAGCCTGGGAAGGCCCGTACGTCGTGCACCAACGGCTCAACCCAGTCACCTACGTGGTCACACTTGACCACACTCGGGTAGGCGCAAGGCCTTTCACGTCAACATGACGAAGGCCCATCACGAACGTGAAGCCTGTCCTACCGGTCTGCAACCTGCCCGAGGGCGGGGAGGAGGATCCCCTCCTGGACATGCTGGCCCAAGCCAAGGCCAATGGGTCCATTGAAGACATGGAGGTAAATGCCTCGCTAACCGTCTCCCAGCGGTTGCAGTTGCTGACCACTCTGGAATCCTTTCGGGCCGTGTTCACTAACCAACCCGGAAGGGCCAAGTTGGCAGTCCACGAGGTGGACACCGGGAATCACGCCCCGTTACGGCGGACACCTTATCGGATCTCTGAGGAGGTGCAGCAGATTATGCGCCAGGAGATCCATGAGATGTTGCAGCTGGGGGTGATCCGACCGTCCAAAAGCGCGTGGGCCTCACCTGTAGTTCTCGTGCCAAAAAAGGATCGGACCACCCGGTTCTGCGTGGACTACAGGGGGCTCAACGCCATCACTACTTCTGATGCGCACCCAATGCCGCGCATCGAGGATCTGCTGGAGCGGTTGGCGAATGCCAAGTACATATCCATCATGGATTTAAGCCGGGGATACTGGCAGATTCCCCTGAGCCCTGCGGCGCAGGAGAAATCCGCCTTTATCACCCCTTTTGGACTGTACGAGTCCACGGTCATGCCTTTTGAAATGAAGAATGCCCCTGCCACTTTTCAGCGGATGGTCAACCACCTGCTTCAGGGACTGGAGGAGTACGCTGTGGCGTACCTGGACGACATTGCAGTCTTCAGTTCCACCTGGGAGGAACACCTTCAGCATCTCCAGGAGGTGCTCAAGCGTATTCGCCAGGCAGGTCTGACCATCAAGCCGGGAAAATGCCAGATGGGCATGAGGGAGGTCCACTACCTGGGGCACCGGGTAGGCGGGGGTTCCATGAGTCCAGAGCCCGAGAAAGTGGACGCGATCGTGTCCTGGCCCACCCCCAGGACCAAAAAACAGATGAAGTCCTTCCTGGGCACTGCAGGGTACTATAGGCGTTTCGTACCGAACTATAGCGCCATTGCAAAACCCTTGACGGACCTCACCAAGGGCGGTCTACCCCAAACAGTCAGCTGGACAGATGGCTGTGAGGCGGCATTCCGAGCTTTGAAAACAGCCCTGTGCAGCTCTCCAGTGTTGAAAGCCGTCGACAGCAGTCGGCAATTCCTGGTACAGACTGACGCCAGCGAATTTGGCCTCGGTGCTGTACTCAGCCAGGTTGATTCGGGGAACCAGGAGCACCTCGTGTTGTACCTGAGCCGGAAACTTCTGCCGAGGGAAGTGGCATATTCCACCATCGAGAAGGAGTGCCTGGCCATAGTCTGGGCGCTACAACGTTTGCAGCCCTACCTGTACGGGCGCACCTTCAAGGTGGTCACCGACCACAACCCTCTGAGCTGGCTGCACACAGTGTCCGGAACCAATGGTAGGTTGCTACGCTGGAGCCTTGCCCTACAACAGTATGATTTTGCCGTACAACACAAGAAAGGCAGCGATCATGGGAATGCTGATGGGTTGTCACGACGTGGCGAACCCGCTGAGGTGCGCATGGTGGATTACCGACAGGTCATGCCTCCGTAGCGCCCTCTAAGGGGGGGGAGGTGTGATGACATCTACTACATTTAGCAGCCTGTGTATAGCTGCGCTTTCCTTTCCCCCAGCCTGCACTCAGGCTTAGTGTAATCTGAGCTGCCAGCGCTGGAGTTTCCCTCCTCATCGCAGGGGTCTGCATTGTCTGCCCATGTGCTTTTCCTCCCATAGCAGCCATTATGAGAATTCATTCTTTTTGGTTATAACACGGTGGGAGCTTTCATTAGAAACACGAAAGTTACTGTCTTGAAACCTGTGTCCATCGGGCGTCGTTCCCGTGGTACTGGTGAACCCGTAACTCCAACAGAACCCGAGAAATGGAATTCTCGGATGCACCATGAACTATCTCACCCAAGTTTGGGCTCATTTGAACCGTCATTTTAAAGTAAGATCATTGATAGGACTGCCATTATTCTGTTAGTTTCCCAGAAGGCGTATCAACCTTATGATCTTTCAGAGCTCAAACCATAACTTGTAGCCTGGGGAGGTGGCCAGAAAAACCATCCCCTTTTGTGAGGTCAGCAGCCCACAGGTATAAGTCTTGCAGTGAGCCCCCCCTTAGTCATTCCACGCTGTGATGACTTGACTAAGAGATCTGCAAATGAACTATGACGTGTGGCTCCTCCCCCAGCCAGTCTTGCCAGTACCTATGTAACTACCATGTAAGTGATTTTCACCTTTAATCCTGTTTTATTTCTAACTGCATTGTACATAACTGTATTGCCTCAGCTTGTTACCTTTTTTTTAAAACTATAAGCACTGCCTGCCTTTTAAGGAATAAACCTATAAAATTATTAGTTTGTTTCTCCTGCTCTATAAACGAATTTGCACGTGCCTGAAGTACTACGCTACTGTTTTGGGGTTGCTACGGACCCTCTTGATAAATTGTTCATTAAGTAAATCGTAGCTGGTGGCAGCTAAAAGAAGGGGTGTAAAGTGTTAACCTATTGGGTGGCGTTGGCAGTGACGGAGCGGGTTTTATAAGTGTATTGCCTGGCTGCGGCCCGGAGTAATTATAATTCCCTCACTGCAGCGTGCCCAATAGCCAGCACGCATTCAAGTGGCCCGTCTGGCGACTAATTATCCTAGGTGCAGTTCCCTGACTGACCTGAGGGTAAGGGGGGCGCCAGAGAGCTGCAAGTTCCTAAGTGGAAGTGGGATAATTATAAATCCCTGCAGAATATTGGGTCGGACGGCAGCAGCCGTCGTGTGTGTGCGCGTTTTCGTCACATTGGTGGCAGCGGTGGGATCACAAGCCGTGATACCCCGGGCTACCGTGTGGTGGACCGTGTGCACGTTCGTCACATCCTCGATTTTCTTCGGGACAGACGGAGGCTTCTGTCTGTCCGGGTGTTGACTCTGTTGTGGAGCATATGCAGCAGATTTGGGACCAGGTAGTGGAGAGGTTGTCCCTCTCTCAGGAGAGGGCCCAGCGGTTTGCCAACCGGCATAGGACTGATGGTCCTCGGTTTGAAGTGGGGGACTTGGTCTGGTTGTCCTCAAGAAATATCCCTATGAGAGTTGCATCTCCTAAATTTAAGCCTAGGTTCATTGGACCTTATAAGATCATGGAGATTCTTAATCCTGTTTCCTTTCGTTTACTTCTTCCAGGGACATTTAAGATCCATAACGTGTTCCACAAGTCCTTATTGAAGAGGTTTGTCGAGCCAGTGGTTCCTATGGCTGCGCCTCCTGACCCTGTTTTGGTTGAGGGCAATCTGGAGTATGTGGTTGAGAAAATATTGGATTCTCGTTTTTCTAGACGGAAACTCCAGTATTTGGTTAAGTGGAGAGGTTATGGTCAGGAGGACAATTCTTGGGTGTTTGCTTCGGACATCCATGCTAGGAGACTGATCCGTGCGTATCACAGAGCTCATCCTGACCGACCTGGTTGCCCAAATGAGGGTTCGGTGACCCCTCCTCAAGGGGGGGTACTGTTGTGAATGTGTTAGAAATGAATTCTGAGCAGAAGCTCCCTCTGGTGGTTACAAACAGTACTGAACTATTCAATGAAGATTGGCAATCAGGTGTTACAGACTGGTCTTATATAAGGGAGGTTTCCTCCCATCAGGGTTGCCGGTGATCAATTGTTCTTGTCTCAACTTTGGTTCCTGGTTCTCTTGGAAGCTTGCTGTGTCTTGCCTGCATCTTCTGCTAACAGATAAGATATTTTCTGCTTTTATTTTTGTGCTTGCTTTTTGCATTTTGTCCTGTACTTCTGTGGAGGTCAGCCAGGTCCCCTCCGGGGGCTTGTGCTCCTCTCAGTTTATCTGAGCCACTGTTATTTGTTCATTTGCCTTTTCCAGTTTTTCAGTGGCTGCTGCTTAGTTTAGTTACACCAGAGAACTAATTTAGGTGGTAGAGGTCGTGTGATCTCAGGTGTTTTTGCAATTAGTGAGTTGGTATTTTTTTAGGGTTTTTTTTTGATTGCAGTAAGTGTCCTTCCTATCCTTTTCTTTCTAGGAAGATTGGGCCCCAACGTTTGCTCATACTATTTTCTGTCTGTGTCTGTATTTCCTCTTGTCTAACCGCCATTACATGTTTGGGGGCTTCCTATGTTCTTTGGGGATCTGCTCCGGGGCAGATCGTTTTCCTCTTTCTATCTTTAGGTGTAGTTAGCTTCTCAGGCTGTGACGAGGCGTCTAGGACCAACGTAGGTACGCTCCACGGCTGCCTTTAGTTGTGGTGGTTAGTCAGGGTACTGCAATCCAGTAGATTCCAACCTCTCTGGTGTATTGCCTTTTTTGCCTGCTCTCCTCAGCTACCAAATCATAACAATGGCCATTATCGAAGACAACCAGACTGGGTTTGAGTTGCAGTGGGGAGAGCCACTGATCGATCTGTTTTATTCCTTGCCACAGCTCTGCTGCAATGTGTGGTGTTTGACCTAAACAGATCAGTTTCAGCAGAGCATGTTGCCGCTTTGCCGATGCGCTGATGCACAGCTCCCAACTTGGGAGTGATGTAGAGGGTAATTCAGCATAGGATGAGGAGGCGGTGGAGGAGGAGGAAGAGGGGAGACTTGACGTATATGAGGCGGAAACCATGACTGAGGTTGGGCCCGCCATATGTGGCGTGGGTAGGATATGTGATGTTCCAGTTTGCGACTTTGTCCCACCCTCCACCAGGTTCAGCCAGTGTGCCATGACAGAAATGTATTGTCTCTGTCCACAACTACTTGTCCACGTCTCTGTAGTTAGGTAGACTTTCCCGGTTACGGCGTTGGTGAGAGCACTATTTAGATTGTTTAACACATGCTGATGTAATGCAGGGACGACACACCGGGAAAAATAGTGTCAGCTGGGAACAGGTTATCGTGGGGCTGCCACAGCCAAGAGAGCACATAAAGACTGTGTCCCCACAAGCCTAAATGGCAACATCTCCATGGCTAGCAACTTGGCAATGTGCGTGTTTAGTATCTGTGCTTGTGAGTGCGTGGGTTGGTATTTACGCTTACTTTCATAGATCTGAGGCACGGACAACTGGACGCTTGGCTGGGACAAACAAGTGGATGGGATTGTTGTGTCCCATGTCTCTGCAACCGCTGCTTGTGAGCAGGAAGTATGAGCACCTGCTTCCTGGCCAGCAGATTGGGAAGGACGGCTCACAGGCGACATGGCAGTTTTTTGACCCACAGACACTGATTTGGTGCCCTGTTGTTCCGCCCACCGACTAGGATGCTTGGCTGCTGTGTGTTTACGCATACTGGTGGTGCTCTGGTTGCCTTTGCCCTGGCCTCTTGGCCTCTGCTCAGTTTCGTATGGCAGATGCAGCAGATGATAATGTTTGGTTCAGAAGGACTATCTGAAAAAAATTCCAGACAGAGGATGAACGCCCCATTGCCTTGACTTGGGGCACAGAGGGATTGCTCATGGCAACAATTGACACACTTCGCACTCTGCTCTAACCAGTAGCCCTTGGTGCCTTTGTTGGTGCTACGTATCCACCTTCTTCCTCTGTGCTGGCTATGCATACCAACGGTCCAGGTCGGATCAGTGGACTCATCATCGACCACCTCGTCATCCATGTCATCCTCCTTCCGTGTTGATATTGTTTGCTGGCCAGATGGCAACTGTGTCTCATCATCATTAGCCTCCACCTCTTGAGCCGGTATATCACGTGGCTGAAAGTGGCTTTCTTCTGTCCGTGGGTTTTCAAATATTTGGCCATGAACAGATATACCTCCTCACGTTCCTCTTCAATGTTGCGTATTGAGAGGCGGGAGGCAACCAAAGGATCATATGTACCAAACAGAACATCGGAATGGCCAAGCATGGGGTCAAATGTGTCCTGTGACTGCTGGGGGGGAAGGAAGTAGGAACAGGTTGAGGATTGGATAACCCAGCGTTCTGTATATCAACAGTAGACTGTGTGGTCATGGAGTATTGGGTGCTACTAGAAAATTTCATTGAGGCCTTATCTGCCATCCAAGACAGTATCTGCTCTTGCTCTTCTGGCTTCCAGACACATTTACGCTCCAGATCGGGAATTTTCGCCAGGAACATAGATGCATCAACCTTCTTCTGTCTCCCAGACTCAGTGCCTTGTCGGGCACCACTGATAACCCCACGCCCATGTCCCTGTCCCTTCACAACAGGCTTTTTGGGAATTTGGGGGTTTTGTGACATAGTTGCAGATTTTAAGATGCAGATATTGGGGAACAAGGAGCAGTTCGTGCTTTGGAAGGTAGCACTACAGCCGAGTACTGCTTTCTGTTTTACAAACAGGAGGACTGTCTGCAATGTAAAAAAAATTGGCAGGAGTTTAAAGCCGAATATTTTGCTCACCAGTCACCAAAGAAGACAATGGTGCCGGCTACGTGTCAGTTGTGCAGTACCATGCGTGCTATTCGGTGTGCAAACAGCACCATAAGGGCAAAAAAATTGGCCTGAGTTTAACGCCGAATACATTGCATGCCAGTTACCACAGAAGACAACGGTGCTGGCTGCGTGACAATTGTGCAGTACCGTACGTGCTATTCAGTGTGCAAACAGCACCGTAAGGGCAAAAAAATTGGCCTGCAGGGGTAAATGGGACCCCAAAAATAGCTGGGAAAACTGTCACTACTCCTTGACCTTATACAGTACTTTCAGCAATAGCTGAGATATTGAGGTACTATGTATGTACTGTAACTCTCCTGCCTGTCTCCCTGTACTACTACAGTCACCTACTACTAGAATAGCTCACAAGAGCTTTTGTGTTTTTTTTTTTAGATGATTTGTGGACGATTTCCAAAAGCACAACTCTCCGTAGCAGCTGCTCACACTCTCCCTACGCTAGCAGTAGCTGTTTCCGGATGCAATGTGCAGAAAATGACGCCGACAGGGCTTGTATAGAGCCTATGAGTCATAGCCTACTATAATGACTCATTTATGATGCAGCGCAGCCAGCCAATCGCAGTAATGCCGCCCACAACCAAGAATGCTGTGGCATTACTGTGATTGGCTAATGCTGGGCGGGAGAAGATACGAATATAGTAGTGAAATACTCGCTAGGATTCGAGTACCGCATTACTCGCCGAGTAGCGAACCCTAACCAATATACTCACTAATCCTAACAAAATAAATGACGCAGATGCAAAGTAGACATATGGGAATGTTGTTATTAATGATATTGTGCAACATAACTAACTGGTTTAAGGATATAAAGATTGAAAGTTTGAAAATTGCGTTTTTTTTTTCAAAATTTTTGCCAAAATTCCAATACATTCACAAATAAAGGCAAGTCATATTGAACAAATTTTACCACTAGCATGAAGTATAATGTGTCATGAAAAACCAGTTTCAGAACCACTATGATATGTTGAAACATTCCAGAGTTATTACCAGATAAAGTGACAGGTTTATAAAATTTGGCCTGGTCATTAATGTCAAAAATATTTCTGTCACAAGTGCAATGATATCACAGAGAATGCATGAATGGTAAAAAAATACATATAAAATAAAGATGGTCATGCATGTCTATTGAATTGTGGACCAGCAGAAGGCCCATGCATTATTCAAAATGATTTCGCATTTAAGACTTTCCTGACCGAAGAAATAGGGACCGAATCAATAATTGTCAAGACCATACAGTGAAAAGATGCTCTATGTACTTCCCTTAGGCTACATTCACATTAGCTTCTGTGCGCAGCGTATCATCTGCATGCACAAACGCAAGCCAGAACGCATGCAAACGAATGTTTACGCAGTGTTTTTTATCCGCATCATCTTACACTTGGCGCCAAAAAAATGCTGTGTGTATGCGTTTTTGCATGAGTTTGCATTGTTTATCCGCATGCGTTCAATATTTCCAGGTGCTGTAATCAGTTTCTGGACATGCGCAGTCTGAAGTCCGCATGCGCATAGAACGCATCCATGCACATGTCCTTGCGTATCAATGCGTTCTCAGACAGTAATGCGTTGTTTTGATGCACTCATCTGCATGTGCATGACTGCACATATTTGATGGATTTTTGACGCTTCAAAAAAATGCAACATGTTGCGTTTGCCACATACCGCGAAATCACGCATGAGTACGCAAACGCATGTTAACACATGCAAACACATGTCCCTGCATACACCATGTTAAAGATATGTACGCAAGACGCATGCGGAAAGATACGCAGGTGTACGCTGCGCACACATACGCTAATGTGAACCCGGCCTTACATGATGTGTAAAGTTATGGCCATAACCTTGGACGTTAACTAAGATAAGCACATCTAGCTGCTGGTCCATGATTTATAAGAACATACACAGTAGCGTAGCTACTGGTGGAGCAAAGGGGGCCATCGCCCCGGGCCCGGTCCCACGAAGGGGTCCACTTGGAGCAACAGCGGCTTCTGTCCTCAGGGAGACCGCGGCAGATTGCTGCTCCCCTATCTTTCGGAGACACTGCAGCTGACTAGCAGAGTGGCAGGGTCTCTGCGCAGTGTAGTGTGCACTGCAGAGTAGGCAGTGTGACCTGCTGGGCTGTCAGTGCTGCAGCACCCTGTGTGCTCTGCCTGATGCACGCTGGAGCTCCCCTGGGTCCTAGTGCCCACATTACAGATACCTCAGACACTTCCTGGCCATGTCTGACCTCATCATATGCTCTGCGCCTGCAGCACTTGGATCAGAAATTGCAGATGCCATCCATAAACCACCTGCCTGCAAACTTCATCAGACCGTGGCCAAAATGTACTAGGTTTACTATATTCAGGTATGCAATGGTCACTGTGGGGTGAATGTGAGAGGATGGGAGCAGGGTAGTAGCTGAAGGGCTGGTGGAGGGAGGACAGGGCAGGGGCCATATTAATATACTTATTATTACAGTGTTTAGTGTTATGCACTCCATTACATGTAATAAGTGCTGTTTGGGGGCTGATGGGGAGGTAGGGGGCTTATTATTGTTACGGCCGGGGTCTTATTATAAGCCCAGCCTGTGAGTATAACAAGCCCCCATACCGTAACCGCGGCATGAGCTGTGTTATATATATATATATATATATATATAAAATATATATATATATATATGTAATACTGTTATAGTATGTAACATTATTATCATAAAGTTATTAAAGGGAATCTGTCACCCCACTTTTGGACTATGAGATGAGGCCACCGCCATCAGGGGCTTATCTACAGCATTCTGTAATGCTGTAGATAAGCCCCCGATGTCACCTGAAAGAGAAGAAAAACTAGTTACATTATACTCACCCAGGGGCGGTATGGCATCCGATTCGGTCCGGAGGGAGTCGTGGTCCGGTCCGGCGCCTCCCATCTTTTAGCGAAGACGTCCTCTTTCCGTCCCGTCGCGGCTCCTGTGCAGGCGCACTGGTCTGCCCTGGTGAGGGCAGAGTAAAGTACCGCAGTGCGCAGGCACCAGACCTCTGACCTTTCCTGGCGCCTGCGCACTGCAGTGCTCTGCCCTCACCAGGGCAGATCAGTGTGCCTGCGCAGGAGCCGCGACGGGACGGAAAGAAGAGGACGTCTTCGCTAAAAGATGGGAGGCTCCGGATCGGACCGCGACTCCCTCAGGACCGAATCGGATGCCGTACCACCCCTGGGTGAGTATAATCTAAGTCGTTTTTCTTCTCTTTCAGGTAACATCGGGGGCTTATCTAGAGCATTACAGAATGCTGTAGATAAGCCCCTGATGGCGGAGGCCTCATCTCATGGTCGAAAAATGGGGTGACAGATTCCCTTTAAAGGGATCCCTGGCGGGGGATACAGGCCGCTCATGGCTTGTGCAGCGTCTATCAGCCCCTGCTGTAGTGTGTCACATATGTTTGGCTCCATAAATCTGCAGTGTTTCAGAGAAAAACATACTAATAGCTGCTGGGGAGCAAGTAGCGCTGTGCACTAGTCCTACAGACAGGTCCCTGGCGGCTTCTCACCACACGCTGACAGTGCGGTGCTGTGCACTAGTCCTACAGACAGGTCCCTGGCGGCTTCTCCCCCATGCTGACAGTGCGGTGCTGTGCACTAGTCCTACACACAGGTCCACGGCGGCTTTTCCCCACCCGCAGACAGTGAGGTGCTGTGCACTAGTCCTACAGACAGGTCCCTGGCGGCTTCTCCCCACATGCTGACAGTGCGGTGCTGTGCACTAGTCCTACACACAGGTCCACGGCGGCTTTTCCCCGCCCGCTGACAGTGCGTTGCTGTGCACTAGTCCTACAGACAGGTCCCTGGCGGCTTCTCCCCACATGCTGACAGTGCGGTGCTGTGCACTAGTCCTACACACAGGTCCACGGCGGCTTCTCCCCACATGCTAACAGTGCGGTACTGTGCACTAGTCCTGCAGGCAGGTCCCGGATGGCTTCTCCCCACACGCTGACAGTGCGGTGCTGTGCACTAGTCCTACAGACAGGTAACTGGGGGCTTCTCCCCACACGCTGACAGTGCGGTGCTGTGCACTAGTCCTACAGACAGGTCCCCGGCAGCTTTTCCCCGCCCGCAGACAGTGCGGTACTGTGCACTAGTTCTACAGGCAGGTCCCGGGCGGCTTCTCCCCACACGCCGACAGTGCGGTGCTGTGCACTAGTCCTACAGACAGGTAACTGGCGGCTTCTCCCCCCATACTGACAGTGCGGTGCTGTGCATTATTCCTACAGACAGGTCCCTGGCAGCTACTCCTCACATGCTGACAGTGCGGTGCTGTGCACTAGTCCTATAGACAGGTCCCTGGCAGCTTTTCCCCGCCCTCTGACAGTGCGGTACTGTGCACTAGTCCTACAGACAGGTCCACGGCGGCTTCTCCCCGCCCGCTGACAGTTCGCTGCTGTGCACTAGTCCTACAGGCAGGTCCTGGGTGACTTCTCCCCACGTGCTGACAGTGCGGTGCTGTGCATTATTCCTACAGACAGGTCCCTGGCGGCTTCTCCAGACACGCTGACAGTGCGGTACTGTGCACTAGTCCTACAGGCAGGTCCCGGGCAGCTTCTCCCCACATGCTGACAGTGCGGTACTGTGCACTAGTCTCTACAGACAGGTCCCTGGCGGCTTCTCCCCACATGCTGACAGTGCGGTGCTGTGCACTAGTCCTACACACAGGTCCACGGCGGCTTCTCCCCACATGCTAACAGTGCGGTACTGTGCACTAGTCCTGCAGGCAGGTCCGGATGGCTTCTCCCCACACGGTGACAGTGCGGTGCTGTGCACTAGTCCTACAGACAGGTAACTGGGGGGCTTCTCCCCACACGCTGACAGTGCGGTGCTGTGCACTAGTCCTACAGACAGGTCCCCGGCAGCTTTTCCCCCCCGCAGACAGTGCGGTACTGTGCACTAGTTCTACAGGCAGGTCCCGGGCGGCTTCTCCCCACACGCCGACAGTGCGGTGCTGTGCACTAGTCCTACAGACAGGTAACTGGCGGCTTCTCCCCCCATACTGACAGTGCGGTGCTGTGCATTATTCCTACAGACAGGTCCCTGGCAGCTACTCCTCACATGCTGACAGTGCGGTGCTGTGCACTAGTCCTATAGACAGGTCCCTGGCAGCTTTTGCCCGCCCTCTGACAGTGCGGTACTGTGCACTAGTCCTACAGACAGTTAACTGGCGGCTTCTCCCCACATACTGACAGTGCGGTACTGTGCACTAGTCCTACACACAGGTCCACGGCGGCTTCTCCCCGCCCGCTGACAGTTCGCTGCTGTGCACTAGTCCTACAGGCAGGTCCTGGGCGACTTCTCCCCACGTGCTGACAGTGCGGTGCTGTGCATTATTCCTACAGACAGGTCCCTGGCGGCTTCTCCAGACACGCTGACAGTGCGGTACTGTGCACTAGTCCTACAGGCAGGTCCCGGGCAGCTTCTCCCCACATGCTGACAGTGCGGTACTGTGCACTAGTCCTACAGACAGGTCCCAAGCGGCTTCTCCCCACCGCTGACAGTTCGGTGCTGTGCACTAGTCCTACAGGCAGGTCCCGGGCAGCTTCTCCCCACATGCTGACAGTGCGGTACTGTGCACTAGTCCTACACACAGGTCCCTGGCAGCTTTTCCCCGCCTTGACAGTGCGGTACTGTGCACTAGTCCTACAGACAGTTAACTGGCGGCTTCTCCCCACATGCTGACAGTGCGGTACTGTGCACTAGTCCTACACACAGGTCCACGGCGGCTTCTCCCCCGCTGCTGACAGTTTGCTGCTGTGCACTAGTCCTACAGGCAGGTCCTGGGTGACTTCTCCCCACGTGCTGACAGTGCGGTACTGTGAACTAGTCCTACAGACAGGTCCCCGGCGGCTTCTCCCCACACGCTGATAGTGCGTTGCTGTGCAATAGTCCTACAGGCAGGTCCCCGGCGGCTTCTCCCCACATGCTGACAGTGCGGTACTGTGCACTAGTCCTACAGGCAGGTCCCTGGCGGCTTCTCCCCACGTGCTGACAGTGCGGTACTGTAAACTACTCCTACAGACAGGTCCCTGGCGGCTTCTCCCCGCCCGCTGACAGTGCGGTGCTGTGCACTAGTCTTAGAGAAGCCACCTGGGACCTGTCTGTAGGACTAGGGCACAGCGCCGCTCTCTTCCCAACAGCTACTAAAAGTATGTTTTTCTCTCAAACCTCACAGCTTTACAGAGACATTCATACCTGGTGAGATGCTACAGCCGGTGCTGATACACGCTGCACATAGTTTGAGCTGCCTGTATCACTCGGGGCTCCCTTTAAAGGGGTAGTCCAGACTTGGAATAAAAGTCTGCAGTCAATCTATGAGACTGCAGGCTGCCAACTCATGACAAGGTGCAGTGCGCCTGCTGCCGTGACTCCCATCAGGTGCGATCAGGCGGTCATGCAAGCTCATGTTTACTATTTGCACGTGCCGCCTTGATACGTTTGTCGTCTTTCAATAAAAAAATGATTGAGAGAAGCCGAAAGAGTGTAGTTGACACATGACTGCAAGTTGTATACCTGCGATCACATGACCGCCTATTCACATCACCAATACTGGAACTATTATTACTGTACATGGGGGGACTCCGGGGACATTATTAAATGTTAAGTGGCCACTTAAGAAGCATTATTGCTATATGGGCACTCAGTGTTTTGTGATTGTCAAAGGTGGCATTATTTCTTTCACAGTGGGGGCAATACTATGTGGGGCAATAAGAGGAGAACTGTTTTTGTACAGCAGGGGCATTAATAGGGACACATACGGCAGACTCGGTTCAGTATTGGGATATCAGTAGGATGAGGAGGTTGTGCAGGCAGAGAATAGACGGGAACGATGCTGGAAATGTGAGAAATCATATTTGTCTTTGTTGTAATATCTATCTACAGCTGAGTCCTGGCTGGAGAAGTTGTCGTGTCGGCCTGGGCTAGATGGAAAAGATGGGAAAAGTGAACATTTCCATCAGAAAGAACGTCCTCTGTAAGTCACTATTTATAACTGTACTGTAGTCGCCTGTATGTTCTGCAGTAGTGGTGTCTAGCACCATATGGTGGTAATAAGTGGTTTTTCAAAGAGATTTATTTTCAGTAATACCATGGTCATCGGCTGAGGTTCCCCTATGTCGACAATTAGGGTGTGCCACTATAGTAGTAATCAGGGTAACCTGGGTAGGGGCTCACTCATATTTCGCCCCCCCCCCGACCTAGACCCCTAGCTACGCCTCTGAACATACATGATATATACAGTGGGGAAAATAAGTATTTGATGCAAAATCGGCAGTGTAAGTTTTCCCATGTAATTTTTATCATAAGTACACTTATACTGTGAGAGACAAACTAAAAATAAAAACTAGAAAATCACATTGGATGATTTTTAAATAATTAAATTGCATGAAATAAGTATTTGATCACCTACCATCCAGCAAGAATTCTGGCTCTCAAAGACTTGATAACTTTTCTTTAAGAAGCCCTCCTACTCTGCACTCATTACCTGTATTGTACCAGTTTGAGTGTATGGCCAGGTGTTTTTTATACAGGTAACAAGTTCAATCACACTACAAACTCTCTACCATGGCCAACACCAAAGAGCTGTCTAAGGACACCATGGACAAAATTGTTGACCTGCACAAGGATGGGATGGGGTACAGGCCAAAGGCAAGCATAGAGGTACATGCAGCCGCACGCTCCTGTCCGAGTGCCAGCAGCAGTGCCGGGTATTGACATGCGAGATTAGTGCGAGTTCCTCGCATGTCTGACCCCGGCCTAATTCTGAGAAAGGTAAGAAATCAGCTAAGATCTACACAGGAGGACCTAAATACATTACAGTTAGTAACACACAATGCCATCATGGATTAAAATCCTGCAAGGCACACAGGGTCCCCCTGCTTATGCCAGCACATATCCATGCCTGTTTGAAGTTTGCCAATGACTATCTGGATGATCCACAGGAGGCATGGGACAAGGTCATGTGGTCAGATAAGACCAACTCGCCATGTTTGGAGGAAAAAGAATGATGACTACAACCTCAAAAACACCGTCCCAACCATGAAGCATGGTGGGAGAAACATCATAATTTAGGGGTTCTTTTCTGCAAGGGGACAGTACAACTGCACCTTATTGAAGGGAAGATGATGTGTCATATATTGTGAGATTTTGGCCAACAACCTTCTTCCTTCAGTAAGAGCATTGAAGATGGGTCGTGGCTGGGTCTTCCAGCATGACAATAACCTGAAACACAAAGCCAGAGCAACTAAGGAGTGGCTCCGTAAGAAACTTTTTCAAAAGGTCTTGGAGTGGCCCAGAAATTCTCCAGACCGCAACCCAACAGAAAATCTTTGGAGTGAGCTGAAACTCAATGTTGCCCAGCAACAGCCACAAAACTTGAAAGATCTGGAGAAAATCTGTATGGAGGAGTGGGCTAAAATCCCTGCTGCAGTGTGTGCAAAGTTGGTTAAGAACTACAGGAAACGTCTGACCTCTGTAATTGCAAACAAAAGGTTTATACAGGTAGTCCTCGGGTTACGACGGTCTCGAGTTACGTCGTTTCGTGTTTACGACGCTTTATACGACGGCCTTTATACAACTTACGCGATTTTCCGTTGTAAGTCGAACTACGTGCAGCGGCGGAAGTATAGAGTCCAGGACAGTACTGTACTGTACACTGTACCCGGTTACACGAGGAAAACGAGCCTCCTGCACGCCATAACACCCTTCATTATGGCGCCCAAACGTAAGCCAGACTCATCTGATACCAGTGCATTGAAGAAAAGGAAGGCCATCACCATGGAGGTGAAAGTGGATATCATAAGGCGATCAGATAAGGGGGAAACACCAACAGAAATTGGCAGGTCATTAGGACTTAGTCGTTCGACTGTCGCTACGATTATCAAGGATAAAGATCGTATCCTTGAACATGTGAAAGGATCTGCTCCTATGAAAGCGACAGTGATAACAAAGCAGCGTAGTGGGCTTATTCTTGAGATGGAAAGATTATTGGTGCTTTGGTTGGAAGACCAAAATCAACGCCGTATCCCTGTGAGCCTTATGGTTATTCAGGAGAAGGCTAGGCGACTGTTTGAGGTGTTGAAAAGAGAAAAGGTGGAAGGAAGTGAAAGGGAAGAATTTGTGGCGAGTAGGGGTTGGTTTATGAGGTTTAAGGATCGTGCCAATTTCCATAACATTAAAGTGCAAGGTGAGGCTGCTAGTGCTGATGAGAAAGCAGCAACTGAATTTCCTAAAGCATTGACTGAGATAATTGAGGAGGGTGGTTACTGTGCTCAACAAGTGTTCAATGTGGATGAGACATGCTTGTTTTGGAAACGTTTGCCTAACCATACTTACATCACCAAGGAGGAGAAGTCGGCACCAGGTCATAAAGTCAGCAAGGAGAGACTGACTTTGCTTCTTGGGGGCAATGCTGCTGGCGGCTATAAACTGAAGCCCATGCTGGTGTACCAGGCTGAGAATCCAAGGGCACTCAAGGGCATTTCAAAAGGTCAACTACCAGTCATCTGGAAGTCTAATAGGAAGGCATGGGTGACACTTGCAGTGTTTGATGACTGGTTCACCAACCATTTTGGGCGAGGCATGGAGCGGTATTGTACCTCCAAGCATATCCCCTTTAAGGTGTTGCTAATTCTGGACAATGCCCCTGGACACCCTGCCCATCTGGATGACTTTAACCCTAATGTCAAGGTGGTTTACTTTCCACCTAATACCACTGCCCTAATACAGCCCATGGACCAAGGAGTCATTGCTACTTTCAAGGCCTACTACCTCTGAAGGGTCATTGGTAATGCTTTACCAGCAACTGAAAAGAATAAGGACTTGATTCTAAAAGACTTTTGGAAAACATACAACATTCTTGATGCTGTGAATAACATTGCGGATTCCTGGGATGAGGTTAAGCAGACCAGTATGAATGGTGTGTGGAAAAAAACTGTGTCCCCAGTTTGTGAATGATGTCACAGAGGTCAAAGAGTCAGTGACTAGTGTCATAAAGAACGTTGTTGATATGAGTAAGACAATGAATCTGGAGGTGGATGATGTCACAGAGCTACTGGCATCTCATAGAATCATAGAATCATAGAATGGTAGAGTTGGAAGGGACCTCCTGGGCCTTCTGGTCCAACCCCTGCTCAAAGCAGGATTCTCTAAATCATCCCAGACAGATGTCTATCCAGCCTCTGTTTGAAGACTTCCATTGAAGGAGAACTCACCACCTCTCGTGGCAGCCTGTTCCAGTCATTGATCACCCTAACTGTCAAAAAGTTTTTTCTAATATCTAATCTGTGTCTCCTCCCATTCAGTTTCATCCCATTGCTTCTAGTCTTTCCTTGTGCAAATGAGAATAAAGATGATCCTTCTACAATGTGACAGCCCTTGAGATATTTGTAGACAGCTATTAAGTCTCCTCTCAGTCTTCTTTTTTGCAAGCTAAACATTCCCAAATCCTGCAACCGTTCCTCATAGGACATGGTTTGCAGACCGGTCACCATTCTGGTGGCTCTTCTCTGAACTTGCTCCAGTTTGTTGATGTCTTTTTTAAAATGTGGTGCCCAAAACTGGACACAGTATTCCAGATGAGGTCTGACCAAAGAGGAGTAGAGGGCAATAATGACCTCACGTGATCTAGACTGTATGCTTCTATTGATACATCCTAGAATTGCATTTGCCTTTTTTGCTGCAGCATCACACTGTTGACTCATGTTAAGTCTGTGATCAATTAGTATACCCAAGTCTTTTTCATGGAGAGGAGTTATCTGCTGAGGACCTTATTCAACTGGAGAAGCCGATGATAGAGGAAGAGGAAGACATACCAACCCCAGAACCCAAGAGATTTACAAGACAGGGCTTGGCAGGAGGTTTTGCCCTGATAGAAGAAGGGTTGTCAAGGTTTGAGGCTGAGGATCCCAACATGGAGAGGTACACTAGGGTTGCCAGGGGAGTCATGGATTCCCTCAGCTGTTACAAGGAGATCTTGGAGGAGAAGAAGATGGTCTGCTTCCAAACTAACCTGCAGCAGTACTTCAAGAAGGTAGAGAGGCCTGCAACAGATCCTGTACCTGTATCCTCTACCTCAGCTGCCCCTCTTGACTCACCTGCCCCTCTTGACTCACCTGCCCCAGTATCTCCAGCACCTTCCTTCCAATAAGCCTGTTCTCTCTTTGGAATTGTTATCTTTGTTTATTACAGTACAGTACACTGTTTATTACTGTTACAGCACTTCATTTCATTATTAAACGTACTGTACTGCACAATATTTTACTGTGTTTATTGATAATTATGTAGGGTACTGTGTTAGAATAGGTGTTTGCAGTACTGTACTGTTATTATGGTGCAGTACTGTATGAACGTAAGTTCCGACTTACGTCGAAATTCGGTTTACGCCGCCGCGTAAGAACGGATCAGCGTCGTAAGTCAAGGACTACCTGTATATGAAAGATTTAGTTCTGTTTTTCCATTGTATCAAATACTTATTTCATGCAATAAATGCAAATTAATTATGTAAAAATCATACAATGGGATTTTTTTAGACTCTGACTCACAGTTAAAGTGTACCTATGATCAAAATTATAGACCTCTCCATTCTTTGTAGGTGGGAAAACTTGTAAAATTAACAGTGAATCAAATACTTATTTTCCCCACAGTAGATTTACTTTTTTTGGGGTGGCATGGGTTGGGGGTGGGGGGAGGGGGAAGATGCATCTTTTACCATGTGCACGTTCTCTGCAATAGTGATTATACCTACCCATGATGTTTAAGGGACTATGGCAGAATATAGTATATATTATTCTTTTGTGTGTCTTGTGTTATTGTTCGGTGTATCACACATGCTTGAGAGATGATTTATAGGGATTAACAGAGGATAATAGGTGAAGTCAAGGAAGAGTTTGGGTGCAATTTCTCGTGCTGCATTTTAGGGCGCCAACTCACATGGACAGGTATGGCCGATATCGAGGGCCCTACAGTGATACTACAGTTAACATCCAATCACCCCTTACCTTTGTCTCCCTTTCTCATCTCCACATGTGAATAGAATATATATAGTGGATGGTATAGTGTAATGGTTAAGTGCATACCCTATGGCACTGATGGCGAACCTATGGCACGTGTACCAGAGGGCACGCAGAGCCCGCTCAGCTGGCATGCGGCCTCGCCTCATCTTTGTGCTGCAGCTTCCTCTCACACATTGAGCGGCGCCACTCAATGTGTGAGACGAAGTGAGAGGACGGAAGCTGCCAGCGCGCGGAGAGGCAAGTGTGGCCGCTGTGGTGTGTGTGTGTCCACTGTGGTGTGTGTGTGGTGAGTGTGGCAGCTGTGGTGTGTGAGTGTAGCCACTGTGATGTGTGTGTGGTGAGTGTGGCCGCTGTGGTGTGTGTGTCAACGATGGGGAGAGGGCCAATGATGGCGGTGATGGGGAGACGGCCAATGATGGGGAGAGGGCCAATGATGGCGGTGATGGGGAGAGGGCCAATGATGGGAGTGATGGGGAGAGGGCCATTGATGGGGAGAGGGCCAATAATGGGAGTGATGGGGAGCGGGCCAATGATGGGAGTAATGGGGAGGAGGAAATTATGGAGGTGATGGAATGGGCAATTTCTACATGAAGGGGGGTCATGATGGGGCATATTACTACAAGAAGGGGACAATGATGGGGCATATTTCTGCATGAAGGGGATCATGATGGGGCATTTTTACATGAAGGGGATCATGATGAGGAATATTTCTGCATGAAGGGGATCATGATGTGGCATTTCTACATGAAGGTAATCATGATGGGGCATATTTCTGCATGAAGAGGATCATGATTGGGCATATTTCTGCATGAAATGGATCATGATGGGGCATTTGGCACGTGTTGGCACTTCGTCATAAATAATTGGGTTTTAGGTTGCAGTTTGGGCACTCGGTCTCAGAAAGGTTCGCCAGCACTGCCCTATGGGTTCAAATCCTGGCTCTGCCCTGTCAAAAATAAAAGTAAATTATACGCCAAGGCTCCTAACACTATAATACTACCTTAAGCAGCTGTTAAAAGTTCCTAACCACTGACATGGGAGACATGGGTTCAAATCCTGGCTCTGCCCTGTTGGACATAATATAACAGTAGTGGTCCTTGGGCAAGACTACTAACACTATAGTGCCTACCTCAATAAACATGAGTGTCAAGAACAAAGAGCCCGGATTAACAAGATGTTGAGGAACCAGGACAATCTGATGATAAATGGGCTATTGGAACAAACCATTCATGGACAAAGGCAAGAGAACCTGGATCTGATGAAATGCTACTATAACAGCAGACCAAATGAGAGAGGATACATGTAACATGAAGTGTATGAGGAAACTCTGGATGGATACGAGATCTGCATGTCCATTGACTGAGAAACAACAAGTTATCCAACATCATAAAGAGAAAGCTATTATCACAACTTGAGATGGATCAACTGCACTGCAGAGCCACATCACATGAAGACAAGGAAGAACAACATAAATGCCCTGCTCTCCAGAGAACCATCCAAGGTGTACTCCCAACTACAGAGTAACAGCACAAAAGCAGCAACTCCTGAACAATACTGGAGAAGGAAAAACACAACACCAGTGCAATATGGCTGCAAGATCTGAGAATGAAACACAAGCCACAGAACCATAAGAACCAATACATGAATCCAGCTCAGAAAGGCATTGGAACCAACACCAGAGGCTCTAAGCACCAGCTCCTAATAGATAGGCCAATCTCAGCACAGCCTATGACTCAATGCCACACACATGGATCTGTGAGTGCTTGGCTCTCTACAATGTCAACAGGAAATTAAGAACCTTCCTCAGAAACTCAATGGGGCTATGGAGAACAACAGTGGAAGTCAACTCAAGACAAGTAGCACAAGTGACCATCAAATGCAGCATATACCAAGGTGATGTACTGTTCCCACTGCTGTTCTGAACCCCTCAGATAATTACAGAGTCTGGCTACGGATACAAGTTCAAGAGTGGAAGCACCATCAGCCTCCTGACATCAAGTTGTATGCGAAAAACGAACGAGACATCAATTCTCTGATCCACCTGACAAGTGAAGACATCAGGATGTCCTTCAGACTGGAGACTGGCCGGTTGGTAATAAAGAGAGGCAAGGTAGTCAAAACTGATGGAGTGGAATTACCAGCAGATGTCCAGACATACTATAAATTTCTCGGCATCCCACAGGGATACGGTAACCATGATAGGGAGGCAAGGAAAGCAGCAACATCCAAATACCATGAAAGGGTAAGACAGGTCCTGAAGAGGCAGCTCAATGGGAAGAATAAAATATGTGCCATCTAACACACAAAAATTGTATACCAACAGAAAGGAGGGTGGTTGAGGCTTGATAAGCTTCCAAGCCACCATCACAGATGAAACAATGAATATCCAGGAATACATCAGAAAAAGGGTACCAAAAGATGAGATGCTGAGAGAATGCCTTAAGGCCGGCGTCAGACACAACGTATAAAAATATGGACCATATTGTACGGACGTAATACGCAGAAAAGTTCCCTGAACAGTGATCAGTATGTCATCCGTTGTCGTTGTCAAGGTGTGGATGTGTATTTTGCGCATGTAAGCATCCGTATGGCATCCGTATTGCGTTTTTTTCTCGCGACCTTGCAAAATGGACATAGAACGGTTTTTAGGCCTGAAAATAATTTAAACCATCATCAGCAACCCTATTTATTGCCTCTGCATCAGGTGGCAGTCCCCAATCTGGCCATTTTAGCGCTGTGCTTGTGTTGGAGTACTGCTGGTTGTTTGCCAAAATGTCTGACACATTTCAGTTCACCCCAACTGACCGAGTTCTGTACAACTGGGTTTTGTCCCGCCGCTTTGGGCAGCCATACTCAGTGATAGTTGATCCGAGGAGGAGGAGACTAATGTGGGTGCATCCGCATTTGAGGCAACGCCTCAATAAAGGCCATTTTCACCGCCTTTATGCATCTCTTCGGACACTTCCCGACAAGTTTTTC
Organism: Oophaga sylvatica; assembly: GCA_033576555.1. Classification (NCBI taxonomy): domain Eukaryota; kingdom Metazoa; phylum Chordata; class Amphibia; order Anura; family Dendrobatidae; genus Oophaga; species Oophaga sylvatica. Next base: position 401,179,420 of record JARQOD010000005.1, on the reverse strand, counting down.
CTATATTGTCAGATGAGCACTGCCACCTTTGATGCTTTGTTGGAGACAGTGCGCCCAGGGATCACCTACCAGGACACCAGGATGCACAAATGTTTCTCTGCAGAGGAGCGCCTTTTCCTTGCGTTACAGTATGTATTCCTCAGCTACATACTGTATGTTGATGATGTGTTTTCCCTCAACTTTTCTTGGCACTGAGCCCTTTTGCTTCATTATCTTCTTAATATATCCCAAATATCAGTTCTAAGTAACAATACTATGATGTTTATGTGAAATTCACATAGACCTTTGCCTTGTGTATATGTAGTGTTTGGCTTGCTTGTTATTTACACACTGTTCGGGTGATCTATATTTATTTTGTGAAACCTTTTGCATGTTGTAATGTTTGATCTATCTACATTTGTTTAATTGTAGGTTCCTCACAACTGGCATTTCATATGCTGCTGCACTCCATCTGGAGTTTTTGATAGGGAGATCTACCATATCTGGCATAGTTCGTGATACATGTTCCAAAATCTGGATCAGAATTCATCAAGTGGTCATGCCTGAGCCCAAGATGGAAGACTGGATGAGGATTACCAGGGGATTTGAGGAGCAATGCCAATTTCCCAATTGTATTGGAGCCCTGGATGAGAAGCACATCCGTATGCGTAAGCCGCCGAACTCAGGGTCCCAATTCTATAATTATAAATAATATTTTTCTGTAGTTCTGTTGGCTCTGGTTGACTGTAACTACAGGTTTATAATTGTAGACATTGGGGCTTATGGAAGAACTGGAGACTCTCGAGTCTTCAATTCTTCCATTATGGGTCGGCGGCTGCGCAATAACCAGTTGGACCTACCACCACGTCAGCTTCCTGGCTCCAATATTGAACCTGTGCCTTATGTTGTAGTTGGGGATGAGGCCTTTCAATTGTCCAGGAATTTAATGAGGCCATATTCGCAACGAAACCTTGACCACCAGCGTAGGTTCTTTAACTTGCGCCTATCAGAGGCCCGGCGACTGGTGGAGTGCGCCTTTGGCATTCTTTGTGCAAAATGGCGGGTCCTCCAGTCAGCCATTCAGCTGAGTGAAGCCAACGTCAATGAGGTCATCAAAGCTTTTGTTGTCCTACATAACTTCACAAGAATGCATGATTGTGCACCATCTGATGTTGGTGAATGTGTGGTGAACAACTGGGATATGCCTAGGCCACATGTGATCCCTTTACGTCATCCACTCTCAGGACTCAAAGTCTGTGATATATTTACACAGTATTTTGTGTCACCTCAAGGTACTGCTACCTGGCAAGATCAGGCATTATCAATGTTGTAATATTGTTACTATTGTTATTTGTTTCTATATATCTTTTTTTCCTTACATTGTCTTTGTGTCTTCTGTTAATGTTCATTACAGATGTGTAGGTTGTATTCTACAGTATAAAGAATCAATGAAAGAAGAGTCCAAACTTGCCATTTAAATACTTTTTATATTGGCAAACTGTCACTTTGGCTAGTAACAGTAACATAGTTATTAAGGTTGAAGGAAGACTTTAAGTCCATCTAGTTCAACCCATATCCTATCCTAACCTGCCCTAACATGTTGATCCAGAGGAAGGCAAAAACAACCCATGTGGCAAACAGTAAGCTTCACATTGGGGAAACAAATTCCTTCCCGACTCCACATACGGCTCCCTGGATCAACGCAATATCTAGGAAACTAGTGAATATAGCCTGTAATATTATACTTTTCAAGAAAGGGATCCAGACCCTTCTTAAATTGTAGTAGGAAATCACTCATTACAACAGAGAGTTCCATAGTCTCACTGCTCTTACAGTAAAGAATCCGCATCTGTGATTATGACAACCTTCTTTCCTCCAGACGTAGAGGATGCCTCCTTGTCCCCATCACAGGTCTAAGAGTAAAAAGATCATTAGAAAGGTCTTTGTACTGTCCCCTCATATATTTATTCATTGTAATAAGATCACCCCTAAGCCTTCGTTTTTCCAAACTAACTAACCCCAAGTGTAATAACCTGTCTTGGTATTGCAGACCCCCCAGTTTTCTAATAACCTTGGTCACTCTTCTCGGCACCCGCTCCAGTTCTGCTATGTCCTTCTTATACACCGGAGACCAGAACTGTACACAGTATTCTAAGTGTGGTCGCACTAGTGACTTGTATAGAGCTAAAATTAAGTTTTCCTCATGAGCATCTACGCCTCCCATTATTTTATTTGCCTTTGCAGCAGCTGCCTGACACTGGTCATTAAATGTGAGTTTGTCATCCACTCATACACCCAGGTCTTTTTCAGTGACAGGTTTGCCCAGTGTTTTACAATTAAGCACATAATTATACATCTTGTTTGTTCTACCCAAGTTCATGACCTTACATTTATCCCCATTAAAGCTCATTTGCCATTTGTCAGCCTAAAGGGTATGCCACACTAAACAATATCGCTAACGAGATCGCTAAAAAACGTCACTATTTAGCGATCCCGTTAGCGATATTGTTCAGTGCGGCAGCTTCCAGCGACGAGCTTCCTGCTGTGATCTCGCTCGTCGCTGGAATCGTTCCGGACCCTATTTCATCGCTGGCGCTCCCGCTGGGTAAGTATATATCGCTAGTGTGGCACCTTTTCTTAGCGATTTAGCGGTACTTTTGTACCGCTAAAGTCGTTAAGAAGATCGCTAACGGCGATAGCGTCGTTAACTATATCGCTAAATGTGGCCGCATTTAGCGATATAGAAACGATCCCGCTAGCGATCTCATTAGTATGCAACGCTAACGAGATCGCTAGCGGGATTGCTTAGTGTGGCAGTACCTTAAGCTTCTAGTTTACATAAATCCTCCTGTAATATAAAATTGTCCTCCTCTGTATTGATTACCCTGCAGAGTTTAGTGTCATCTGCAAATATTGAAATACTACTCTGTATGCCCCCTACAAGGTCATTAATAAATATGTTAAAGAGAAGCGGCCCCAATACTGACCCCTGTGGTACCTCACTGCTAACCGTGACCCAGTCCGAGTGTGCTCCATTAATAACCACCCTTTGTTTTCTATCCATGAGCCAGTTCTTAACCCACTTACACATATTTTCCCTTATCCCCATTGTTCTCATTTTATGTATCAACCTTTTGTGTGGCACTGTATCAAAAGCTTTTGAGAAGTCCATGAACACCACGTCCTCTGCATTCCCTTGGTCCAGTCCTGAACTTACCCTTCATAAAAGCTTATCAGATTAGTCTGACAAGAACGGTCCCTCGTAAACCCATGCTGATACTGTGTCATGAGGTTATTCAGCCTCAGATACTCCAATATAGTATCCCTTAAAAAACCTCCAGGATTTTACCCACAGTAGATGTTAAGCTCACTGGCCTATAATTTCCAGGTTCAGTTTTTGCCCCCTTTTTGAATATTGGCACCACATTTGCTATACGCCAGTCCTGTGGTACAGACCCCGTTATTATGGAATCTTTAAAGATTAAAAATAATGGTCTATCTATAACTGTACTTAATTCCTGCAGTACTCGGGGGTGTATCACATCCGAGACCGGGGATTTGTCAATTTTAGTGATTTTTAGACGCCGCCATACTTCCTGCTGGGTTAAGCAGGTGACATTTAATGAAGAAATTTTTTTTATCACTGATCATGTTATCTGTCATGGGATTTCTTGTGTAAATACAGTTGAAAAAAAGTCATTTAGCATATTGGGTTTTTCCTCATCCTCATCCACCATTTCACCCAGACTATTTTTAAGGGGACCAACACTATCAATTTTTTAGTTTCTTGCTATTTATGTAGTTAAAGAATATTTTGGGATTATTTTTACTTTCTCTGGCAATGAGTCTCTCTGCTTCAATCTTTGCTGTCTTGATTTGCTTTTTACAGAATTTATTCAGTCTTCTGTATTTATTTAATGCCTCATTACTACCTACCTGCTTTAATTCCCTAAACGCTTTCTTTTTGTCCCTTATTGCGCCCCTTACAGCTCTATTTAGCCATATTGGTTTCCTCCTAATTCTAGCATGTTTATTCCCATAGGGTATATACTGTGCACAGGTCCTATTCAGGATGCTAATAAACGTCTCCCATTTTCTTTGTGTATTTTTATGTCTCAGGATATCGTCCCAGTTTATTGCACCAAGATCATCTCTCATCCGTTGGAAATTTGCCTTCCTGAAGTTTAGTGTCCTTGTAATCCCTCGACTACACATCTTATTAAAGGATACATGAAAGCTTATTATTTTGTGATCACTATTACCCAAGTGACCCCCAACCCTTATATTGGATATGCGGTCTGGCCTGTTGGATAATATTAGGTCTAGCAGTGCCCCCTCTTGTTGGGTCCTGAACTAGTTGTGAAAGATAATTGTCTCTCATAGTTGCCAAAAACTTATTACCTTTGCTGGAACTACAGGTTTCTGTTCCCAATGTATTTCAGGGTAGTTGAAGTCCCCCATAATAATGACTTCTCCTTGAGTTGCTGCTTCATCTATTTGCTTTACAAGGATATTCTCTGTTGCTTCCATTATTTTAGGAGACTTATAACAAACCCTATCAGTAATTTATTATTTTTCCCCCTCCCCTAATCTCCACCCACAGAGACTCTACATCTTCATTAGATTCACAGATATCACGCAGGATGGGTTTTAAGGATGATTTTACATATAAACACACACCCCCACCTCGCTTATTCTTACGGTCATTTCTAAACAGACTATAGCCATGTAAATTAACTGCCGAGTCGTGGCTCTCATCCAGCCAAGTCTCAGATATCCCCACCATGTCATAATTATGTTCCAACAAAATTAATTCTAATTCCGCCATTTTGTTGGTGAGGCTTCTAGCATTAGTATACATGCACTTTATGCATCTCTCTGAACCTCTATTCTTTCTTAAATTATTAACTGTTCTAACCCCACCCCCCATGCCACTCCCACCCCCAATTTCATTATTTGTGCCCAGGTCTCTATCTGCACTGCCTTCCCCTCCTATAAAATGAATACCCTATCCCCTAGTCCCTAGTTTAAAGACTCCTCCAACCGTCTAGCCATTTTCTCCCCAGCACAGCTGCACCCTCCCCATTGAGGTGCAGCCCGTCCCTAGCATAGAACCTGTAGCCAACTGAGAAGTCGGCCCAGTTCTCCAGGAACCCAAACCCCTCCTTCCTACACCAATTCTTGAGCCACTTATTAACCCCCTAATCTCCCATTGCCTCTCTGGTGTGGCACGTGGTACAGGCAGTATTTCAGAAAATACCACGTTGGAGGTCCTTGCTTTAAGCTTGCAGCCTAATTCCCTGAAATAGTGTCACGCTGTCTAATGATATGTATACAATGTCAGTAAACTATTAATACAGGAACAACACTCTATACAACAACTAGTATAGCAACATCAGCATGTAAGTATAGAATAGATTTACCTGACACGATATCTGCTGAACTCAGGGTTAATCTTGAGGACTTGATGAGCTGAAACAGGAAAGAGGTGGACCGGGATCTAACCTGACCCTAAACTGGGGTCCTAACTAATCCCTCACCTTGGAGGTACTGATAATGGTTCAGAGGTCCAAGTCTCCAACCTAACCCTGTCTCCTATCAGACCCTGAACCCTGTAATCAGTCCTAAGAAGGATCCTGACTACCACCAAAGGGATATGGGCTGATCTCAGCTAAATACACAGATTAGACATATAAGACAGACAGGATAACACTCGCTTGCATACACACTCAAACACCAAAGGAACATAAATGGTCTGGGAAATAAACTCTAACCAAGTTGAGCTTAAAACAACTAAGGAGCTCACAACTAAAGTCTATACAGATTCATTCCTATCTGTGGTCTGCATGAAGGTTTCACTGGCAACTCCCCAAGCAGACAACCAGGAATTTAAAGGAAACCAATCAACAAATAATCAATTGCAGCCGGGAGAAACTGCACCCAGTCCCAGCACCGAGCACAGACAGAATTAACTCCCTAGCTGCCAAACACAAAGAAACAGCAGCTCAGCTGTGAGAAGTCAAAATGTGCAACCGCGACGATCTTCGTGGCAATGCACACATGACAGTACCCCCCCTTCTACGAGGGGCCTCCGGACCCTCAGGGCCAGGCCTGCCCGGGTGAGTTCTGTGGAAGGTCCAAACCAAACGATCTGCGTTAACATCAGACGCAGGGACCCACGTCCTCTCCTCTGGATCATACCCCTTCCAATGCACCAAGTACTGAAGGGACCGGCGATTCAGACGTGAGTCAATGATCTTTGATACTTGAAATTCCAAGTTACCATTGACCAACACAGGAGGATGAGGTAGAGGTGACGGTATGACTGGTGCCACATACCTTTTAAGTAATGACTTGTGGAACACATTATGAATTTTAAACGTAGGAGGGAGGTCCAGACGAAATGCCACAGGATTAATTATGGAAATGATCCTGTACGGCCCGATGAATCTGGGACCCAGTTTCCAGGAGGGCACTTTAAGTTTTATATTCCTGGTAGACAACCATACCAGATCGTTCACATTCAGATCTGGACCAGAAACTCTCCTCCTATCAGCCATACGTTTGTAACGGTTCCCCATCGCACTCAGATTATTCAATACACCTCTCCACACAGAAGCAAGTGACGACGAGAAACGCTCCTCCTCAGGAACCCCAGAAGGGCCCCCCCCATTGAAAGTACAAAACTGGGGATGGAAACCATATGCCCCAAAAAACAGGGACTTACCAGTGGACTCGCTCCGCCTGTTGTTAAGAGCGAACTCTGCCAGAGGCAAGCAAGAAGACCAGTCCTCTTGGTTCTCTGAGACAAAACACCGGAGATATGTCTCTAAGCTCTGATTCAGACGCTCTGTCTGACCATTGGTCTGCGGATGAAAAGCCGAGGAAAATGACAATTGCATCCCCGACGTAAACAAAATGCCCTCCAAAATTTGGACACAAACTGAGACCCCCTTATCTGACACCACATCAGAAGGCAACCCATGAAGTCTAACGATCTCCCTAATGAACACCTGCGCCAGAGTTTTAGCATTAGGGAGTGCAGGAAGAGCAACGAAATGTGCCATCTTACTGAACCTGTCAACAACCACCAGTATGACAGTATTCCCTGACGACGGAGGAAGGTCCGTAATGAAGTCCATAGATAAATGAGTCCATGGACGCTCCGGAAGTTTCAAGGGTAAAAGGGTCCCAGACGGACGGGTATGAGGGGTTTTAGAGCGAGCACACACCCCACATGACGCGACAAAAGTTATAACATCTTTATTAGCATTAGGCCACCAAAACCGGTGAGAAAGGAGATCTAAAGTAGCCTTACTCCCTGGATGTCCTGCTAGAGCAGAATTATGATGTGCCTCAATAACCTTTTGTCTCAACAGATTTGGGACAAACAGTCTCCCTGGAGGTCCTGCAGGGGCGTCCCCTGAGCCTCTAACACCTCCTCCTCAAGCTCAGAAAATACAGCCGACACTACCACCCCCTCCTGAAGGATAGGACTCGGGTCATCCGTTTTCCCGGCCCCTGGGAAACTGCGAGACAAGGCATCAGCCTTTACATTCTTAGACCCGGGCGATAAGTAACGACAAAATTAAACCTGGTATAAAACAACGACCATCGAGCTTGTCTGGAATTCAGACGCTTAGCGGATTCCAAATACAACAGGTTCTTGTGATCAGTAATAACGGTAACCGGGTGGACTGCCCCCTCCAAAAAGTGACGCCATTCTTCAAAAGCTAACTTAATGGCCAAAAGTTCCCTATTGCCGATATCATAATTCCTTTCGGCGGACGACAATTTCTTAGAAAAGAAAGCGCACGGATGCCATTTACCAGGGGACGGACCCTGGGACAATATAGCACCCACCCCTACGTCAGACGCATCCACCTCCACAATGAACGGCTGAGATGCATCTGGTTGGATGAGAACGGGTGCCGAAGCAAAACATTTCTTCAAAGAGGAAAAGGCTTGGCAAGCTTTGTCCGACCATTTAGAAAAATCCGTCCCTTTTCTTGTCATGTCAGTGAGAGGTTTGACGACAGATGAGAAATTACAAATAAATTTCCGGTAGTAGTTAGCAAACCCCAAAAAACGCTGCAGAGCCTTAAGATCCCCTGGCTGATCCCATTCAAGCACTGCTCTCACCTTTTCAGGGTCCATACGGAAACGGAGGCTGACACCAAAAAACCCAAAAACTGAAGTTCCTGTACGGCAAATACACACTTCTCCAGTTTGGCGTATAGTTTATTGTCTCGCAAGATCTGCAACACCTGTCTCACATGCTCCTGATGAGACACAAGATCTGGCGAGTAAATTAAAATGTCGTCCAAATATACAACCACAAACAGCAGCTCAGCTGTGAGAAGTCAAAATGTGCAACCGCGACGATCTTCGTGGCAATGCACACATGACAGTACCCCCCCTTCTACGAGGGGCCTCCGGACCCTCAGGGCCAGTGAAAAATGTCACGCTGTCTAATGATATGTATACAATGTCAGTAAACTATTAATACAGGAACAACACTCTATACAACAACTAGTATAGCAACATCAGCATGTAAGTATAGAATAGATTTACCTGACACGATATCTGCTGAACTCAGGGTTAATCTTGAGGACTTGATGAGCTGAAACAGGAAAGAGTTGGACCGGGATCTAACCTGACCCTAAACTGGGGTCCTAACTAATCCCTCACCTTGGAGGTACTGATAATGGTTCAGAGGTCCAAGTCTCCAACCTAACCCTGTCTCCTATCAGACCCTGAACCCTGTAATCAGTCCTAAGAAGGATCCTGACTACCACCAAAGGGATATGGGCTGATCTCAGCTAAATACACAGATTAGACATATAAGACAGACAGGATAACACTCGCTTGCATACACACTCAAACACCAAAGGAACATAAATGGTCTGGGAAATAAACTCTAACCAAGTTGAGCTTAAAACAACTAAGGAGCTCACAACTAAAGTCTATACAGATTCATTCCTATCTGTGGTCTGCATGAAGGTTTCACTGGCAACTCCCCAAGCAGACAACCAGGAATTTAAAGGAAACCAATCAACAAATAATCAATTGCAGCCGGGAGAAACTGCACCCAGTCCCAGCACCGAGCACAGACAGAATTAACTCCCTAGCTGCCAAACATGAAGAAACAGCATCTCAGCTGTGAGAAGTCAAAATGTGCAACCCCGACGATCTTCGTGGCAATGCACACATGACAAATAGTCTTTAAGGACCTTGCACCTACCTCTAACTTCTCCGGGCTTCCCCCATACTCTGGAACTCCCTGCCGCAAAACATCAGACTTTCACCAACAATGGAGACCTTCAAGAAAAACCTGAAGACCCACCTGTTCCGACAAGCCTACAACCTGCAATGATCCTCAGTGTACTGAACCATCGCACGACCAGCTCTACCCTCTCCTAGTGTATTCTCACCCATCCCTGTAGACTGTGAGCCCTCGCGGGCAGGGTCCTCTCTCCTTCTGTACTTGTGTGTCCCTTGTCTAGCACACGTTTATTGTACCTGTCTATATTTTCCCCTTTTCATATGTAAAGCGCCATGGAATAAATGGCGCTATATAAATGTATAATAATAATAATAATAATAATTTGTGCCAATGTGCACCATGACCGCTGGGTCCTCACCAGCCCCTCCCAGTAATCTGTCAACCCGATCAGCGATGTGTCGGACTCGAGCGCCAGGTAGGCAGCACACTGTTCGACGATCCTGTCTTTGTGACAGATTGCCCTATCTGTTCCCCTAATAATTGAGTCCCCCACTACCAGCACCTGTCTGGCCTGCCCTGCTCTCCTAATTCCCCCCTTACTGGAGCAGACACTCCCCCGGGTTTCAGAGGACATGCCTGGCTGCAGCAGTGCTACCCCTGTACTGACAACCCCCTCATCTGCCAACTTTGCAAACTTATTGGGGTGTGCCAGATCAGGACTAGCCTCCCTGGTGCTCTTCCCTCTACCCGCTTTCTAACTGTCACCCAGCTTCCTACTTCAGTGTCCTGCAGCTCCACCCTAGCATCCCTCCCCTCATCTATCCCATTGAGCGTCTGCTCAGTGAGCAGAAGACTCCTTTCCATATTGTCTATGGATCTCAGTGTTGCCAGCTGCACATTTAGATCCAGGATTTGGGCTTCCAAATGCACAACGTGCTCACATCTCGCACAGCAGTATGCACCCTCGACCGGCTGTTCAAGGACTGTATACATGTGGCAAGATGTACACTGGATGGCATTGGCAATAGTGGAGCACATATCTAATGGGGATTTCACCAGACAGCAAAGATAAGTAAAAATAAATAAAAAGTATTAATAAAATATAACAGCAATTCAGTAAATCCTCTGACAACTGGTTGCAATTGAAGGAAACATGAATGCGGCCGAGTATAGAGATATAGTGGTTGAAAACCTCTTCCAGAGTGCTCTGGAACTCAGACTTGGCCGAAGGTTCACCTTCCAACAAGACAATGACCCCAAGCACACAGTTAAAATAACAAAGGAGTGGCTTCAGAAAAACTCTGTGACCATTCTTGAGTGGCCCAGGCAAAGCCCTAACCTAAGCCCAATTGAGCATCTCTGAAAATGGCTATTCACCAACGTTCACCATCCAACCTGATGGAACTAGAGAGGATCTGCAAGGAAGAATGGCAGAGGATCCCCAAATCCAGGTGTGAAAAACTTGTTGCATCATTCCCAAGAAGACTCATGGCTGTACTAGCTGAAAAGGGTGCTTCAACTCAATACTGAGCAAAGGGGCTGAATGCTTATGACCATGTGATATTTCAGTTTTTCTTTAATAAATTTGCAAAAATTCATACATTTCTGTTTTTTCAGTAAAGATGGGGTGCGGAGTGTAGATTAATGAGAAAAAAATGAACTTTTTTGCATTTACCAAATTGCTGCAATGAAACAAAGAGTGACAAATTTAAAGGGGTCTGAATACTTTCCCGAACCCACTGTGTGTATATATGTATATATATATATATTACATACACACACACTTTCATTTTGTTCTATTTTGCAATGCAGATTCATTACAGTATTACAATTATTATTTTAAATTACCATATGTTTTTTTCTATGTTAGACTGATGTGTTTTAGGTGACCTGAAATTAATTCACACAATCACATGTGGAACATACAAGTTTCATGCAGATGTGGGCTTTGGTTGGAACCTAAGCATTGTAAGGAACAAGGACTAAATTCCACAGGTGTGAACCCAGCCTATCCAAAACGATCGAGTTAGATAAATGGAAGTAGAATAGGTTTGTTTTTAGAATGTAAATAAGTTCTGAATAAGGTGCTTTTCTCAATGTAACACAGATGGACACTATATTTCCCAACTGGAAATTTGTTTTATATTAGTTATGCAACTGATCTGCTTTGGCCAGGCTGGGTTCACAACTGCAGAATTTATGACTGATGTCAGCGTAAGCAGAATGACCCCTTTAATTATTTTGGGGTTGGTCAGGGTTTCGGTAAGTATCTTAAGAACAGAGAAAAAAATAAGCTCTGCATGATGAGCTTTTTACTTTTTAAAACCTGACAGCCTTCCTGCTGCCCAGACAATGTCTTTTGGAACATAAAACTGTGTTTTCTATTTATTTACATACCAAGTCTAGTTAGTGTTCCTAGAAATGTATAAAAAACGGCTTTAATTTACACAGTCAGATAAACTACAAAAAAAAAGTGCAGGATAGTACACTATATGTTTGATGGAAGATTGGTGAAAATAAACCTATCGTATACTATAATATATTCATATTTAATGCAAGGCCATCATAAATTGTAATATATTCATATAATGCATTACACAAAAACACCATATTAGCACATAGCCAAGCATAAATTTTGCAACTTTTTTAATCTAGGTCTGTATAGTTAACATTATGTCGCCGGCATGACAGAGTTATGCTGATACTTTAAACTGACAATATGACACTACCCAGCACTACGTCAGAAGGGAACAATAGCAAATCCATATCTCTTACCGTACCGAAAAATAAAAATCTGAATCCTCTGAAAAGCTGAGACATGAGGTAAAATCTTTGAGAGTGTTCTTCAATGCAAGCTTCACTGCTAAAATAGCCAATTGTAAAGGAAGGATTTTTTCCTCCATTTTGTGCGCAGAATATGTGTCCAATGTATGCTTTTGATTCCGCTTCTCATAGATAAGATATTTCCTATGTATTCTACTCCAATGCTTATCCAGATTAGGCTGGGACAGAGCGTGTAAGGAAGTGGCCCTGCACAAACGTTCTATTGCGAGTTCTAAGTAAAGCAGGATTACTTAGGATTACTTGCTTGACGTTGACCACATGGCAATTTAAAATTGTTGTAGACATGCTGTGCGTCATCACTGTTAACATGTTCAAGCAACGTAGTCAGATGTACTTGAAAAGTGTTTGTATATATACACTTAGGGAAGATTCCTCTGGTCCGTAAAATAGCTTCCAAGGCTGACATACAGTGGCTTGCAAAAGTATTCACCCTGTGACTTTTTACCCATTTTGTTACTTTACAACTTGTGTTTACCCCCTTAACGACCAGGGGTATTTTTGGTTTTGCATTTTCATTTTATGCGCCCCCTCTTCCCAGAGCCATAACTTTTTATTTTGTTCATGTTAGGGCTTGTTTTTTGCAGGACGAGTACTTTTGAACGACACCATTGGTTTTACCATGTCATGTAATGGAAAACAGGAAAAAAAAAATTCCAAAAAAAGTGCAATCCCACACTTGTTTTTTGTTTGGCTTTTTTAATAAGTTCACTAAATGCTAAAACAGACCTGCCATTATGATTCTCCAGGTCACTACAAGTTCATTGACACCAAACATGTCTAGGTTCTTTTTCATCCAAGTGGTGAAAAAAAATTCCAAAATTTGTAACAGAAAAAAAAAAGTGCCATTTTCTGAGACACGTAGCATCTACATTTTTTTGGATTTGGAGCTGGATGTGGGCTTATTTTTTGCATGCCGAGCTGACATTTTTATTGATACCATTTTGGTGCAGATACGTTCTTTTGATCGCCCGTTATTACATTTTATTGCAATGTTGCAACAATCAAAAAAAAGTAATTCTGGAGTTTCGATTTTTTTTCTCGATCTGCCGTTTACCGATTGGATTAATGTGAGTATATCTGTAGCGGATATACTCACTTGCTATGAGCACTGTCCACCAGGCGGCGCTCCTAGCGATCCAGCAATGACAACCACAGGGGTCTTCTGCTGAGCCCAGGTTGTCATGTCAACCCATCGGCGACACGGGCGCCGATGGGAGGAGGTAATGACGCGCATGTTAAATGACTGTCAGAGTTTGACAGAGGCATTTAACATGTTAACAGCCGTGGGTGAATTGCGATTCCACCGCGGCTGTTCCAGGCACATGTCAGCTGTACAGATCAGCTGTCATGTGCCGGAAAAGGTGCAGGTTCATCACTGGAGCCCGCACCAAGCAGGGGGAGGCATCCAATGATGGACTCTGGGATCGAATAACTAAAAAATTTGCATATGTATTCACCCCCTTTTGCTACGAAGCCCCTAAAAAGCATGCAGCAGAGCACACTGTGGACAGAGACTTCTGCAGCACCCCCCCATTACTACTGCACAGATTGATGGACTAGGGGCTCAGCGGGCAAAACCGGTGACCGCCCGTTGCCGCCAGAAGCTGGACCGCGATTTGCTGAATTACATCTGAAGACACCGTGCCGGCCGTTGACGGTACTCCAACTCCCATCAGACTTTATGTGGATGAGGACCAGAGAGGATTACAATAAGAGTAGTTTAAATATCAGACTTTTGTGTTAAACCTTAATTTCTACTGTTACTGTTTATTAACTCCCTGCGAGATTATTTTCACAATTTTTGTTAAAAATTAAATTACATTGTTGTACAGCATTGTTCTGCAATCCCTGAGTTTCTGCATTGCCGCACCTACTTATACAATTACATTCATTAGTCACATGCTTAGTAAAAGGAATTCCACCTCTGTGCAATCTAAGTGTCACATGGTCTGTCAGGAGAGAGAGAGAGTTCGGCCGGAGTCACACTGGCGACAAAATCGGACGACTGCAATGCGATGAAATATCGCATTGCAGTCGGACCTATGTTAATCTATGGAGCAGCTCCCAGTATCAGATTTTTTGTGGTCCGTTTTAAACGTCCGTGTACAATCGCAGCATGCTGCGATTGTCACCGATTGTGGGTCGACTATCGCCAATGCAAGTCTATGGGAGCGATGAAAAATCTGATTACAAACGGACCACACTGTGTGACTTGCGATGAAATCGCATCGGTGTCCTTTAGAAAAGCCGGCAATTCATCCCCGCCTATACTGTAAAATCACACTGACAGCTTTAATAAAGACTAGAAAGAATAGATATACACACATAGAACACATATATATATATATACATGTCATTGTGACATGTATATATACATATATTTATAGTTCCTAGACTTCTACATACTGTAATAGCCGCTAATTCAATTGCCGGCTTCAGTGAAATCACAGAAGCCGACATGAAATGATACATTGTTTCCACACATTTAACCATGTAATTTCATGTATTTTTATATATGTTTGAAACATACAATTACATGAGTATATTTGTGCAAAATTTCAGACATGTAGGGGTTAATTAAAGGTGTAATTTCGTTGAAAAAAAATGCGTGGGCTCCCGCTGTATTTTCTCCACCAGACAGACAAAGCAAGCGAGTGGGGGCAGATAATAATAGCCCAGGGAGGGTGCATTTTTTTTGTGCCCCCCCTGGCTACTAACATCTGCCCCCAGACACCCCAGAAAGGGCAAATCTATAATTAGATTCGCCCTTTCTGGCACTTTGCCCGTCTATTCCCATTGCCCTGTAGCGGTGGCGAATGGGTTAATCTCACCTTAGTGTCACCTTGCAATTGAAAGGTGACCTTAAGGCAGGTTAATGATTGATAGCTGTCAATTAGACAACTATCAATTATTAATCCTATTGAAGTAAATAAAAAACCACACACACTTTAAGAATAAATAATTTTAATGAAATAAAAACACATTTTTTTTACCATATTTTATTTTACACTTAATCTGTGCGAAGCCATTGATCTCCTAAAATAAAGAAAAAGAAATAAAACAACATTATTCTTACCTATTCCGCCGATCTGTCACGTCCCACGCTGTAATCCTTCACAAAGGGTTAACTAGCTTTGAGCCAAGCAGTGCAAGTAATCCTGCATGCTCAGCTCAAAGCTCATGAATGAATAAGTTCCTCTCCTGGCGACAGGAGAGGATGTGTTTCATGAATGAAGCTTAATTGATTGTGTCCACTTTCCCTTTAGGTCAGGTCACTACAGTTAAATTGGCAATAAATCAATTAAGCTCCATTCATGAATCTATTCCTCTACTTTCGCTGGGAGAGGAACTTATTCATTCAGGGGAATACAGGTCTGAGACAGCATTATTAGCTCTCTGCGACCTGTAACCTGTTAACCCTTTCTGATGGATTACAGCGTGGGACCTGACTGTACATCGGATTGGTAAGTATAATTTTGCTTTTTTATTTTATTTTTATTACAGGAAATGGTTTTAGCAGGAAAATAAAATATGGTCAAAAACTGTGTGATTATTTAATTAAACTTATTTTTTATTAAACTGTGTGTGTTTGATTTTTCCATCATACAATAGGATTAATAATTGATAGTTGTCTAATTGACAGCTATCAATTATTAACCTGGCTTAAAGTGACCTTTCAATTGCAAGGTCATTTTAACCCCTTATTATTAACCCATTCGCCACCTCTACAGGGCAATGGGAATAGACGGGCAAAGTGCCAGAAAGGGCGAATCTAATTATAGATTTGCCCTTTCTGGGGTGTCTGGGGGCAGATGTTAGTAGCCAGAGGGGGCACAAAAAAAATGTACCCTCCCTAGGCTATTATTATCTGCCCCCACTCGCTTTGCTTTGTCTGTCTGGTGGAGAAAATACAGCGGGAGCCCACGCATTTTTTTTCAACGAATTTACACCTTTAATTAACCCCTACATGTCTGAAATTTAGCACACATATACTCATGTAATTGTATGTTTCAAACATATATAAAAATACATGAAATTACATGGTTAAATGTGTGGAAACAATGTATCATTTCATGTCGGCTTCTGTGATTTCACTGAAGCCGGCAATTGAATTAGCGGCTATAACAGTATGTAGAAGTGTAAGAATTATAAATATATGTATATATATATATGTCACAATGACATATACATATATATATATGTGTTCTATGTGTATATATCTATTCTTTCTTTTGGCATTTAAATACTATTCTTTTGGATCCATTATATGTCAGTTTTGCAAGCCTGCGAGAAAATCTCGCAAGTCGGATGAAAATCGGATGTTACAAGGTACACACACATGCGATTAAATCGCATCTTTGAAGGAAAATCGGATGCCAGAAGGATGTGTGATGTTTTTATTTTGATCCGATTGTCGACCGTCTAAAACGGACCGATTTTTTGTGGTTGTGTGTGACACCGGCCTTCCAGGCATGCTCAGAGTGTAAGGCCGGAGTCACACTGGCGACAAAATTGGACGACTGCAATACGATGAAATATCACACTGCAGTCGGACCTATGTTAATCTATGGAGCAGCTCCCAGTATCAGATTTTTTGTGGTCCGTTTTAAACGTCCGATTGTGGGTCGACTATCGCCAATGCAAGTCTATGGAGCGATGAAAAATCGGATTACAAATGGACTGCACGTGTGACTTGCGATTAAATCGCACCGGTGTCCTTTATTCATCCCCGGCTATACAGTAAAATCACACTGACAGCTTTAATAAATAATAGAATCAATACATATACACACATAGAATACACATATATATATGTCATTGTGACAATATATATATATATATATATATATATATATACACATATATTTATAGTTCATACACTTCTACATACTGTAATAGCCGCTAATTCAATTGCCGGCTTATGTGAAAGTACAGAACCCGACATGAATGACACATGGTTTACATACAGTTAACCATGTCATTTCATGTATTTTGATATATGGTTTTCACTAACAATTACATGAGTGTATGTGTGTGAAATTTCACACATGTAGGGATTAATTAAAGGTGTAAATTTGTTTAAAAAAAATGCGTGGGCTACCGCTGTATTTTCTCCACCAGACAGACAAAGCAAGCGAGTGGGGGCAAATAATAATAGCCCAGGGAGGGTGCATTTATTTAGTGCCCCCCCTGGCTACTAACATCTGCCCCCAGACACCCCAGAAAATGCAAATCTATAATTAGATTAGCCCTTTCTGGCACTTTGCCCGTCTATTCCCATTGCCCTGTAGCGGTGGCGAATGGGTTAATAAGAGGTTAAAGCAGGGTTCGACAAACCCGGGCGCCAGGTCGCCAGTGGCGCCTAGAAAATCATGCCTGGCGCCCGGGGAATTAAAGAGGAAAAAAGAAATTTTTTATTCCTGCGCCATCTGGATTGCCTCCGCTGTGCCGCGCTGATTGGCTGCCACCATAATTCTGTTTACTGCCGCTAGCCACTAGCTGGCACAATACTTACCTCTCCCCGTGCCTCCGCTGCCGCAGCTCCAGGCTCCAGGGGGCGCCGGCGCTTCCTCTCACAGCAGCTCCGCTGAATAACGTCATCATTCAGCGGCCGGCTGTGGCAGAGAGCGCGCGGACGCCGGACAGGTGAGATGTGATGTGTATGTGTCTGTGTGTGTGTGTCTGTGTGTATCAGTGTGTGTGTGTGTGTATGTAGTGCGGTGCTTTTTGTGTGTGTGTGTATGTATGTATGTGAGAGAGTGCTTGTGTGCTGCGGTGCTGTCTGTGTGTGATGATGGGCAGGCATTGATGATAATGGGCAGGCATTGATGATGATGGGGAGGAGATGATGATAATGGGCAGGCATTGATGATAATGGGCAGGCATTGATGATGATGGGGAGGCGATGATGATAATGGGCAGGCATTGATGATGATGGGAGGCGATGATGATGATGGGCAGGCATTGATGATAATGGGCAGGCATTGATGATGATGGGGAAGCGATGATGATAATGGGCAGGCATTGATGATAATGGGGAGGCCATGATGATGATGGGCAGGCATTGATGATAATGGGGAGGCAATGATGATGATGGGCAGGCATTGATGATAATGGGGAGGCAATGATGATGATGGGGAGGCAATGATGATGATGGGCAGGCATTGATGATAATGGGCAGGCATTGATGATGATGGGGAGACGATGATGATGATGGGCAGGCATTGATGATAATGGGGAGGCAATGATGATGATGGGGAGGCCATGATGATGATGGGGAGGCAATGATGATGATGGGAAGGCATTGATGATGATGGGGAGGCGATGATGATAATGGGCAGGCATTGATGATGATGGGGAGGCAATGATGATGATGGGCAGGCATTCTGGCTCCTAAATTTTTTGGCTGGCTTCTAGATTCTGAACAACTTTTTCGACCCCTGGGTTAAAGCCACCTTGCAATTGAAAGGTGACTTTAAGCCAGGTTAATAATTGAGAGCTGTCAATTAGACAACTATCAATTATTAATCCTATTGTATGAAATAAAAATCAAACACACACATTAATTATTAATCCTTTTAATTAAATAAAGACACAGTTTTGGACCATATTTTATTGCTCAGCTGTAATCCCCTGAATGAATCAGTTCCTCTCCCGGCGACAGGAGAGGAAGTGATGAGTATATGAAGCTTAATTAATTGCTTCCCACTTTCACTTCAGGTCAGGTCAGGGTGACCTGACCTGAAGTGAAAGTGGGAAGAAATCAATTAAGCTTCACACATTAATCACTTCCTCTCCTTTCGCCAGGAGAGGAACTGATTCATTCAGGGGTAACAGCTCAGCAGGCAGCATTAGCTGCCTGCTAGCTGTAACCTGTTAACCCTTTCTGATGGATTACAGCGTGGGACCTGACTGTGCATCGGATAGGTAAGAATAATTTTGCTTTTTTATTTTATTTTTATTACAGGAAATGGTTTTAGCAGTAAAATAAAAGATGGTCAAAAACTGTTTGATTAATTCAGTAAAATGATTTTTTATTAAAGTGTGTGTGTTTGATTTTTCTTTCATACAATAGGATTAATAATTGATAGTTGTCTAATTGACAGCTCTCAATTATTAACCTGGCTTAAAGTCACCTTTCAATTGCAAAAACAGGCTGTACATGCTGCCAGGCACTTGGCTGTACTGACAGTCGGAGGAGTGCTGGGGGCGAGAGGGGCACACTGGTGGGGAGAACCCTGCGGGAGGCAACATGCTGCTGTACGGGGCGTGCCTGGCTGCCCCTCCGGCCGGGTACACTGCGGTGTGCTGTGGTGAAGCATAGGGGAAGATGGAGCAGGGAGAGCCCAGCTCTGGCCCCGTCTGCTGGCCCTGGGTTGGCAGGTAGTAGCGCTCAGGAGCTGCCTGCAGAGAGTTGTCCAGGTAGCGTGGAGCAGAAGGTGGCTGCGCAGAGTTCAGGTCCTCCTCTCCCACCAGGGAGCCTTTTCTCCCGGGGTCTGGTAAAGTCTTGGGGGCTTGGAAGTCCTGTGTGGCCTCTAGAAGCATTGTACTACCAGGGGTGGTGGAGCTGCCAGAGTCTCTGGGGCTATCTAGGTGAAGGCCTCTGGAGGACGCAAACTTCTTCTGCTGCTGGCTTTTATGCTGTCCAATGCTGAAGTCCAAGCCTGGGCTCTGAGCCGTGGTATGGGGGTCCCCAGGCAGAGGGTAGAAGCTGCGAGCCGGTATCCAGGGCACATATCGGGTAACTAGGTGCTGCGCAGCCCTTAGCTACCCGATGTGTACCTTGGTTACCAGCTCCCTGCACCAGCGGGCTGGTATCCAACGTACACTGCGGGTAACTAAGCAACGTTACCCGCAGTGTCGCTGTCCTGATAGCTGCCTGAGCTGCATGTTTGGCAGCTCAGCAGCGATCATGTAGCGACACACCAGCGATCCTGAGAAGTGCATATCGTTGTCGGGATCGCTGGTGTGTCGCTATATGTGACGGGGCCCTAACAGCCACTGAAGCCCTGGTGTCTGTAACACAGGTGATCTGGTGATTGCAGCTTCTAATCTCCCATGGAGACTATTGAGGCATGTAAAAAGTAGAAAGAAAAAAAAAAGAAAAAGTATATAAAAAATTTAAATCACCCCCTTATGCCCCATTTAAAATAAAATAAAAAGAATACACATAGTTTGGTATCTCCGCTGTCAATCGCCCAATCAATATCTAAAAAAATGAATCCGATCTGTAAACAGCAAAATGAAAAAAGAAAAAACGCCATAATTTCTACCTGCAAAAAATAAGCCCTCACCCAAACGTTGGATTTTTTTTTCACCACTTAAAAAAAAAAAAAAAAAACTACCTACACATCATGTTTGGCATCTACAAGCTCATAATGACCTGGAGAATCATAATGGCAGGTCAGTTTTAGCATTTAGTGAACATGGGAAAAAAAAAAAAACGTGGAATTGCAGGAGACAATCGGATCTAGAACTATATAATAATGAAAAAGAGTGCAGTTTTGGTACAGGGTTTTGGCCAGTTTTTAAACCAAAGGCCGGCGTCACACTTGCGAGTGTGATGAGAGTAAGTCGCACGACTTTCTCGCATCAACACCCGGCACGGCCGCCCGCTCTCGGACCCGAGTGTGCGGCTGCATGTATTTCTATGCAGCCGCACACTCGGGTCCGAGAGCAGGCGGCCGTGCCGGGTGTTGATGCGAGAAAGTCGTGCGACTTACTCGCATCACACTCGCAAGTGTGACGCCGACCTAATGCTACAGTACAGACCAAAAGTTTGGACACACCTTCTCATTTAACCCTTTCACCCCCAAGGGTGGTTTGCACGTTAATGACCTGGCCAATTTTTACAATTCTGACCATTGTCTCTTTAGGAGGTTATAACTCTGGAACGCTTCAACGGATCTTCGCGATTCTGAGAATGTTTTCTCGAGACATATTGTACTTCACGTTAGTGGTAACATTTCTTCGATATAACTTGCGTTTATTTTTGAAAAAAACGCAAATATGGCGAAAATTTTGAAAATTTTGCAATTTTCAAACTTTTAATTTTTATTCAATTATAACAGAGAAATATGTCACAGAAAATAGTTAATAAATAACATTTCCCACATGTCTACTTTACATCAGCACAATTTGGAAACAAAGGATTAGCTGCGTGTTTGACACTGTGCATTGGCGCAGCGTCAAACACGCAGCGTCCAGATGTTACGGCATAGTGGAGGGAATTTCAAGAAATCCGACTCCACTATGCTGTAAAACACGCAGGCGGAAGACCTGCGTTTCCGGACATGCGGCGCGTCTTTTCAGACCGCAGCATGTCCTAGTCCCTTGCGGCGACGCTGCGGCGCCGCAAGGGAAATAACACAGGGCTGTGCAGCCCTGCGATCATTCCGGATGTGTTCCGGAGGTGTCCGGAACACATCCGGAAAGAGCGCGCATTCAAAAGGGGGCGGGGCTTTGGGTGGAGCGGAATTTCCGCTCCGTCCAAAGCGCTGTGGTTCTGGACCGTGGAACCACAGCCTAAGGGTTAAAAGTTGACGAGCAATTTCTCATTTTTACAACAAAATTTACAAAGCCATTTTTTTTAGGGACCACCTCACATTTGAAGTCACTTTGAAGGGTCTATATGGCAGAAAATACCCAAAAGTGAGACCATTCTAAAAACTGCACCCATCAAGGTACTCAAAACCACATTCAAGAAGTTTATTAACCCTTCAGGTGCTTCACAGGAGCTGAAGCAACGTGGAAGGAAAAAAATGAACATTTAACTTTTTAGTCACAAAAATGATCTTTTACAAACTTTTTTTTATTTTTCACAAGGGTAAAAGGAGAAAATGGACAGATAAAGTTGTTTTGCAATTTCTCCTGAGTACGCCAATACCCCATATGTGGGGGAAAACCACTGTTTGGGTATACGGCAGAGCTCGAAAGGGAAGGAGCGCCGTTTGACTTTTTCAAACCAAAATTGGCTGGAATTGAGATTGGACGCCATGTTGCGTTTGGAGAGCCCCTGATGCACCTAAACAGTGGAAACCCCCAACAAGTGACCCCATTTTGGAAACTAGACCCCCTATGGAACTTATCTAGATCTGTTGTGAGCTATTTGAACCCCCAAGTGTTTCACAAAAGTTTATAATGCCTGGGTGTGAAAAAAAAAACAATTTTCCACAAAAATGATTTTTTAGTCCCAAATTTTTGTTTTTTCCCAAGGAAATTGTACCACACAAGTTGTCTAATTTGTCCTGAGTACGCTGATACCCCATATGTGGGGGGGGGGAAACTGTTTGGGCGCACGGCAGGGCTTGGAAAGGAAGTAATGACGTTTTGGATTGCAGACATTGATGGGGGTCATGTTCCATTTGCAGTGCCCCAGATGAGCCTAAACATTGGAAACCCCCCACAAGTGACCCCATTTTGGAAACTAGACCCCCTAAAGGAACTTATCTAGATCTGTGGTGAGCACTTTGAACCCCCAAGTGCTTCACACAAGTTTATAATGCCCGGGTATGAAAATAAAAAATCCTATTTTTTTCCCACAAAAATTATATTTTAGTCACCAATTTTTTATTTTCCCAAGGGTAACAGGAGAAATTGGACCACAAACGTTGTTGTCCAATTTGTCCTTTGATACCTCATATCTGGGGGGGAACCACTGTTTGGGCGCATGGCAGAGCTCGGAATGGAAGGAGCACCATTTGACTTTTTCCAACCAAAACTGGCTGGAATTGAGATTGGACGCCATGTTGCATTTGGAGAGCCTTTGATGTGACTAAACAGTGGAAACCCCCTACAAGTGACAGCATTTTGGAAACTAGACCCCCTAAGGAACTTATCTAGATCTGTGGTGAGCAATTTGAACCCCAAGTGCTTCACACAAGTTTATAACGTAGAGCCGTAAAATTAAAAAATCATATTTTTTCCACAAAAATGATCTTTTCACCCCAATTTTTATTTTCCCAAGGGTAACAAGACCCAAAAAGTTGTTGTGCAATTTGTCATGAGTACGCTGATACCCCATATGTAGGGGTAAACCACTGTTTGGGTGCATGGCAGAGCTCGGAAGGGAAGGAGCGCCGTTTGACTTTTTCAAAGCAGAATTGGCTGGACGACATGTCGTGTTTGGAGAGCTCCTAATGTGCCTAAACAGTGGAAACCCCCCACAAATGACAACATTTTGGAAACTAGACCCCTCAAGGAACTTATCTAGATTTGTGTTGAGAACTTTGAACCCCCAGGTGTTTCACTAAAGTTTATAACGCCCGAGCATGAAAATAAAAAAATCATATTTTTTCCACAAACATGATCTTTTAGTCCTCAACTTTTTATTTTCCCAAGGGTAACAGGAGAAATTGGACCCCAAAAGTGGTTGTCCATTTTGTCCTGAGTACGCTTATACCCCATATGTGGGAGAAAAATACTGTATTGGCACACGTCAGGGCTCGGAAGTGAAGTAGTGACGTTTTGGATTGCAGACTTTGATGGAATGGTCTGCAGGTGTCATGTCTCGTTTGGAGAGCCCCTGATGTGCCTAAACAGTGGAAACCCACCACAAGTGACCCCATTTTGGAAAATAGCCCCCCCCCCAAGGAACTTATCTAGATGTGTGGTGAGCACTTTGAACCCCGAAGTGCTTCACAGAAGTTTATAACGTACAGCCATAAAAATAAAACTTTTTTTTTTTACAAAAATTTTTTTTTTGCCCCCAATATTTTATTTTCACAAGGGTAACAGGAGAAATTGGACCCCAAAAGTTGTTGTACAATTTGCCCTGAGTACGCCGATACCCCATATGTGGGATAAAACTACTGTATGGGCACACTTCGGGGCTCGGAAGGGAAGTAGTGACGCTTTGGATTGCAGACTTTGATGGAATAGACTACGGGCGTCATGTCGCATTTGGCGAGCCCCTGATGTGCCTAAACAGTGGAAACCCCCACAAGTGACCCCATTTTGGAAACAAGACCCCCAAAGGAACTTATTTAGATGTGTGGTGAGAACTCTGAACCCCCAAGTGCTTCACAGAAGTTTATAACGTAGAGCCATGAAAATAATAAATAATTTTTTTCTACAAAAACGATATTTTCGCCCCCAATTTTTTATTTTCCCAAGGTTAACAGAAGAAATTGGACCCCAAGAGTTATTGTGCAATGTGTCCTGAGTATGCGGATACCCCATATGTGGGGGTAAACTACTGTTTTGGCGCATGGCAGAGCTCAGAAGTGAAGGAGCACCGTTTGACTTTTTCAACGCAGAATTGGCTGGAATTGAGATCAGACGCCATGTCACATTTGGAGAGCCCCTGATGTGCCTAAACAGTGGAAACCCCCCAATTCTAACTCCAACCCTTACCCCAACACACCCCTAACCCTAGTCCCAACCCTAACCATAACCCTAACCACAAACCTAACCCTAACACACCCCTAACCCTAATCCCAACCCTAACCCTAACTTTAGCAGCAACCCTAACCCTAAGGCCCCGTGCAAACGTTGTGGATTTACTTGCGGATTTTTCCGCGCGGATTTTGCTAAAACAACCTACATTTTACCTGCGGTTTTAGCGCGGATTTACTGCGGTTCTTTTGTGGATTTGCCTGCAGTTTTACACCTATATTGGAATAGGTGTAAAACCGCTGCGGAATCTGCACAAAGAATTGACATGCTGCGGTTTTAAAACCGCACCAAATCTGCGCGGAAAATTCCGCATCATGGCTACAGCTTTTTTTTTTTCCTTCACTAACACTGTACTGTTCATGGCGTCCGGTTCTGTTGTGACGTGTGCACAGGGCCTAACCCTAATGGGAAAATGGAAATAAATACATTTTTTTAATTTTATTATTTTTCCCTAACTAAGGGGATGATAAAGGGGGGTTTGATTTACTATTTATAGCGGGTTTTTTTGATTGGCAGCTGTCACGCTAAAAGACGCTTTTTATTGCAAAAAATAGTTTTTGCATCACCACATTTTGAGAGCTATAATTTGCATATTTTGGCCCACAGAGTCATGTGAGGTCTTATTTCTTGCGGTACGAGTTGACATTTTTATTGGTACAATTTTTGAGCACGTGACATTTTTTGATCGCTTTTTATTTCGATTTTTGGGAGGTTAGAATGAACAAAGATCAGCAATTCATTAATTTCTTTTGGGGGGCGTTTATACCGTTCCGCGTGTGGTAAAATTGATAAAGCAGTTTTATTCTTCGGGTTAGTATGATTACGGCGATACCTCATTTATATCATTTTTTTATGTTTTGGCGCTTTTATACAATAAAAACAATTTATATAAAAAAATACTTAGTTTTGCATCGCTTTATTCTGCGAGCTATAAGTTTTTAATTTTTTCGCTGATGATGCTGTATGGTGGCTTGTTTTTTTACGGGATAAGATGACGTTTTCAGCGGTACTATGTTTATTTATATCCGTCTTTTTGATCGCGTGTTATTCCACTTTTTGCTCGGCGGTATGATGATAAAGCATTGATTTTTTGCTTTGTTTTTTTTTTTTAAGGGGTTCACTAAAGGGGTTAACTAGTGGGACAGTTCTATAGGGCGGGTCGTTAGGGACGCGGCGATACCAAATATGTGTACTTTTATTGTTTTTTTTATTTACATGAAGAAATTAATTTATTGGGGAATATATTTTTTTTTTCCTTTTATTTTGGAATTTTTTTTACACTTTTATTTTTATTTTATTTACATTTTTACTTTGTCCCAGGGTGGGACATCACTGAGTAGGGTCAGATCGCTGGTGTGATAGTGTGCACAGCACTCTGTCACACCAGCGATCGCTCTGGCACTGCTGCAGGCTTCTCAGTGCCTGCTCTCAGCAGGCACTGAGGAAGCCGCCTCCCTGCAGGACCCGGCGGCCATCTTAGATCCGGGGTCCTGCAGTGAGGAGAGTCCCTCGGAACAGCGCGACACATCGTGCTGTTCTGAGGGTCTCAGGGGAGCGCACAGGGAGCCCCCTCCCTGCGCGATGCTCCCCTGTGCCCCCGGTACACCGCGATCATGTTTGATCGCGGTGTGCCAGGTGTTAATGTTCCGGGAGCGGTCCGTGACCGCTCCTGACACATAGTGCCGGGTGTCAGCTGTGATAATCAGCTGACACCCAGCGGCGATCAGCTGCGCTCCCCCCGGGAGCGCAGCTGATCGCCCTGGACGTACTATTCCGTCCATGGGAATGAGGTCCAGGGTCACATGGACAGAATAGTACGTCGGATGGAATAAAGGGGTGAAAGATTTTTCTGTGTTTTCATGACTATGAAAATTGTACATTCATACTGAAGGCATCAAAACTATGAATTAACACATGTGGAATTATATGCTTAACAAAAAAGTGTGAAACAACTGAAAATATGTCTTATATTCTAGGTTCTTCAAAGTAGCCACCTTTTGCTTGGATTACTGCTTTGCACACTCTTGGAATTCTCTTGATGAGCTTCAAGAGGTAGTCACCGGAAATGGTTTTCACTTCACAGGTGTGCCCTGTCAGGTTTAATAAGTGTGATTTCTGGCCTTATAAATAGGGTTGGGACCATCAGTTGTGTTGTGCAGAAGTTTGGTGGATACACAGCTGATAGTCCTACTGAATAGACTTAGAATTTGTACATGCACACGTCTCTTGGCAGGAAAAATGCAGCTGCAAAAGCATGTGGTTTTGACTGATTTGAGTGAAGTCAATAGTGAAAAACGCACCAAGAATTGATTATATTCTGCACCAAATCTGCAAGTCACAAATACTCAACGTGTGCATGACACTTCAGGTTTGCTTCAAGGAAAAATATATAAAAAAAATTTTAACACCTTTTTTTTTTCCCTTTTTATCAACTCCTAGATTTTATTCAAAAACTATACCAACAGGCTCTAAAAAGCACCATAAAGAATTTGAATAAGAATCACTAACCTACTATACAGAGAAGATTCTAAATTAGTTCTGCAGAAAGAAACTAATGCAGAAATAAGAAGTTATTAACTGGGTAGAGATCAAACATCTGATAGAACTACAGATGAGTGGATCGATCGGAGGATCAAGTGCAATCTCCTGAAATCCGCTGTTCCATCTGTATGTGAACAAGTTTCAGTTTGATATACAGTTTGCAATTTAAAAGCAAAAAAAAAAAAAAAAAAAAAAGCACCATTTCCGACGTGCTGCACAGTCCGTTAGTGAGCAAATGGTTTCTGGTGTGGCAGTGCGCGCTTGCCCATAATGCCTGATGGGTGATGCTGTAACACAATTAGAGGGACCATCATAGGCATTATAAAACATAGGGACTGGGCAAAGAACGGCATTTCATGTCTGTACTGTGTAGGGATAGGAGCACCTAGAGTACACAGGATAGGGATAGAAAATGGCCTATTACAATTGTGGTGTACTTCAGCGTTGATCTACCATAATGAAAATCGGAGTCAGGCCGGGGTCACACTGGCGACAAAATCGGACGACTGCAAAGCGATGAAATATCGCATTGCAGTCGGACCAATGTTAATCTATGGAGCAGCTCCCAGTATCAGATTTTTTGTGGTCAGTTTTAAACGTGCGACTGCAATCGCAGCATGCTGAGATTGTCACCGATTGTGGGTCGACAATCGCCAATGCAAGTCTATGGGTGCGATGAAATATCGGATTACAAAGTGACAGCACGTGTGACTTGCGATTAAATTGCACTGGTGTCCTTTAGAAAAGCCGGCAATTCATCCCCGGCTATACTGTCAAATCACACTGACAGGTTTAATAAAGAAAAGAAAGAATAGATATATACATTTAGAATACATATACATATATATATATATATATATATATATTATATACACACACACATACATATATTTATAGTTCATGCACTTCTACATAGTAAAATTGCAGCTAATTCAATTGCCGGCTTTTGTGAAATTACAGACCCGACATGAAATGACACATGGTTTACATACAGTTAACCATGTCATTTCATGTAGTTTGATATATGGTTTTCACTGACAATTACATGAGTGTATGTGTGCAAAATTTCATACATGTAGGGGTTAATTAAAGGTGTGAATTCATTGAAAAAAAATGCGTGGGCTCCCACGCTATTTTCTCAAGCAGACAGACAAAGCCAGCGAGTGGGGCAAATAATATTAGCCTAGGGAGGGTGCATTTATTTTGTGCCCCCCCTGGCTACTAACATCTGCCCCCAGCCACCCCAGAAAAGGCAAATCTATACTTAGATGCACCCTTTCTGGCACTTAGCCCGTCTATTCCCATTGTACTGTAGCGGTGGCGAATAGGTTAATAATGGGTTAAAGCCACCTTGCTATTGGAAGGTGACTTTAAGCCAGGTTAATAATTGAGAGTTGTCAATTAGACAACTCTCAATTATTAATCCTATTGTATGAAAAGGTTAAAAAATACACACACACATTAATGAAAAATCATTTTAATGAAATAAATACACAGTTTTGACCAGCTTTTATTGTACAGGTAATCCTGCATCAGTGACATCAGAGGGAGTCCCCGGCTGAACTGGAGTAAACTGATTAGCCTGGGAAGCAATCAATTAAGCTTCCCACACTAATCACTTCCTCTCCTGTCAGCTGGGAGAAGAGATGATTCATTCAGGGGTTTAATGCTGAGCTGCCAGTATTAGCTGTGCTGCTAGCTGTAAACCTGTTAACCCTTTCCGATGGATTACAGCGTGGGACCTGACTGTGCGTCGGATTGGTAAGAAGAAGCTTGCTTTATTATTTTATTTTTATTCCAGGAGAACAAGGGCTTCGCACGGATTACCAGTAAAATAAAAGATGGTCAAAAAATGTGTATTTATTTCATTAAAATGATTTATCATTAATGTGTGTGTGTATTTTTTAACCATTTCATACAATAAGCTTAATAATTGAGAGTTGTCTTATTGACAACTCTCAATTATTAACCTGGCTTAAAGTCACCTTCCAATAGCAAGGTGGCTTTAACCAATTATTAACCCATTCGCCACAGCTACAGGGCAATGGGAATAGATGGGCTAAGTGCCAGAAAGTGCGCATCTAATTATAAATTTGCCTTTTCTGGGGTGGCTGGGGGCAGATGTTAGTAGCCAGGGGGGGGGCACAAAATAAATGCACCCACACTAGACCATTATTATCTACCTCCACTCGCTGGCTTTGCCTGTCTGGTTGAGAAAATAGAGCGGGAGCCCACGCATTTTTTTCAACGAATTTGCACCTTTAATTAACCCCTACATGTATGAAATTTTGCACACATACACTCATGTAATTGTTAGTGAAAACCATATATCAAACTACATGAAATGACATGGTTAACTGTATGCAAACCATGTGTCATTTCATGTCGGGTCTGTAATTTCATAAAAGCCGGCTATTATACTATGTAGAAGTGTATGAACTATAAATATATATATATCACAATAATATGTATATATATGTATTCTATGTGTATATATCTATTTTTTCTTTTGTGATTTAAAAACTATTCATTTGGATCCATTATATGTCGGTTTTGCTAGCCTCTGACAAAATCTCTCAAGTCGGATGTCAGTCGGATGTTACACGTACGCTCAGATGCGACTAAATCGCATCCTCCCCGGAAAATCGGATGACAGACAGATGACTGTTCATGAATTTTTTGTGCGATAATCGACCGACTAAAACGGTCCGATTTTTTAGACGTTCATAGTCTCAGTCTGTGAATAGAAATCCAAGATTCAGGTAATATACAGTGAACCATTGTTGCAGTCTTATCACTCAGTGTGTGACTGAGAATTACCATAATACTTCTGATGTAAACCCCCGTCTCACACAGCGATCTCGCTAGCAAGATCGCTGCTGAGTCACTAGTTTTGTGACGCAACAGCGATCTCCCCAGTGATATCGCGGTGTGTGACATTCAGCGACGATCAGCCCCCCTGCTGGGCAGGGCCGGCTCCAGGTTTTTATGGGCCCCGGGCAAAAGAGTCTCAGTGGGCCCCCTTAACACAGACCACGATTCATGATGCACAGATACTGCAGAGAAATATGGGTATAGTACAATGCCAAATACTTCACTTCTTCCATTACATGACTGATATCTATTGCAAATTGTACAATAGCTCAAAAACCGCCAAATCCTCACAGCGCACAGTACAGACTGGACAGTACAGTCCTCCATACAATATTATGGGCACCACATAGTCTCCCCCTCATCACCCATATAATACCCCATGCAGGATGTCACCCCACCATCCCCCATATAATGCTCCATACAGAATACTGGACCCAATATAATGCTCCATACAGAATACTGGACCACATAATGCTCCATACAAAATATGGAGCTCTCCTCTACACTGTGCTGCGTTCTGCACTGTTACGGCTCAGGAAAGGGCGCTGTGGAAAGACTCCCATTATCATCATCATTGCCTGCCCATCATCATCATCATCATTGCCTCCCCAATATCATCATTGCCTCCCCATTAATATCATCATCATCATTGCCTCCCCAATATCATCATTGCCTCCCCATTAATATCATCATCATTGCCTTCCCATTATCATTGCCTCCCCATCATCATCATTATCATTGCCTCCCCATTAATATCATCATCATCGCCTTCCCATTATCATTGCCTCCCCATTATCATTATCATTGCCTCCCCATTAATATCATCATCATCACCTTCCCATTATCATTGCCTCCCCATCATCATCATCATCATCATCATCGCCTTCTCACCACCATCACTGCCTGCCTCCCCCCACCACCATCACACATACAGCACCGCAGGCAGCACTCTCTCACATACACGCAGGCACACACACAGGCGCGCGCGCACACACACACACACACATACACACACACACCGATCTCACCTGTCCGGCATCCACGCGCTCTCTGCCACAGCCGGCCGCTGAATGATGACGTCATTCAGCGGCGCTGCTGTGAGAGAGGAAGAGCTGGCGCCCCTGGAGCTCGGAGCTGCGGCAGCGGAGGCACGGGAGAAGGTGAGTATTGCGCCGGCTCCTGCCGGGGCCCTGAGCAAGTGGGGGGGCCCAGTGGCGGCGCTGACACCGCTAACGGGCGCCGGGGTGCCCGACGGCGAGTGGGCCCCCCCCCGCCTGCTCAGGGCCCCGGCACTTGCCCGGGTGTGCCGGGTGCTGACGCTGGCCCTGCTGCTGGGTATCGCTGATCGTCGCTGAATGTCCTGGACTTTTTTTTGATCGCTGGTCTCCCGCTGGCCAGCTGTTAGAACCCTCTTGTTAGATTTTGTTTCAGTTTGCTGGTCACATGACCTTTTTTCCCTATTTAGTCTGGCTCCGCCCTTCTGGCTTTGCTGGACTTCATTGTATTATCTACTCTTAAGCTAGCCGGGTGCTTAGGTGCCTTACTCTGTCAGTTTTGCTTAATCTTTGGATCTCGTAGTAATTTGTTTTCTGTTTAATTTTCCCTGCTACAATTTCTGTTAGGAGGTGTCCACCTTTTCTCCCAGTCCCTAGATCTTGTAGGGATTCCTCCCTCGCAACTATAGGTCTTCGTTCAGACTAGCTGAGGACTTTAGGTCTGGTCGCAGGATCAGGTTCCCCGTTACATCGTAGGGATCAAGCTCAGTTTTATTGTAGGGACAGAGTTCCCATCTTTCCTTAGTGCTTGTAGCAGTTCATAACAGTAAGTCCAGCCAAGAAATAAAAAAAAAAAAAAATCTCTAAGGAAAGATTTTCTGTTTTCATCATGGTGTCGGTTCAGGATTTGGTTCAACGCCTGCAGGGACTTTCTCTGGAGGTGGCTGAGATAAAGCAACACGTGAGTAGTTGTTCTGGAGCACATTTCATGGAGCCAAAGGTACGTTTGCCTGATTTATTTTTTGGTGAACAACAAGATTTTTTTTCTTTTAAAAATGCTTGCTTGTTGTATTTCCGTTTGAGACCCAGATCCTCTGGTGATGAATCACAGTGCATAGGGTTTATAATGTCACTTTTGCGCAAAGAACCTCAGGACTGGGCCTTTTCTCTGCAGCCTAGTGATCCATGCTTTAGATCAGTGGATGGTTTTTTTTCTGCTTTAGGGTTGTTGTATGACGATCCGGATCGTGTTTCATCAGCTGAGACAGAGTTGAGACGTTTGAGACAGGGATCGGGTAATGTGGAAAAATATTGTACTCACTTCCGTAGGTGGTCCACCCAGGTGGGCTGGAACGATTCAGCTTTGAAAAGTTTATTTCTTGCAGGATTAAGTGAAAGGGTTAAAGATTTGCTGATTGCTTATTCTATACCTGGTAACTTGCAAGAGGCTATGCAATTGGCCATACGGGTGGATAGGAGACTGCTTGCAAAGGGTTAATGAGAGTAAGTCTGCTTTGTCAGCTCCAGGTTTGGAGAAGGAATGTACTGACATTGCAGAGCCGATGGAAATTGGAGCAATGGCACCTCACTCTCGGGAAAAAGAACGCAGATTTGCTCAAGGTTTGTGTTACTACTGTGGTAAATCTGAGCATTTCATTAAGAACTGTGCGCTTCGAATGAATAAAGAGAAAAAAAAATGAGGTCAGTGTCGCCCGCATAGCTTGTTTAAACAATAAAGGTGTCTTTCTTTCTGCTACCACTGCTGGTGAGGAGGAATTAATGGAGTTTCGGGTATTTGTGGATTGTGGTTCAACTCTCAATGTGATTGATGGGAAATTTTTAGAAAAACTAAAATTAAAACCCAAACTTCTGTCTTCTCCTATTAATGTGGTGTCTGTGGATGGCTCTCCCTTGAAAAATGTTACTCACCATATCTGTGAATTTCCTCTTACTATTAATGGTGTTCATCAAGAGAATTTGGATTTGGTAGTTTTGAATAATTTGCCCTCACTGGTGATTTTGGGGTTACCCTGGTTAAAATTGCACAATCCGGTACTGGATTGGTCTACCAATGAAATTAAGTCCTGGAGTCCTAAGTGTTATGACAAGTGTTGTAATGGGCGTATTGCTGCTGTAGTTAAGGGGAGTTACCTGTACCTATTCAGGATTTTTGGAAAGTTTTTTCTGATAAAGAATCGCAGGTATTGCCTCCTCATAGAGAATATGATTGTGCAATTGAATTTGTCCCTGGAGCGACTCTTCCTAAAAGTCGTTTATTTAATTTGACTATTCCTGAGAGAAAGGCTTTGGAGGAATACATACAGACAAGCTTGGCCGCCGGTCACATTAGGCCTTCCAAATCTCCTGTGGCGGTTGGATTTTTTTTTGTTAAAAAAAAGGACGGCGGTTTACGGCCTTGTCTAGACTTTCGTGAGATTAATAAGATTACTTGTACGCAATCCTTACCCACTGCCATTGATTCCTGATTTGTTTAATCAGTTAGTGGGGCCAAGTGGTTCTCGAAAATTGATCTTCGAGGGGCATACAATTTGTTGCGCATGAAGGAGGGGGATGAATGGAAGACTGCGTTTAACACTCCACTGGGTCATTTTGAGAATCTGGTCATGCCTTTTGGACTTTCCAGTGCTCCGGCATTTTTTCAGAATCTTATTAATGACATCCTTAGACCTTTGATCGGCAGAAGTGTGGTTGTGTATTTGGATGACATTTTGATTTATTCACCGGATTTGGAGTCTCATTGGAGGAGTGTGCGTGAAGTATTACAGTTACTGAGTGATAATTCACTTTTTGCCAAACTAGAAAAATGTGAGTTCGCTGTACAGAGACTTAGTTTTTTGGGCTACATTGTCTCCAGTGAAGGTTTTGAGATGGACCCGGTGAAAGTGTAAGCTGTGCAGGATTGGCCTATACCTATTGGTGTGAAATCAATACAGAGGTTTTTGGGGTTCGCCAATTATTATAGAAAATTCATAAAAAATTTTTCTGTGATTGCCAAACCTCTGACCGATCTCACCAGGAAAGGTGCTGATGCGGTTCAGTGGACTACTGAGGCCATTGAGGCTTTTGTGTTGCTAAAGGAGAGGTTCAGCTCTGCTCCCATCCTTACGCAGCCTGATGTGACTAAACCATTTTTGGTTGAGGTTGATGCTTCTTCTGTGGGGGTCGGCGCGGTGTTGTCTCAGGAAAAGACGGATGGAGTACATCCCTGTGCTTTTTTTTCAAAGAAATTTTCTGAGTCTGAACTAAATTATGATATCGGTAATCGGGAATTGTTGGCAATTAAACTCGCATTTGAACACTGGCGTCATTTTTTGGAGGGAGCGGAATTTCCCGTTCAAGTCTTCACCGATCATAAAAATCTGATCTACCTTGATGCTGCCAAACGCTTGAATGCCCGTCAGGCTAGGTGGGCACTGTTTTTCTCACGCTTTAATTTTACCGTTACTTACATTCCAGGTACTAAAAATGTTAAAGCTGATGCTTTGTCTCGCAGCTTTTCTCCTATGGTGGGTACTGAGGAGGAGGAAAACATTTTGCAAGAGGGGGTTGTTATTGCGGTTTTGGACTCCGTGTTGGAAGATGAGATTCTTAAAGCACAGGAGAATGCCCCATCTAACACGCCGCATGGGAGGTTGTTTGTGCCTGGTACCCTGAGGAGAGATTTGTTTGTTGAATGTCATGACTCTCGGTTGGCAGGTCATCCTGGAATCTCTGAGACCAAGAGACTTGTGGATCGCAGCTTTTGGTGGCCTGGATGGCAGAAGGAAGTCATTAAGTGGGTGCGTCAATGCACTGTGTGCGCTAGATCTAAGTCTTCTCATACTCCTGCTGCAGGGTTGCTTTGCCCTCTGGAGGTCCCTAGTGCACCTTGGACACATTTGGCTATGGACTTTATTACTGACATTCCCCCCTCTAAGGGTTTCACTGTCATCTGGGTGGTCGTGGACCGTTTTAGCAAGATGTGTCACTTGGTTCCTTTCATCAAATTGCCCTGCGCTAAGACTCTCGCTAAGGCCTTTGTCAAGGAAATAGTCAGACTACATGGTGTTCCTACTGACATTGTTTCTGATAGGGGACCTCAGTTTGTGGCTCATTTTTGGCACGCCTTTTGTGACAGGTTGGGAGTTCATTTGTCGTTTTCATCCGGATATCATCCTGAGTCTAATGGCCAGACAGAAAGGAAAAACCAGGATGTTGAGCAGTTCTTGCGTTGTTTTGTGACTGATAATCAAGAGGGGTGGTCTGAGTTTCTGCCACTTGCTGAGTTTGCTCTTAACAATCATACATCCGCTTCTGCTGGTTGTTCGCCTTTTTTTGTTGTACTGGGAGACATCCGTCTTTTGGGTCATTTTCCAAGTTGGGATCGGCTGTACCTGAAGAGGAGAATTTTTCTGGTGTGTTGGAGAGAGTTTGGACTGAGGTGCGTGGTAATCTTCAGGAGGCTAACAAAAGATTCAAAGTGTATTTTGATAGAAAACGACAAGAGGTTTTGTTTGCTATTGGTGACATGGTCTGGTTGTCCTCTAAGAATCTGCGCTTGAGGATTCCGTCTAAGAAATTGGGTCCCAAGTTTGTAGGGCCCTTTAAGGTGCTTCAGGTTATTAACCAATCTGCTGTTAAGTTGGAGCTTCCTACCTCCTGGAAGATTAATCCGGTGTTTCATGTTTCTCTCTTGAAAAAAGCTGAGGTCTCAGATGGAGACGTCTCGGCCACTGTTCCCCTGGTGGTGGAGGACGGGCAATATGAGATTTCCCGCATCCTAAATTCTAGACGGTATAGAGGGAGTTTGCAGTACCTCGTCGCTTGGAAGGGTTATTGACCCGAGGATAACTCATGGGTGAGGGCGGATGATGTTTCTGCGTCTAGACTTGTCAGAGCGTTTCACAAGAGGTTTCCGGATAAGCCTAAGTCCTAGGGGATCCGGAGGATCCTCTTAGAAGGGAGGGTACTGTTAGAACCCTCTTGTTAGATTTTGTTTCAGTTTGCTGGTCACATGACCTTTTTTCCCTATTTAGTCTGGCTCCGCCCTTCTGGCTTTGCTGGACTTCATTGTATTATCTACTTATAAGCTAGCCGGGTGCTTAGGTGCCTTACTCTGTCAGTTTTGCTTAATCTTTGGATCTCGTAGTAATTTGTTTTCTGTTTAATTTTCCCTGCTACAATTTCTGTTAGGAGGTGTCCACCTTTTCTCCCAGTCCCTAGATCTTGTAGGGATTCCTCCCTCGCAACTATAGGTCTTCGTTCAGACTAGCTGAGGACTTTAGCGGGTCTGGTCGCAGGATCAGGTTCCCCGTTACATCGTAGGGATCAAGCTCAGTTTTATTGTAGGGATAGAGTTCCCATCTTTCCTTAGTGCTTGTAGCAGTTCATAACACCAGCATGCATCGCTGCGTGTAGCAGGCAGGAGACCAGCGATCAGCTGGTAACCAAGGTACACATCGGGTTTCCTGGCACGGGGCTGTGCCTGGAAACCCAATGTGTACCTTGGTTACAAGCTCCCTGCATCAGCGGGCTGGTATCCAACGTACACTGCGGGCAACTAGGCGACGTTACCCACAGTGTCGCTGTCCTGATCGCTGCCCGAGCTGCCTGTTTGGCAGCTCAGCAGCGATCATGTAGCGACACACCAGCGATCCTGACAAGTTCATATCGTTGTTGGGATCGCTGGTGCGTCGCTATGTGAGACGGAGCCCTAAAGCAGCAACAGATCCTTCAAATCTACTTTTTTGTTGTTTGCTTTCACACAGTGACAGGAAGCAAGAGCATAATTAAACCA
Source organism: Oophaga sylvatica (assembly GCA_033576555.1). Lineage (NCBI taxonomy): Eukaryota > Metazoa > Chordata > Amphibia > Anura > Dendrobatidae > Oophaga > Oophaga sylvatica. The sequence continues at coordinate 401,142,768 of JARQOD010000005.1, read as the reverse complement.
CTGATTGCAGATTTGACAACTAGATTTGAATACAAGGGTTGCTTCTATTTGTAAATAAAAATCAGATACCTATTTTGAGACCTGCCATTTTTTAAAAAGCATCACTCCAGCATTTTTTCTTCTTGCAGCATTGGAGTGGTGATACTAATCTAAATCCCTTGCCCTTAAATTTTATACTCACAAGTAGCCATCTTCACCAGTTATCAGGGCGGCTCAGGTTAGTCTTCAGCAATTTGTGACCTGCCAGTTCGCTCCAGTGTTTGCTGGAGCAATCCGGAAATTGGAACTCAATGTAAGTCTATGAGAGTTACTCATGTTTCCTATTGAGACGCGATTCTACCTAGATTTCATAGTCCTATCTGATTTGGTAAAAGCACGTGGACTTTTTTTTTTCTCTCCTTTAAAAGACCTGAATCACAAGTATTCATTAGTGATGGGCGAGCACTAAAATGCTCGGGTGCTCGTTGCTCAGGTCAAACAACTTGGAATACTCGGGTGCTCGACCCGAGCAACGAGCCCAATGTAAGTCTATGGAAAATATGGCACCCCAGGAGTCTGGTTGCCACAGTGGCATTGCCTCCCTCACAGGGGGTGATGTCATGCCTGGAAGCAAGGAGGGATCCCTTAGCCAGGTAATACTGTAAGGAGATGAACAGTAACATTGTTGTCGGTTCGATATACACTCTGGAGCCAGAACTATCGGGGCAGTGATCACTGTTGCAGGGGGACGACTTGTCTGTGCAGGGGGGGGGACATAAAAGAGGCTGAGCGCAGGAAGGGGAGAGTGTTGTGTTTCGGTAGCTGAGGAGGACAGGAACAACAGCAGGGCAGCAGAACACCTGAGATGTTGGTAACTGATGGGTTGCAGATTCCTAAACTAACGACACAACTAGAGGTAGCCGTGGAGCGTTCCTACGTTGATCCTAGACGCCTCGTCACAGCCTGAGAGATAACTACACCTAAAGGCAGAAGGATGAAAGCTATCTGACCCAGAGCAGATCCCCAAAGAAAATAGGAAGACCCCAAACATATAATGGCGGTTAGACAAGATGAAAACACAAACATAGGCAGAAAATAGATTGAGCAAACGCTGGTGCCACAAGCTGACTAAATAGGATAGGAAAGGAGAGATTACTTTCTGCAACCCAGAAAACCCTACAAAAATCCAACAATTCTGATAACAAAAATACTGAGATCACACGATCTTGCCACCCGCTAAATCAGATCTCAGTGTGAACAAAATCAAGCTGCAGCCGCTGAAAAAACAGGAAAAAGCAAATGAGCAAATAACAGTGGCTGCAGACAAACTGTGAGGAGCTCAGGCCCCAGGAGGGGACCTGGCTGACCTCCACAAAAGTGCAGAAAACAATGCAAAAAGCAAGCACAAAAAGAAAAGCAAAAAATATCTTATCTGAAAGCAGGAGATGCAGGCAAGACTCCAGCAAACTTCCAAATGAACCAGGAACCACAATTGAGACAAGAACAATTGATCACCGGCAACCATCATGGGAGGGAACCTCCCACATATCAGACCAGTCAGTGAACCCAGATTGCCATTCTTCGCTGAAAGTTTCAGTACTGTCTGTAACCACCAGAGGGAGCCTCTGCTCAGAAACCATCTCTAGTGCATTCATAACAGGAGAGACTTGGCGGGAAGGCGACTACAGAGCAGGACGAAGGTTGACTCCTTCTCCTCAACTCCGACCTTTACCGCCACTGATGCCAGCCCTTTACAGACTGACCGACTCTTACATCCATTACTGGGTGCCCCTCCACGAACCCCGTCTAAAACGTGCAGTGGTGCAGTGCAGCAGACGTCCCGTCTTTTCCTGAACTGTATGATTCCGTGCGAGGCCTTGCTATCCCTGTGGCCTGCACGGCATTGTGTTCCCGATGTACTGCGTCACTCTCAAGGAATCAGCAGAAGGAACTGTAACCACGCATCAACGGACTCAAGATCAACGGACCCAAGATCAACAGATCCGGATACTTCGGCACGGTCAGGAGACAGTGCATTACTTACCTATGCAACAGAGCCAGAGACTTTATTCATGGACTGCGACGTCGTCGGGAGCTGTTCCAACCGTTCCCCAACAGGAACTTCAATCGATAAGTCATTACCATCATTTCTCCCCTTCTTATCTTGTTTATTGTGTATTGTGCGTTCAGTACATTCCTGGTGTGTTATTTGCCTAACCATCTCCCTGTGTGGAGGTTTCTCTGAATACCTGTTAAGTAAATTCTTGTTAACCCCTTCTCTGCCTCCTGCTGTTTACTGCATCCGACAAACCTTAACAATACTAACATGCAACACTTTTCCTAACTCCAGACCAGAAGGGGAGCTCTAAACCCAGTTTCAGGGGACCTTTCCTATAAGTTCTGGCCTGGAGGCAGGGTTAGTTAGTCAGTGCTGGGGACTAAAGGAGTGAGGAACTTGTCCCAAGAGCAGAGTAAAGAGAGGAAAAAAGATGTCTAGGAAAGCCTGGGGAGTGGAGCTGTGACCACACTTACCACCAGAGCAGAGCGCTAAGAACCGGACACCGGAGTCCGTGGTTGCAGGGTACTACGGTCTCAGCAGCTAAATCCGGAGAGCAGGGAACTGCAAGTCTCCTGCCCCATATATGCTTGAAGGCACAGCAGCATATCAGAGCCCAGAGCCCCCACAACAGAGCGATACCTGCAATAGGCTCAAGCTGCCTGCCATATGGGCAAGAACTTAAGGATAGTGAGAGGAACTTGAATAGAGCTTAAGGCAGCAAGGACCTCATAGGAAAGCGCATAAAGGAGGCCTCCAATCCATCTGGCTTAGTGGATCCTTAGTTGCTGCCTGGATCTCCATTACCAACTGTACTCAGTGCCCTGGTCTGCACCTCAAACTGTGAGTAAAAGTGTGAAGACTGCACCCCGCTGTGTCCTCCTGTTTATTTGCTGCATCACTTCAGCCCTGCACTACAACCATCATCACCATCATCTTACACTATTACTGCCCTGAGGCTTAGCTCTACCTGTGGAAAGCTGTAACAACTCAGCTGCATCATCATCAGCCCCAGCGGTCTCTTCAAGCAGCGTCGGCTAAAATCTCTTATTTACAAAAACCACAAGTGGCGTCACAAACTATCTTTCATAAACTTTATCATCCCCTTATCATTTTCATTGGACGACCGGGCCACGGACCGGGTCACTGCTGCAGTGACACATCCCCTTAAGAACCAGCCCGGTGCCAAGTACCCCCCTGGCCCCGGCGGGCGCTCCAGAAATTCAAGCACTTTTCCGGAGGCCCCAACCGGCAGTCTGCAGAGGGACTAGAAATTGCGGAAATCAATAGGAACAGCATGAGGAAGACCCCTGTAAGCATTTCTGACTCCCAAGTCACTGCTGTGAACAATGTTGTCAGAGTCTTACACCACTTTTACAGACACAATAAAACATACAAAAACGAAACCAAAATGGATTTTTTTGGGAAATATGTTAAGGAACATCCTTTCCAGGGTAATAACTTAAAGAACCACCCAGGGTGTGGAAGGGAAAGCCTTGTTGGAAGAAGAAAAGAAAAGGAGGCCAGGAGCACAAAAATAAGAATAATAATCTTTATTTAATCAAACAAATAAGGCTCAAACAACGATGATAGAACCAATTATAAAAACATGTTAATAACAAAGACACGTCACAACTGATACAATAAAGTGTTAATATATTACCAATATATCAACTAACGTTGATTTAAATAGGCATATACCATATGTAAACAATTTAAGCTCAGATATAATAACCAGGAGGGCAATAGATGAAAAAAATGTACATGTAAAATAATATGTTGTGCACTGTCACAAATAAACACCAAAGTGTGTGCAGGCAAGAACAAAAAAAATACTAAAAAATAAATATAATAAAATAATATACAATAGCGTACAACCTACACCAGTGCAAGCGTGTATAACGATGCACAAAGCACAAAAAACTAAAAAGAAAAAAATTATATATAAATAAAACTGTGAACTAAGATCACAATAATCTGAATGGTGTAATACGTGATCCTAACAAAGTGCTGCACTAACGTGTAAAATACATAAAGAAAAAATATATATGTATATATATGAAAAAAGTGCACACCAGAGAACACTAGCGGTCTGTGTGCAAACCGCTATAAACAAATGAGCTAATGCACAACATAGAAGAAAATTACCACTATACCTGGGAGCCGAAAATCAGTGTGAGGTGTCAGAACGCGCCCCGACGCGCGTTTCGGAAAAACCCCTTCGAAGGAGTTTTTCCGAAACGCGCGTCGGGGCGCGTTCTGACACCTCACACTGATTTTCGGCTCCCAGGTATAGTGGTAATTTTCTTCTATGTTGTGCATTAGCTCATTTGTTTATAGCGGTTTGCACACAGACCGCTAGTGTTCTCTGGTGTGCACTTTTTTCATATATATACATATATATTTTTTCTTTATGTATTTTACACGTTAGTGCAGCACTTTGTTAGGATCACGTATTACACCATTCAGATTATTGTGATCTTAGTTCACAGTTTTATTTATATATAATTTTTTTCTTTTTAGTTTTTTGTGCTTTGTGCATCGTTATACACGCACTGGTGTAGGTTGTACGCTATTGTATATTATTTTATTATATTTATTTTTTAGTATTTTTTTTGTTCTTGCCTGCACACACTTTGGTGTTTATTTGTGACAGTGCACAACATATTATTTTACATGTACATTTTTTTCATCTATTGCCCTCCTGGTTATTATATCTGAGCTTAAATTGTTTACATATGGTATATGCCTATTTAAATCAACGTTAGTTGATATATTGGTAATATATTAACACTTTATTGTATCAGTTGTGACGTGTCTTTGTTATTAACATGTTTTTATAATTGGTTCTATCATCGTTGTTTGAGCCTTATTTGTTTGATTAAATAAAGATTATTATTCTTATTTTTGTGCTCCTGGCCTCCTTTTCTTTTCTTCTTCCAACAAGGCTTTCCCTTCCACACCCTGGGTGGTTCTTTATTACCGGATGGTCTGCCATCCTTTTTGGTTCAGGGTATAGAGTCACAGATTGGTGGTATTATTTAATATATTGGATATATTTTACATTTAATCATTTATTTTCTATAGCACTTGAACTTTTCTTGTCAGGGTAATAACTTGTATATAAGGCAAAATAACCAAAAACAAAAATGGTCCTCCACACCTAGCGTTTATGTATTTTTCAACTTTAGCATTGCCGTCAAACAAAACAAATGCATTCACTGGGAAATGTCATTTTAACATTTTACAACCTTATCTGACCATGTGGTGTGTGACACATCAGACACATGCTGTTTCATGTTGTGAATGGGTTTGAGATGAGTTCTGAGCAGAGGCTCCCTCTGGTGGTTACAAGCGGTACTAGTGAAGATTGTGAGGACTGGGAATCAGGTGTTACTGACTGGTCTTATATAAGGGAGTCATTTTCCCATCAGGGTTGCCGGTGATCAATTGTTCTGGTCTGAATCCTTCATTCCAGTTTCCCTTGTAGCCTGCTGTGTCGTGTCTGCATCTCCTGCTACCAGATAAGATTTTTTCTTCTTTTGTGTTATTGCTATATTTTTGCATTTTGTCTTGCACTTCTGTGGGGGCCTTCAGGGTCCCCTCCGGGGGCTTCTGTCTTCTCAGTTTAGTTCAGCCACTGAGTTTTGTTCTTTTGCTTTTTCCAGTTTTTTCAGTGGCTGCTGTTTTGATTTTGTTACACCAGAGAGCTAATTTAGGTGGTAGAGGTCGTGTGATCTCAGGTGATTTTGAAATTAGTAGAGTTGGTGTTTTTCAGGGTTTTCTGGGATTGCAGTAAGTACCCTTCCTATCCTTTTCTATTTAGATAGTTTGGGCCCCAGCGTTTGCTCATTCTATTTTCTTTCTGTGTCAGTATTTCCTCTTGTCTAACCGCCATTACATGTTTGGGGGCTTTCTATTATCTTTGGGGTTCTGCTCCGGGGCAGATAGCTTTCCTATTTCTATCTTTAGGTGTAGTTAGTTTCTCAGGCTGTGACGAGGCGTCTAGGACCAACGTAGGAACGCTCCACGGCTGCCTCTAGTTGTGGTGGTTAGTCAGGGTACTGCAATCCCATAGATTCCAACTGCTCTGGTGTATTGTTTTTTTTTTTTACCTGCACTCCTCAGCTACCGAAACATAACAGTATCACCGGCCAATAGAAAATTGTATGGTACTCACAGAAGGGAAAAAATATTGTGATAGAAAAAAAGGTTGTCAGAGTTGTCAGAGATATTTTTCTGTTTGTTGCATTTTTTTTTTTTTTCCCTCTGTATCTCTGGGTGCTGGGGAGGATCTTTTCTCCCAATGGAGTTTGCACAGTTGTCTGGCCGTGTGGATCAGCTTGCCACTGAGGTTCGGAGTATTGCTATCTATCTTGCTGGGTTGCCTGTTGTGGAACCTAGGATCCCCATGCCAGATTTGTTTTTAGGGGATCGAGCTAAGTTTCAGAATTTCAAAAATAATTGTAAATTGTTTTTTGCCTTAAAATCTAAGTCCTCAGGAAACGCAGCGCAGCAGGTTCAAATTATCATCTCTCTCCTGCGCGGCGATCCTCAGGATTGGGCTTTTTCCCTGATACCTGGGGATCCTGTTTTGAGTGATGTTGATGCGTTTTTTCAGGCTTTGGGGTTATTGTACGATGAGCCTAATGTCACTGATCAAGCTGAAAAAGCCTTGTTGGCATTAAATCAGGGGCTTGATGACGCTGAGTTATACTGTCAGAGATTCGTAGGTGGGCAGTCCTGACCAAATGGAATGACGACGCTTTGGCGGCCCTTTTCCGGAAGGGTCTGTCAGATAATGTAAAGGATGTTATGGTGGGATTCCCTGTCCCCTCTGGTCTCAATGATTCTATGTCATTAGCGATTCAAATTGACAGACGTTTGCGTGAGCGGAGAAGTATGCGTGGAATGGTGTTGCCTTGTGAACCAGCTCCTGAAACCATGCAGTGTGATAGAGTGGTGTCTGGGGCACAGCGTCATGAGTTTCGAAAGCGCAATGGGTTATGTTTCTACTGTGGTGATGCCTCTCATGCTATTTCAGTCTGCCCTAAGCGGGGAAGACGTTTTGCACGCTCAGTTGTCTTGGGTAGTGTTCAGACTAAGTTTTTATTAACTGTCACTCTGATATGCTCTCTGTCCTCATTTTCTGCTCAGGCTTTCGTTGATTCTGGAGCAGCTATTAACCTGATGGATTATGATTTTGCTAAACGTTGTGGGTTCCCCTTGATACCCCTACAGAAGTCTATTCCCCTACTGGGGATCGATTCTACCCCTTTGGCTGAGAATAAACCCCAGTTTTCTACTCAGGTGATAATGAGGGTTGAACCTGATCACCAGGAGTGCTGCAAATTTTTGGTTCTATATAATCTGCATGACATTATCGTGCTGGGTTTCCCTTGGTTGCAGTCTCATAATCCTGTTTTGGATTGGAAGTCTGTGTCTGTGGCCAGTTGGGGCTGCCAATGTGTTAATACCAACACTCCTGTTTTTTCTGCCTCCCCCCAGGCTCAGGATGTTCCTGACTTTTTGTTTGATTTTTCTGATGTGTTTAGCGAAAGTAAATCTGCATCCTTGCCTCCCCATAGGAGCTATGACTGCGCTATTGAATTAGTGCCGGGTAGTAAATTCCCTAAAGGTCGCCTTTTTAACTTGTCTGTACCTGAACATGACGCTATGCGGTCTTATATCAAGGAATCTTTGGAGAAGGGTCATATCAGACCATCCTCTTCACCCTTAGGTGCCGGTTTTTTCTTTGTGGCCAAAAAAGATGGTTCATTAAGGCCGTGTATTGATTATCGTCTCTTGAACAATATTACTGTGAAATATCAATACCCGTTACCCTTGATTTCTGACCTGTTTTCCAGGGTGAAAAACGCTACTTGGTTTACCAAGCTTGACCTCAGGGGGGCGTATAACCTTATTCGCATTAAGCACGGGGATGAATGGAAGACGTCATTCAATACCCCTGAAGGGCATTTTGAGTACCTAGTGATGCCCTTTGGGCTCACTAATGCTCCTTCCGTCTTCCAGTCCTTCATGAATGACATTTTCAGGGATTTTGTGGACAAATTTCTGATTGTTTATTTGGATGATATCTTGATTTTTTCTAATGACTGGGACTCTCATGTGAAACATGTTCGAACTGTGTTCCAGATTTTGAGAGAGAATGCTCTGTATGTGAAGGGATCAAAGTGTCTTTTTGGCGTACAGAGGATCTCATTTCTGGGATTCATTTTGTCCCCATCTGTTATTGAAATGGACCCGGTCAAGGTTCAAGCCATCTGTGATTGGGTCCAACCTACTTCATTAAAGGCTCTTCAGAGATTTTTGGGTTTTGCCAATTTTTATCGTAAATTTATTGGTAATTTCTCGGTTATTGTTAAACCATTAACTGATTTGACCAGAAAGGGTTCTGATGTGGTGAATTGGCCTCCTGAGGCAGTCTCTGCATTTCAGGAACTTAAGCAGAGATTCACTTCTGCTCCTGTTCTACGGCAGCCTGATGTTTCTCTGCCATTTCAGGTGGAGGTTGATGCCTCTGAAATTGGGGCAGGTGCCGTTTTGTCCCAAAAAGATCCAGAGACCTCTAAAAATAACCCTTGTGCCTTTTTCCTCGAAAATTTTCTCCTACTGAACGTAATTATGACGTGGGTAATCGGGAGTTATTGGCCATGAAGTGGGCTTTTGAAGAGTGGAGACATTGGCTGGAGGGAGCCAAACATCAGGTGGTGGTCCTTACGGACCATAAGAATCTGGTCTATCTGGAATCTGCCAAGCGACTCAATCCTAGACAGGCCAGGTGGGCCTTGTTTTTCACACGTTTTAATTTTGTGGTTTCCTTTCTTCCTGGCACTAAGAATGTTAAGGCGGATGCCCTCTCGAGGAGTTTCCTTGCGGACTCTCCTGAGTTATCTGATCCTTCTGTTATTTTGAAAGAGGGTGTAGTTCTTTCCGCCATCTCGCCCAATTTGAGACTTGCTCTGGAGGGGTGTCAGGAGGATAGGCCCGAGCGCTGCCCTGTTGGAAAATTGTTTGTCCCGGACCAATGGAAAAAGAGTGTGATGTCTGAGATTCATTGTTCCGCATTGGCTGGGCATCCCGGAATTTTTGGTACCAGAGACTTGGTTAGTCGGTCCTTTTGGTGGCCTACCTTGTCTCGTGATGTCAGGGAATTTGTGCAGTCCTGCGGGACTTGCTCTCGCTCCAAGCCTTGCTCTCGCTCTAGTGGTTTGTTGATGCCATTGCCTGTGCCCAAGAGACCATGGACCCATATCTCTATGGATTTCATTTCCGATCTTCCTGTTTCTCAGAGAATGACCACCATCTGGGTAATTTGTGATAGGTTTTCCAAAATGATACATCTTGTGCCATTACCTAAGTTGCCTTCCTCCTCTGAATTGGTGCCGTTGTTCCTTCAGCACGTGGTTCGTTTACACGGCATTCCTGAGAACATTGTGTCTGACAGAGGAGTCCAGTTTGTTTCCAAATTTTGGAGGACTTTTTGTTCTAAAGTGGGTGTTCAATTGTCTTTCTCCTCGGCATTTCATCCTCAGACCAATGGTCAAACTGAGAGAACAAACCAGACATTGGAGACTTATCTTAGATGCTTTGTGTCTGCTGATCAGGATGACTGGGTCTCTTTTTTGCCTTTGGCTGAGTTTGCTCTTAATAATAGGGCTAGCTCTGCCACTTTGATGTCTCCGTTTTTCTGTAATTCTGGGTTTCACCCTCGATTTTCTTCAGGACAGACGGAGGCTTCTGTCTGTCCAGGTGTTGACTCTGTTGTGGAGCGTATGCAACAGATTTGGGACCAGGTAGTGGAGAGGTTGTCCCTCTCTCAGGAGAAGGCCCAGCGGTTTGCTAACCGGCATAGGACTGATGGTCCTCGGTTTAAAGTGGGGGACTTGGTCTGGTTGTCCTCAAAGAATATTCCTATGAGAGTAGCATCTCCTAAATTTAAGCCTAGGTTCATTGGACCTTATAAGATCATGGAGATTATTAATCCTGTTTCTTTTCGTTTGCTTCTTCCAGGGACATTTAAGATCCATAACGTGTTCCACAAGTCCTTGTTGAAGAGGTTTGTTGAGCCAGTGGTTCCTGCTGCTGTGCCTCCTGACCCTGTTTTGGTTGAGGGCAATCTGGAGTATGTGGTTGAGAAAATATTGGATTCTCGTTTTTCTAGACGGAAACTCCAGTATTTGGTTAAATGGAGAGGTTATGGTCAGGAAGACAATTCTTGGGTGTTTGCTTCGGACATCCATGCTAGGAGACTTATCCGTGCGTATCATAGAACTCATCCTGAACAACCTGGTTGCTCAAATGAGGGTTCGGTGACCCCTCCTCAAGGGGGGGGTACTGTTGTGAATGGGTTTGAGATGAGTTCTGAGCAGAGGCTCCCTCTGGTGGTTACAAGCGGTACTAGTGAAGATTGTGAGGACTGGGAATCAGGTGTTACTGACTGGTCTTATATAAGGGAGTCATTTTCCCATCAGGGTTGCCGGTGATCAATTGTTCTGGTCTGAATCCTTCATTCCAGTTTCCCTTGTAGCCTGCTGTGTCGTGTCTGCATCTCCTGCTACCAGATAAGATTTTTTCTTCTTTTGTGTTATTGCTATATTTTTGCATTTTGTCTTGCACTTCTGTGGGGGCCTTCAGGGTCCCCTCCGGGGGCTTCTGTCTTCTCAGTTTAGTTCAGCCACTGAGTTTTGTTCTTTTGCTTTTTCCAGTTTTTTCAGTGGCTGCTGTTTTGATTTTGCTACACCAGAGAGCTAATTTAGGTGGTAGAGGTCGTGTGATCTCAGGTGATTTTGAAATTAGTAGAGTTGGTGTTTTTCAGGGTTTTCTGGGATTGCAGTAAGTACCCTTCCTATCCTTTTCTATTTAGATAGTTTGGGCCCCAGCGTTTGCTCATTCTATTTTCTTTCTGTGTCAGTATTTCCTCTTGTCTAACCGCCATTACATGTTTGGGGACTTTCTATTATCTTTGGGGTTCTGCTCCGGGGCAGATAGCTTTCCTATTTCTATCTTTAGGTGTAGTTAGTTTCTCAGGCTGTGACGAGGCGTCTAGGACCAACGTAGGAACGCTCCACGGCTGCCTCTAGTTGTGGTGGTTAGTCAGGGTACTGCAATCCCATAGATTCCAACTGCTCTGGTGTATTGTTTTTTTTTTTTACCTGCACTCCTCAGCTACCGAAACATAACAGTTTCATTTATGACGAAGGGACTCGGAAAGTCTCAAAGTAATTTTTATAGGGCCATCAGGCGGCCTTTATTATTCTTAAAGGGCCAGCAGTCAGCCCTCACTATTCTTCGAGAGCCATCAGCCAGCTATGCTTTGTTGCTCCCATTATTAAACAGTGGGTCTCCTATACTGCTGCATATGCAGCGAGTGGCTGGGCGGCCCAAAATGTGGACGCACCCCAATACCCCTTTGAAGAGACGTACAGGAGGGCCTCCTGAAAAACAATGTTCCTATTATTAGGAAGTGGGTCTCCCAGTGTTTGCCCATGCAGTGAATGCAAGGGCTACCAAAAATTTGGAGGCACTCAAATATCCCTTTGAAGAGACGTAGAGAGAAGGGCCTCAAAAAAAATGTTCCCATTAGAAAGGAGCAGGTCTCCTATACTTGTAATGCCCATGCACTAAGTGTATGGGTTGACATATATTTACCCCGGGGGGGGGGTATACATGAACATACTGTCTAACAATTTATTTTTACAGGCATCATAAACACCCTTTAAAAAAATTATATGGGTGTCACATTACGGACCACGGTCACCCTGGTGATATGGTGGAGGAGGAGAAGGAGGAGGACAACAGTAAAAGCAAAAATCAGAAGCGTATACCCATGTGTGGATGTGAAGAGGTGCATGGGAATAGACCTCCCTAAAAAAAGATTGTCATGCTGCTATCATTCGGTGGTTGAGAAGTCTTGCCCAATCCAGCCCTTGTTCATTTTTATAAGAGTCAGCATTTTCAGTTGACAAGCGGATACGCTTATCAGTTATAATTCCACCAGTTTCACTAAAAACCCGCTCTGACAAAACGCTAGCGGCAGGTCAGGCCAGGACCTCCAAGGCGTAGAGAGCCAGTTCAAGCCACATGTCCAGCTTGGATACCCAATAATTATAAGGCACAAAGGAATCACGGAGGACGTTGGTACAGTCAGCAAGGTACTCCCTCAGCATCTTCTGAAACTTTGCACTCTTTGTGGGAGTACCCCACGCCTCAGGGCCTGTGCAATGAGAGGGTCTGAGAAAACTCTCCCGGAACTTTGACAGTGTTCCCCTGCCTCTGCTGGATTGGAGTTGTGTCTCTCTCGCCTGTACTCCTTGGTTGTCCAATGAACTGTGACCTCCGCCGCCAGCGTTTTCAGAGGGTAATTTCAAGGGCCTTCTGGTACTGCCCCATATTTTAAAGACCTGTCTGCCTTGGGAATAAGAGCTAGAAAGTTTCCTTGTACGTGCGTCTAGCCGTGTAAACCCAAACCAGTAATGACTGTCACCCAAAATTTTGAGAATTTTGAGGGTCACTGTTATGTTTTGGTAGCTGAAGAGAGCAGCAAAAACGGCAATACACCAGAGAGGTTGGAATCTACTTGATTGCAGTATCCTGACTAACCACCACAACTAAAGGCAGCCGGGAGCGTTCCTACGTGGTCCTAGACGCCTCGTCACAGCCTGAGAGGCTAACTACACCTAAAATAGAAAGAGGAAAGCTATCTGCCCCCAGCAGATCCCCAAAGAACATAGGAAGCCCCCAAAAATGTAAAAGGCGGTTAGACAAGAAGAAATACAGACACAGACAAAAATAGTATGACAAACGCTGGGCCCAATCGCCTGGGCAGAAAAGGATAGGAAGGATACTTTCTGCAATCCAAAAAAACCCTAAAAAAAAGCCAACGCTACTAATTGCAAAAACACCTGAATCACACGACCTCTACCACCTAAATTAGTTCTCTGTTGTAACAAAGCTAAGCCGCACCACAGAAAAAACTGAAAAGGCAAATGAAACAAACAACAGTGGCTCCAGAGAACCGAGAGGCGCCCAAGCCCCCCGAGGGGAACCTGGCCAACCTCACAGAAATGCAGAGAAAAAAAGCAAATTGGGAAGCACAAAAACAAAAAACAGAAAAATACTTATCTGAGAGCAGGAGAAGAGGCAAGACTCAGCAAGCTTCCAAGTGAACCAGGAAACAACGTTGAGACAAGAACAATTGATCACCGGCAACCATGATGAGGGGAAACCTCCCTTATATCCAGACAGTCCGTGATTCCTGATTGCCAATCCTCATTGAAAAGGTTCAGTACCGTTTGTAACCACCAGAGGGAGCTTCTGCTCAGAAATTCATTTCTAAAACATTCATAACAGTACAGAAATGCAAGAAATATCAAATGGCAAGCACAAAAACAAAAAACAGAAAAATATCTTATCTGAGAGCAGGGGAAGAGGCAAGACTCAGCAAGCTTCCAAGTGAACCAGGAAACAACGTTGAGACAAGAACAATTGATCACCGGGAACCATGATGGGAAACCTCCCTTATATCCAGACAGTCCTGA
>JARQOD010000005.1:401069508-401129072 GCA_033576555.1 Oophaga sylvatica | reverse complement strand
AAAGTTTTGGAGGATGGTACATATGTCTGACATCCATGTCCACTCCTGAGGTCTTACGTGTGGAGTCTGAACTGAATACCGATGGCCTTGTTGATGCTGGTAGCCAACAATTGCCCTCTTCTGCTCACAAATCCTTCCCAACATCTGAAGTGTAGAGTTCCAATGCATGGGGACATCACACACTAGTCGGTGAGCCAGAAGCTGCAAACGCTGCTGAAGCACTGCATGGGCGGCGGAAGCTGTAGCTGACTTTCTAGAATGGGCACACAGGCGGAGTACTTTGACAAGCAGATCCGGCAGCTCCAGGTGGGTTTTGAGAAACCGCTGAACCACGAGGTTAAGTACATGGGCCAGGCATGGTACGTGTGTGAGCTCGCCTCGCTTCAGAGTTGCCACCAGGTTCCGGCCATTGTCAGACATGACCATGCCTGGCTGTAGGTTCAGTGGTGTCAGCCAAAGATCTGCCTGCTCTTTCAGAGGTGTCCACAACTCTTCAGCATTGTGCAGTTTGTCACCTAAGCATTTTTAGCTTCAGCACAGCCTGTTGCCGTTTGGCTGAGGCCGTGCTTCCAGCTTGTGACTGATGTGGTCATTTCAGAGATGGAGGCTGAGAAGGAGGAGGAAGAGGAAGATGAGGTGCAGGAGCTGTAGACTGTGGGGGCAACCATAATTGACCTAGGGTCCGCAATCCTCGTGTTCCATCCCAACGGTCCGACAGGTTCCCGGCTTCCACTAGGTTAACCCAATGTGCCATCACAGAGATGTACCGTCCCTGCCCACAAGCACTTGTCCACGTGTCCGTGGTTAGGTGGACTTTCCCAGTAACTGCATTGTTGAGGGCACAGCTAATGTTGTGGGACATGTGCTTGTGTAATGCAGGGATGGCACACGGGAGAAATAGTGACAGCTGGGGACCGAGTACCGAGGGACGGCCGCTGCCATCAGGTTAGGGAAAGCTTCCATTTACACGAGCCTAAAAGGCAACATTTTGAGCACAAGCAGTCGCGAAATGTGTGAATTTAGTAGTGTGGCCTGTGTGGCATTGGCTGCGTATTTGTGCTTGCGTTCCAAAGAGCGGGGTATGGACAACTGAACGTTGCCCTGGGACAAGGATGTGGATATGCTTGCTGATGGTGCTAGTTGAGTGTGTGCAACGACAGGTGCAGGGCAGGAGGCATCTTCGCATGCACCATGGACAGGGGATTGGCTTGCATGCACAACAGCGGAAGAAGCAGTGGTGTCACCCGCAGACACTGTTCCTGGACCCTGGGGTTCGGCCCACTAAGTCGGGTGCTTTGCTGACATGTGCATGATCATGCTGATGGTGGTCAGACTGGTAGTTTTGATACCCCTGCTGATGCTGGCCTGGCAGGTGGTGCAAATGGCCTTTTTGGGGTTATCGGCAGAGTCTTTAAAAAACAACCAGACTCGAGAAGACCTAACAGTTGTACTGGAAAGTTCCGTCATGTTGGTGCTATGGGGAACGGTTGCCTGCCTTATGTCTGCGGCCACCACACTGCTTCTTCCTGCCTTTTGGAGTGCAATGCCTCCCTCCTCCTGTGTGCTGCTGTCCTTGCTCTGCATGTCCTCCTGCCAGGTTGGGTCAATTACTATATCATCCACCACCTCGTCTTCCACTTCCGCACCCTGGTCCTCCTCCTGACTTTCTGGCAATTGTGTCTCATCATCATCCACCTCTTGTGACACTTTCCCACCGTCACCTTTTTGTGACCGTGGCTGCTCAAATATTTGGCCATCGCTATATGGGATCTCTTTCAAGTGGACCGGGCGAGAGGCCCAAATCTATAAATGGAAAGTGAACAGTTCTTCGGAGTGTCCAATTGTGGGATCAGTTGTCTCCGGCACTCAGCATGGTGGGAGGAAGGAGGATCAGGTGAGGAATATGCAGTCCAGACTCACGGCTACTGAGACTTGACCATGTGGAAGACAGGGTGGTGGTGGCGGCAAACTGACTGGAAGCATTAATCGCTATCCAACCAACAACCTTTTGACACTGCTCTGGGTTCAATAGTGGTGTGCTGCTGCGGTCCCCTGGTAAATGGGGAGAATGTTTGGCGAGAAGATGTGGGTGTTTTTTGTGGCACAATTTCAGCTTGCCCATGGCCTTGGCATGCACCATCACCATCGCGTGCCTAAAATATTTTAAAGTGATGACAATATTTTCCACAGTCACTACAAATGGCTGAATTTGGAGCGAACTTATATGTGATCAGTGTGATGGAAAACCAGTTTTAAATAGCAGGCCTGTAGGTAACTTTTTTTTTCAGCAAACTGGTGTCAATAACTTCTCTAAGACACTGCAACTAAATTTAAATGGAGGCCTGAAATGGCACAATTTTGAGACCACTGATATTCAATTCGTGTGATGGACAAACCCAGTTTAAAATAGCTGGATTTTTAGTGCTGTAATATGGAAAGGATCTGGCTGTATTCTGCAGTGCCAACAAGCAAATGGAGCAGAAAAATGGTGTTCCCTGGATTGCTTTTAAAGCAAATAATCAGGATTAAGATCCAAAAAAATATATTCCTGGCCCCTGATACCTGGGGTTATGTCTAGAAATATCAATATTAGGCAGCAGCAGACCGAACTGGAATGGACCCTTTTACTATATGCACTAAAGTCTGCCACATACACTGCCTGCCTGCCACCGATATCTTTGCAGTTTTACTAGTCTTCAGAAGGGCTATTATTTGAGGTGGATGTGTATTATATATGGCAGGGTTCCCCAACTCCAGTCCTCAAGGCCCACCAACAGGTCATGTTTTCAGGATTTCCTTAGTATTGTACAGGTGATAATTGCATCACCTGTACAATACAAAGGAAATCCTGAAAACATGACCTGTTGTTGGGCCTTGAGGACTGAAGTTGGGGAACCCTGATATATGGTATACCCACATTAAGTTTGAAGCAAGCAAATCACTCCCTAGCTCAGCAGCAACTCTTCCTACACTGCCGCATTCCGGAGCAGACTGTGACGAGCATGGCGGCGCCAGGTCTCATAAAGACCTGATGATGATGTGGGGCCAGCCAATCACTGTAATGCCACAACCAACATGGCTGCGGCATGACAGTGTGTGGCAGACAATCCCTGCATGTTAATTGGCTCTCTAAAGAGCACCAAACATGCAGGGCAGGGACACGAGCTCCTGCCGAGCAACCCCGGAAACAATCAGGGAGCTCCGAGCAGTGAGATGCTCGGGCGAGCACCGAGTACTGGCGATCATGGCTCGCTCATCACTAGTTTTCACCTACTAAACAGAGTGTGTGTGTGTAATATTATACTTTTGTTCAAAATGTATGCTGCTAAACCAAAACATGGCACAGGAGTCAGAAATTGCAGGGCGATAAAATAAAAACAAACAAACCTAATATCACAGATAAGAATGTGGTTACCACTAGCAGTAGCTCTAACACCACCGGTAATGCTGGCAGCTACTGTCCCAGCAGTAGTAGTATCAAACACAAGTCACATTTGGCCTTCTTTGCAAACTCTGGCAAGCGCATTACTGGAGGGGGGGGGGAGCGCAGGGTTTAATGGAGTATATGTCCCATTGCTCATCTCAATCACAAAAGGATGATGTAGCTTCTGACTGGGACATCAGCTCAAGTCAGTGTTCTGCACAGTCCACCTCTTCCGCTGCAATAACTGTTAATGTTTGGCAGACCAAAATATCCAATTGTCAATGACACTCATTTCTATTCTGTTCAAAGTCCCGTAACCCACTGCACTCTAGGGACTAAGGAACATACTTCACCAAAAAAAAAATGTCTTCTGCTTAATATTTTGGGAGACTTGAACAGTCAGCCTTTATTCTTGGAACACATGGTGCTGGAGGAGATAGACAGCATGATTCTAATGCTAATCTATGAATCTGTGTTGCTGGTTCTGCAACCCATGGTTGTAGGGACACAATCAGTGGTATCAGTACTTTAAGCCAGGGCAAACCACAGGATGGAAATTGTGTGGTGGGGCAAGGAGTACTCAATTTCACTTGCGGGCACCTGTCAGTCAAATCATGAATTATGATAAAAATGATGGTTTTGTGTTGGACAAAATCTGGAAATCAGACAGGGGGGTGAAAACTTGAGATCATCAGTGGAGGAGGTTGCTGGCATTGGCGATACACAGCGCAGGTGATATCCGTTAAGAACTTTCTTTGTGGCCAAATCAGCTCTTCCCGTTATGCTATGCAAGCCTTGCAGCAAATAAGCTGCCAATTCCCTCTCAGTTTCTTCAGACAAAATTGACACTTGCTGCAGCTTTCTGACTGTCACTCAAACCACTGGAGAGCAGGTGCCAACATTGCTGAAATCATTCCCAAACTAGAGGCAAGTATAGCTACTATTTTACATGGGGCAGCTATGGTTTTTGAAAGGGGGTTGTCCAAATAGTTGACAATCCCTTGAAAGGGGCTTTCATTACTTAGATATCTATCCTCAGGATAAGGTACCAATGTGAAATGGTGGGGGTCCAAAACCCGGAAAACTCACCCATCAGCTCTAGGGGCAGTTGGATGTAAACAGTGTACGGAGTCAGAACAGAATGGCTCTGCACATAGTCTAGCTTTATATGTAGATATGAAATGAACGTCATCATGACCTTCAGATTGAAAAATTCTCAAATCCAATTTATACTTCATCATATTGAAGCGGTAACTACCAAGAGCACTGTTGTCACCAAGCTGTGGGGCTGCACATCTTCTGAGTTAATGCCGCTCATTACTGATCACACCCAGTGCAGTTGCAGACTGGTCAATGAAGAGAAATGATGCTTCTTCCTTGGCCACTACAGCTTTTGAGTAGAAAATCAGGAGTGAGGGACATCACTCAGGTAAGCGTGGCATTGGCAAACTGGTGTGACAGGGAGATGTTTTGATTGCTGAGTAATCCAAGCCAGCTAAACCAGTAGACTTAACTGAAGGAGAAAGTTATTGGAACAAAAATTTGGGAAGTAGCGGACTGTGCGAAGAACTCAATGTGTGCAACTGTTGTAAGAGTTCTGTACCGATACTTCTTAGCTCACTTGGCAATGGGTGGAGGATGGACTATACCGCTATATTCTTCTCACATTGATTTATTATGCTGTATTAATTATTGGGATTAAGTTTATTATTAGCCACTTTTATGCCTCACTTTTGCAACACTGATAATGAGACCTATTGGGGTTACCATTACTAATGTATGACACATAGGAATAACTATATATGTGAGGAATTTTGGCTTATTAATGGGAGGTACATAGGACTAATGTGAAGTACATAGAGCTACTTAATCTCAATGGGGAATCAGCAAATTAGAATAAATTAGTAGCACCCTATGCCTCACATTAAATCTGTTGTTGCACATCATAGTCAGAAGTCATGTTTTGCAAAAGATCGCTCTTACACTAATGAACAGATCACCGGCTTTTAATGGGATATTGGACAGCAGCCAAACTGACCTGCTCAGGAAGGGCATAAGCTCAGAAAGACAGTGACCAAGGCTAACAGAGTTTACTTGCCTAAAGGGCGGTGATAGCTATAGTCTATTAGAATAAAGATTCATGGAACAAAATATAAACTACATGGCATTAAAATCAACATATTGTTGCTGTAAATATCATCTGGAACTAATTTTTCCCAGGAAAAACTGACATAATTAAGGATATATCAATACTTGCCATCATTATTAAGCAGGGCTCTACATACGTGTCTCTTATGCCAAGAACCATTTGTTCAGTGTCAAACCTGTCAAGTGGCAGCAACAAAAGACTACCCTAGTAGACAGTGTGAGAAGCAGCCAATTAGAGTCACCCGTCAAGAGCCAACAAAAGATTTTCAATGTCAACAAAGGGAAAATTATTCACTGTATATTGGATAAGTCTACAAGTCACTAAAAAAAAGCCACAAAATAATTTTGCACCCAATTGGTCTTGTTTAAAGGAAAAAAAATTCTATTTAAATTTGAAAAAAGCGGACATTACTTACCGCTAGTGGGATTTTACAGAGTCCATGACAGCACCCTACTGAGAGAGGGGATCCACCCACCAGGACAGGAAACCTACAGGTTAAAAGGGGGCAGTCCCCCTCACCTCCTCAGTCGTGTTTCAGAGTATGAGAGAAACCCCCAACCGGATAAGTACACAATAATCATTACATTTACATCACAAAATACCATCATCTCTAAAGAGTGAAAATTTAACAACACACTTTCCCTCAGAGTGCAGGAACCAATTGAATAATTATGGGAGGGAATGTGCGGGTGCTGTCGTGGACTCCGTAAAATCCCATTACCGGTAAGTAATGTCCGTTTTTCCTTTCGCCATGACAGCACCCTAGTGTCACACTGTCACTGCATACAGGAGGTCCGGGGTCTATGCTGACCCTAAGCAGGGGCCCTGACTAAACCCTCTACCTGGAGGTACTGTTGATGGTACAGAGGTCCAGGCCGCCAGCGTAACCCTATCTCCTGCAAATCCCTGACCCTCAGTAATCTAGTCCTGAGAAGGACCCCGATCACAACACAGGGACTGGAAGGTATATGCCTAAACACAGTGATAGACGAACGAGACAGTACAAGGGGTAAACTAAAATCCACCTTGCATACAAAACTCACTCTACAACAACAGAGGGAACACAAAAGGGTACGGAGATAAATGATAAAGCGAGGAGGGGAAAAAAACACACCAGGTACTCTTCACTTCAGACTTCACAATACCACGATTGTTAAATATTAATTATTGATTATGGATTTATTCTTTATACATTCAATTCTGTACCAAGCACGTTAACGATCGCTGACATTACAAATGCTATTTCTGTATGGTAAAGTGTCATCTCCATATACAGAGACCACGTGATCTAAGGGATTTTTATATAATGGCTACACGAAGGGGAGCTCGGGGGCTTTCTCTACAAACACTTTACTCTGACAAGAACTATGATGAATGAACAGCCAGCTGCCATGTAACCACGTGTTGCTTCCTTAAGACGCTGCGGAGAAACAGATGTCATTCTTACCATTCAGGACACCAAGGAAAGATGTGTACAAGCTTTGTTATGGACAAATGGACAATATCTACGTAACTATTTCACTCATTTTATGTTTTCCTGTAATGCTGTTTTTTTGGTAAACAGTCCAATAAACCACTATAATTTTTTTATAAGAAACATGACATTTTCTTTAAAGTATCGCATCTGGTAACAAGTCCTTGAAAAATATACAAAATTAAGCATTTTTAACATTTTGGAGAGCCAGCCAGTCACACTTGATTTTTAGAGTGTGAATTTTTGAAAACTTGCAAAGGGAGGAATAGAAGCAAAAGACGTCAGATGTGCAAGTCGTCAAAGAAATCACACTACGATATTTCAGGATCAGAAAAGAACCTATGAATGAGGACTAAGAGTTGACTACAGGAATCAGACGTGCTGATGACAAGAGCATTGTCCAAGAAAGGAGCTACAAGCTGAGATATTTTAAGGTAAGAAAAATGGATGTCATTACTTCTTTTTCTAAGCAAAGTAGACTGAAATTTATGTCTGTAGATCAGTCAAATTTAGAAGTTTTATGGCTCAGCTTATATGCAGAATGTGAAATGGAAAATCTAAAGCTAGAATCTAAGTTGGTGTCCTTTAATAGGGAAAGAGAGAAAATTGAAAAATATATTACAGTTAGTTCACATATTTCACAAGTTTGTATTAGAGAAATCTAAAGATGACTGTGTAGAAATAGTGTCAGAAGATACCAGTGATGTTCCCGAAATTGACTGTAATGAGGAAATTGAGCAACATGTGGGACATGTGTCTGTAATGGCTACTCAAGGTGACCTTGTCTCTGATGACGTAAAAAAAGATGGAGGGAACATGGGAGGAGACTTGAGAACTGATGTAGGAGGGAACATAGGAGGAGACTTCAGAACTGATGTAGGAGGGAACATGGGAGGAGACTTGAGAACTGATGTAGGAGGGAACATAGGAGGAGACTTGAGAACTGATGTAGGAGGGAACATGGGAGGAGACTTCAGAACTGATGCAGATGACGTACGAGAGACGGATGTTCAAAGGCCACCAAAAATAGAAGACAATTCAGAGGCCCAACTCCAAATTAAAGTTAGGAAAAATTTGTTAAAATTATGCAAAATCATTCCTGCATATGATAACAAAATCCATGTATGCAGAAATTCTGAAATCTTTGAAAGCTTTATTGATAAGCTTGATTTAAGTAATGCTGAGAAAAATCAATTATTTAAATTGTGGCTTCCTGCAACCTTTTCCAGACGCTTAACATTGAAGTTGAGTTTTGATAATGAATTACATGGAGATCTAGATGATAAAGACAGACTGAAAATTCTGATTTTCTGTGCCTTAAATGAAAATTGTCCAGATATTGAGATTCTTCAAAAATTAAGGATTGGTCGGAAAGAATGTACTTTTACATTCATGTCCATATTTGAAAGGTTGTACAAAACTCTAATTACCAATGTCAAAACACAATCAATGATAAAGTATTTTGTGGACAAATTTGGATTCCTAAATTCTGTATCTCGTGTTATTGCGTCACAAAAAGATACTTTATTTGAATGTGCGCAATTCCTTGATTTTGCTAGAAAACATGAGAATCGTGATAGGAAAATAAATCAAACAGACAGAGTAAGATCTTTTCAAAAGCCAGTGTCAAAATCTCCTAAACTGAGTCATCCCCGGAATCAAATATATGACATAAGGAGGAAATTACATATTAGATATAAGCCCTATAAAAAAATCCAAGAGTCCGCTTTGCAGAAAGAGTTAATAATTCAAAGTTCAGACCGCTCTGTAAAGAGACAAATGGCGGACATTGAAAGACAGGAACAGATGATTCTTCAAAGAGACATAGTTGAGTCTTCAGTTTACAGCTCATTATCGGAGCTGCTCAAACAATCATTAAAAAAAGGAATCATAAAAAGAGTTTTCCAGGACATCTTTCACAAAGAAATAAGATTTGGTTTAGGAATTGACTGAAAATGAAATTATATGTTGTGTAAAAGTATTATACAATATATTATTCAGTTATTTGTAATTATTTTATAAATATAATTCTGTAGTTCACAGTTTTTGTAGATATATATATATTCATACAGTATACAGTATATATACTATATTTGTATAAGTAGAGATTGTATAACTGTATATCTATATCTATAGTGATATAATTAAAATATACTACAGTAATATTTAGAATTACATTAAAGCCAATACATATATATGTATAAGACATTGCAATTGTTTTCTTTCTGGATGAATATGATATTAACTTTATCTCTTATTTATCCTTAGAATTTTCACTTCAAAGTAGGATTTAATCGGGAAAAACCTTTTACATGGATTTATTCCTTTATTTACACAGGAATTTGTAATAACTGCATGTTTTTATATATTTAACACTTAAAAGGAAATAATATATAACTAACTGAATCTAAATTTAGTTTTTGTGTGTTGCTAACATTTTGAAGTTATTTATTTGCATGGCAATATGTTCTTACTGCATGACAGTCACACATGTGACATTCAAACTGTTCTAATTATAAGGCTACCATATACCCCTATTTCAGTGTTTGCTGTAACTTAAAGCTCTTGTAGCCTCAGTGAGCGCAGCCTTTGCAAGTCAAAGAATTTTTTTTAGGCCTCTCAAGTTACAGGGTTCAATTTCAGTTGCAAACCTTGCACCAAGTATATACAGCTCATAACTAATTTTTTTATGAGTCCTTCCATCTATAAGATAATTTTCACAAAGTTTGTTATGTGTATTTGGGGAATATTCAAAGAAATATTAAAATATTAAATTTAGTAGTTTACAATGCGCATTGATAATTAGGATACAATTATTTGGGTTAAAATATATATGTATTACATACCTTTTTGTATGAGGAATCTGTGGTGTAAATTTATATGTTCACAGTCTGAGTGACAGATGACAGATGCGTGTATGAGCAGCTGCTAAGAGTGAATAAATGTACGTGTGATGTATGAAAAAAAGTTTCACAATTCATGGTATGCGAGAAAACAACAACTTGTTTTTATGAGAAATAATACAAATCAGTTCAATTATTAGAATATTAAGATACATAATGAATATTATCTACTCAACATATATTTCTTTAATAATTATTATTTTTTAGTTAATAGTAGATAAGTGGAATCACACATCAAAATGGTTTATCAAGAAAATTTACATTTAGATTATTTTTTTTCCTTTTTCCCAAAGGATAATTTTATGATATTCAATGTTATTTTTATTTTTAATGGTTACATAGATGGTACACATCTTCAGACAAATATATGGTATAAAGCTAAAACAGAAGTTACATAAATAATTTATAAAACAATTATTTTTTTTTCATTTTGGTTTTGATAAATCAATTATTTCATAAACTAATATTTTTTTCGGTATTAAGGGGGAAATGTGTTTTTGATCTTGAATACATCATCACATTTCATCAATACCTCTTCTTCAAACATTTAAAGACTATAAAAAGGTACAATGGTATAACTACTAGAGATAATAACATTAAGTATTATAAAAAGTCATTTCTTTACACTAAGAAGGGGATTACATGCAAAGTTGCATAATATGAACATTTTGGTAACACAAGGTCATGACAAATATGAAATCATCCAGATAATGGAAATATTAAGGGTATGTGTTACTGAGAACATAACTACTCAGCATTTGTCATAAACATATAAAGGCCTTATTTTTATTTTTATTCTTATTTTCATTTTTATTCTTATTTTTGTTTTTATTCTTATTTTTCATTTTTTAATTTTTATTCTTCTTTATCTCTATTTTTGATTCTTAATTTTTATTTTTATCTCAATCAATCAAGAAACATCAATATTTAATAAAGTAATGTCTAGTATGAGAATATTGCTTCATTAAATATAGTGAAGATATCGGTTCATTAGAAGAAAATGTTCTAATTCTGAGTAAATACAATAATTCTTTCATTCATTCCTTCACTCATATATACATTTTGGTTCATGGCTATACATTCTTACCTATTATTGGTCTAAAAAAATATATTCCATTAATAAAGTTTTAGTAATAAAGATGGAAACACTTGTTACATGAAAAACACACTGACTCCTATGGGTTGAAAAGATATTTACACCAATGACATAAAAATGTTCTGTCTCATGAAGAATATGGTTAATAATGCATTATCATTTATTATTGTTTTACTATACAAACATGAATTCCATATTACTACTCTGATAATAATTCATTACTGATTGCTATGGTACGCTGTGATATTATAGGTTAGGAAAATTACCAGATTTGGTATAGAATAGGGAATGAAGACTTCAAGCAAGATATTGGAATTACATTAATAAAGACTTTTCATATTTCTAAATTCAAGTAAATTTAAAAAGTTGCAAGAAGAAAAAACCGAAGTTCCAGAAGGTAAAAAGGCTATATGATGTCTGAGAAATAATAGACTGTGTCAATTACAATTCATTTCATCACTGACAGCAACTGCAGTATCCACCACTGACAGCCACAACTGCTGTATCCACCACTGACAGCAACTGCAGTATTCACCACTGACAACAACTGCAGAGGACGATGATCCTATGATGCTGATATGAACTGTGTTATCACGCTTTTATCACGTTCCAGTGGTTTCCTATCACCTATGAAGCTTCAATGAAAGCTGGTGAACAATAAGTTGTCAGGAAGCTACAACCCTGACATGAGTCCTGTGCATTAGGACTAAGGACTGGTTATGGTGCTATCTTTAGCAAGGAAGAGTCATTTTAACCCTTGCTTTGCTGACCAAAGATGTCACACCTGTTCCAAGACCAGTGCGGATGGCATGGAGGATTCCAGAAATATCCAAGGCGAGCCAATGTAAGTCCAGGTCTTTAAAGGTGACACTGCTCAGATATTAAAGCTTCATTTCATCAATGGACTTTGTTTTCTTATCAACATTTGAATTTATGGACTTTGATGGACACATGACACACGGTCTCTACAATATCTACATGTTATTTCAAAGGAATTATCATATAAAGACTGTGTTTTCAAAGAATCAAGAACAAGACGTCAAGATGAAGACCAGATGACATCAGATGATGATGACTGGACCCGAGATGCTTCGATTTAGGTTTAGGAAAGTATAAGACATATATTTTATATGAATATTGGTCACGGCTTACCATAACATGAATTCACATAATTATGTTATTGAGTGCATATAACAATAATCTGATATTATTATGATTATTATTATTATTATTATTGAAATTAAATTATTTTGCCAAAGAAGAAGAAAGAAGATCTGATTATCCTAAAGATGAACTTCTCTACTTTGAGGGTTCCAATTAATGTCTATCACCCTCAAAAGGGGGAATTGTTAAATATTAATTATTGATTATGGATTTATTCTTTATACATTCAATTCTGTACCAAGCACGTTAACGATCGCTGACATTACAAATGCTATTTCTGTATGGTAAAGTGTCATCTCCATATACAGAGACCACGTGATCTAAGGGATTTTTATATAATGGCTACACGAAGGGGAGCTCGGGGGCTTTCTCTACAAACACTTTACTCTGACAAGAACTATGATGAATGAACAGCCAGCTGCCATGTAACCACGTGTTGCTTCCTTAAGACGCTGCGGAGAAACAGATGTCATTCTTACCATTCAGGACACCAAGGAAAGATGTGTACAAGCTTTGTTATGGACAAATGGACAATATCTACGTAACTATTTCACTCATTTTATGTTTTCCTGTAATGCTGTTTTTTTGGTAAACAGTCCAATAAACCACTATAATTTTTTTATAAGAAACATGACATTTTCTTTAAAGTATCGCATCTGGTAACAAGTCCTTGAAAAATATACAAAATTAAGCATTTTTAACAACGATCCGCTCTGCTGGTCTGCATGAATGCTTTCACCTACACATTCCTAGCAGACCAGCATGTATTTGAAGGAATCTCATTACTGCAGCATTAACTGCAGCTGGGTGAGGCTGGGCCTCGTCTAGCACAGAGAATTAACTCCCTCACTGCCGAAAAACACCAAGCACCAAAAACTCAGCTGTGCGAAGTCAGGTTGTGTAATCGCGACCCGTGACAGTACCCCCCCTTCTACGAGAGGCCTCCGGACCCTCAGAGCCAGGTTTATCCGGGTGAGTCGTGTGGAAGGCCCGAATTAATTGGTCTGCGTTAATATCCGACGCAGGAACCCACGTCCTCCCTCAGGACCATACTCCCTCCAATGAACCAGGTACTGAAGGGACCGGCGGTTAAGACGTGAATCGATGATTTTCGACACCTGAAACTCCAAGTTACCATTGACCACCACAGGAGGAGGAGGTAAAGGTGACGGTATCCCCGGCGCCACATACCTCTTAAGCAAAGATCTGTGGAACACGTTGTGAATTTTAAACGTAGGAGGAAAGTCAAGACGGAATGCCACCGGATTAATTATAGAACTGATCCTGTATGGCCCGATGAACCTGGGACCCAGTTTCCAAGAAGGAACCTTAAGTTTTATATTCTTGGTAGACAACCATACCCGATCGTTCACACATAGGTCAGGACCAGACACTCTCCTCCTGTCAGCCATACGTTTGTATCGGTTCCCCATAATACTCAGATTGTTCAACACTCCTCTCCACACTGAAGCAAGTGATGATGAAAATCGTTCTTCCTCAGGAACCCCCGAAGAGCCCCCCCTACTGAAAGTACAAAACTGGGGGTGAAAACCATATGCCCCAAAAAACGGGGACTTACCAGTGGACTCGCTCCGCCTATTGTTAAGAGCAAATTCAGCCAGAGGCAAGAAAGAAGCCCAGTCCTCCTGGTTCTCTGACACAAAACACCGGAGATATGTCTCCAAACTCTGGTTCAGACGTTCTGTCTGACCATTGGTCTGCGGATGAAAAGCCGATGAAAACGACAACTGCATCCCCCGCCGTGTACAAAATGCCTTCCAGAATTTGGACACAAACTGAGACCCTCGATCCGACACCACATCGGTGGGTACCCCGTGAAGCCTCACAATCTCCCCAATGAACACCTGCGCCAGAGTTTTAGCATTAGGAAGAGCAGGAAGAGCGATAAAATGAGCCATCTTGCTGAACCTGTCCACTACAACGAGTATGACTGTTTTACCCGAAGACGGCGGGAGGTCCGTAATAAAGTCCATAGACAGATGAGTCCACGGACGCTCCGGGATCTTCAAAGGTAAGAGGGCCCCAGACGGACGGGTATGTGGGGTCTTAGAGCGCGCACAAACCCCACAGGACGCAACAAAAGTTACCACCTCCCTATGTAAGTTAGGCCACCAAAACCGACGCGAGAGGAGATCCACAGTTGCTTTACTCCCTTGGGTGTCCTGCCAAGGCTGAGTTATGGTGTGCCTCAATCACCTTTTGTCGCAAGTGATCCAGAACAAACAGTCTCCCTGGAGGTCCAACAGGGGCGTCCCCCTGAGCCTCCAATACCTCCTTCTCAAGCTCAAAGCATACTGCCGACACCACCACCCCCTCCTGAAGGATCGGAACTGGGTCATCCGTCTTCCGGCCCCAGGGAAACTACGAGATAAGGCATCCGCCTTTACATTTTTTGACCCAGGACGATATGTGACAACAAAATTAAACCTGGTAAAAAATAACGACCACCTAGCTTGTCTGGGATTCAGACGTTTTGCGGACTCTAAATATAGCAGGTTCTTGTGATCGGTGATGACGGTGACCGGGTGGACTGCCCCCTCCAAAAAATGACGCCACTCCTCAAAAGCTAACTTAATGGCCAAGAGCTCCCTATTGCCGACATCGTAATTCCTCTCAGCGGACGACAATTTTTTAGAGAAGAAAGCGCACGGGTGCCACTTACCAGGGACGAACCTTGAGATAATACCGCTCCCACCCCTACCTCAGAAGCGTCCACCTCCACAATGAACGGCTGTGACGCATCCGGTTGAATGAGTATAGGAGCCGAAGCAAAACACTTTTTCAAGGAGGAAAACGCTTGACAAGCCTTGTCAGACCACCTAGAAAAATCCGTCCCTTTTTTTGTCATGTCTGTGAGAGGTTTAACTATGGACGAGAAATTACGAATAAATTTCCGGTAGTAGTTAGCAAACCCCAGGAAACGTTGTAGTGCCTTAAGATCCTCTGGCAGATCCCACTCAAGAACTGCCCGCACTTTCCCAGGGTCCATACGAAAACCGGACGCTGACACCAGGAAACCTAAAAACTGAAGTTCCTGTACGGTGAACACACACTTTTCCCATTTGGCGTACAGTTTATTATCCCGCAAGATCTGCAACACCTGCCTAACATGCTCCTGATGAGACACCAGATCCGGCGAGTAAATTAAGATGTCATCCAGATATATGACAACAAACTGTCCCACCAGGCGGCGAAAAATGTCATTAACAAAGTGTTGGAACACCGCCGGGGCATTAGTCAGACCAAATGGCATGACAAGGTTCTCATAATGCCCCTCTGGAGTGTTAAACGCCGTCTTCCATTCATCCCCCTCCTTCATCCTAATCAGATTGTACGCCCCCCTGAGATCCAACTTAGAGAACCATTTGGCGCCCACGATCTGATTGAAGAGATCGGGAATAAGTGGGAGCTGATACGGATCTCACTCCGTAATCCGATTGAGTTCACGGAAATCCAGGCAAGGGCGTAGGCCTCCATCTTTCTTCTTCACAAAGAAGAACCCCGCGGCCACTGGGGAAGATGAAGGTCTAATATGCCCCTTAGCCAGACTCTCTGAAATATAATCCTTCATGGCCTGCCTCTCAGGACCAGAAAGGTTATACAACCTAGATTTCGGTAACTTGGCCCCAGGGAGCAATTTAACAGAACAGTCATACACGCGATGAGGAGGTAGTTCTTGACACCCTTTCTCCGAGAATACATCCTCAAAGTCCACCAGAAATGGAGGTTAGGTCCTAGGAGCGACCGCACCGATGACCGTATTCATGCAGTTCTTATTACAGAATTCACTCCATTGGCTTATCTCTCTGGATTGCCAATTAATAACCGGGTTATGCTTAGTTAACCAAGGAAGGCCCAGCACTATAGGAGTGGGAAGACCCTCCAATACGTAACACGACAACAGTTCTTTATGTATCGCCCCCACTTGAAGATCTATGTTATGCACTGCTTGCAAAAAACTACCCTGACCGAGAGGTCTGGCGTCGATCGAGAATATGGGGATGGGTTTAGCCAATACACTCAGTCGCATACCTTGAACCCGGGCAAACCGAGCGTCCACCAGATTAGCCCCGGCCCCACTATCCAGAAGAACAGATATCCTCTCAGTTCTCGTACCCACCACCACCTCCGCTGGTACGAGGAATTGAGACGGACCTAGGGACGAAATACCTACTCCCAGATTGCCGTCCACCACACAACCTGGGATCAATAGCTTTCCGGCGACTTCTCACTCTGCAAAGGACGGGATGGACACCCCCCAATAAAATGTCCCTTTCTCCCGCAGAAGAAACACCTTCCTGTCTTGTGGCGCACTGCCGATCCCCTCCCCCGGACTGATGTCCCTCCTAACTGCATCGGCTCTTCTGGACTGACCAGGGGAACCTCCATATAAGGGGCCCTAGTAGAAGGTGGAGTCATCACAGGGGGCGGAGTTACCCCGCACCTCTCCCGAAGCCGTCTGTCAATGCGAATAGCAAGGGCCATAGCGGCTTCCAGTGACGCGGGAGGGTCATACTGTGCCAGCACATCCTTTAATTTATCAGATAAACCTTGACAAAACTGGCTCCTAAGAGCCGAGTCATTCCACTGGGTGTCCGTGGCCCACCTACGGAACTCCGAACAGAATTCCTCCGCCGGACGATCTCCCTGCTGTATCTTACGTAACTTAGATTCAGCAAGAGAGATCCGATCCAGGTCATCATATACAAGACCCAGAGCTGCGAAAAACCTATCCACTGACTGGAGAGCCGGGGAGCCCGGAGGGGAGAGAGAACGCCCAGGATTGGGGGTCCCCTTGTAGGAGCGAGATGACAATCCCCACCCTTTGTTCTTCACTCCCTGATGACCGAGGTCGCAGCCGAAAGTACAATTTACATGCCTCCCGGAAAGCAAAAAACTTGTCCCGCCCCCCACTGAACCTGTCAGGGAGAGCTACTTTAGGTTCTGGACCGGCTTGCTCCAGGGGGTACAAAACCTTGGACTTAACGTCCGCCAGCTCCATGGACAAACTCTGCAACTGCCGAGCTAGACTGGCTACTGGATCCATGGTGGCTGGAGAAAATCTTTAGTGGGTCAGTGAAAATGTCACGCTGTCACTGCATACAGGAGGTCCGGGGTCTATGCTGACCCTAAGCAGGGGCCCTGACTAATCCTTCTACCTGGAGGTACTGTTGATGGTACAGAGGTCCAGGCCGCCAGCGTAACCCTATCTCCTGCAAATCCCTGACCCTCAGTAATCTAGTCCTGAGAAGGACCCCGATCACAACACAGGGGACTGGAAGGTATATGCCTAAACACAGTGATAGACGAACGAGACAGTACAAGGGGTAAACTAAAATCCACCTTGCATACAAAACTCACTCTACAACAACAGAGGGAACACAAACGGGTACGGAGATAAATGATAAAGCGAGGAGGGGAAAAAAACCACACCAGGTACTCTTCACTTCAGACTTCACAATACCACGATCCGCTCTGCTGGTCAGCATGAATGCTTTCACCGACACATTCCTAGCAGACCAGCAGGTATTTGAAGGAATCTCATTACTGCAGCATTAACTGCAGCTGGGTGAGACTGGGCCTCGTCTAGCACAGAGAATTAACTCCCTCACTGCCGAAAAACACCAAGCACCAAAAACTCAGCTGTGCGAAGTCAGGTTGTGTAATCGCGACGATCTTCGTGGCGACACACCCGTGACACCTAGTGAGAGACTTTCAGAGACTGTCACCTGGGAGGGACCACAGCATTAAGAACTGTTAGCCCAAAGTCTAGACCAGAGGTGTATGATAGATCAAGACGGTAGGGTCTATAAAAGGTGGAAGGTGAAGACCATGTTGCCGCCTTACAAATCAAATCAATGGAGATGTCCGCCTTTTCAGCCCAGGAGGATGCCATGGCCCACGCTGAATGGGCTCACTTCCTCTGGTGGGGATTCACCTGTGGCTAAATAAGCTAGGCAGATCGCATATTTTATACATCGGGTGATAGTGCTTTTTGTGACACCCGACCCCTTCTTCTGGCCCTGAAAGGAGACAAAGAGAGCCCTACTCTGCTTCCAAGACTGAGTCTTCTTTAAAGTACTCTAGTACAGCTCATCTAACGTCTAGAGTATGGAACCTTCGTTCCCCAGCCATAGCTGGGCTATCAAAGAAGGATGGTAAATAAATCTCTTGGCTCCTATGAAACCTACTTGTAGAAGTGACTTTTGGCAAATAAGCCGGGCCCGGTTTCAGAACTATCTTATCTTGATAAATAATCAAAAAAGGAGTATCTACTAATAGTGCCTGAATGTCACTGACTCGTCTTGCAGAAGTTAAGGCTACTAACAAAGGGTTAGAACCTTAATAGAGGCAGAATCTAAGGGTTCGAAGGGGGGACCTGTTAATGCATCTAGCACAAGGTTTAAATCCCACGGAGGTAATCTAGCAATACACACTGGGTTACAAAGTTCACAGGCTTTTATGAATCTAGTGACCCGCCTGTCCCCTGCTACATTATAGTTATACAGTGTGCCCAGAGCAGAAACCTGTACTTTAAGGGTGTTAACAGATCACTCCAATTCTCGGCCTTTCTGCAAAAATTCCATAATTGCCGGAATTGGAACATGGTCCGACAGGGGAGCTGAGTGGAATAACAAAAACCTCCTCCAAGTCTTATAATAAATTTTTATGGTAACCTCCTTCATACTCTTCAGCAAGGTGGTGACTAGGGCTTCTGAAACCCTCTACGCCTCAGCAGCTTCCTCTCAAATTCCACACCGTCAAGTGGAGACCCTCCATCTGCAGATGACGAATGGCCCTTGAGAGAGAAGTCCTGGGCTCGTTGGTAGCACCCAAGGGTCGGTCACGGACAACGCCCTCAGTCAGGAAAACCAAGGCCTCTTGGGCCAGAAGGAGGCAATCAGATTTATTCTCGCTCTCTCCTCTCTGATTTTTCTGACCCCTAGTGGAATCAGACACATCGGAGGAAATGCATAGGCCAGAGTATAATCCCACCGGACCTGCCGGTTACTCCTTGTGGTGAAAAGGTCTATGTCCGGGAGGCCCCATAACCGTACAATCCGTCTGAAAATCTAGGGACCATTCCCCTGGTGCAGGGAGTGCCGACTGAGTTAGTCTGCCTGAATATTGTGTTCCCCTCTGATGTGAAGTGCAGACAGGGAAAAGAAGTGATTCTCAGCCAAGGTGAGTAGGTTGTCTGCGGTGGACATTAGTGATTGTGACCTTGTCCCCCCCAACAATTCAAATAGGCTACCACCGTAGTGTTGTCAGTGTGTATCCGTACATGGGTGTCCCGCAGAATCGGTAGAAACTCGAGAAGCGCATACTTCACCGCCCTTGATTCTTTCAGATTCGAGGAACTCTGTGCCTCCCTGGTCATCCACCTCTCCTGGGCTAGTCTGTCTCCCACATGAGCTCCCCACCCCGAGGGACTGGCATCTATTGTGACTATACTGTCAGGTTTTAATTCACATGGCACCCTTTTGGACAGTTGTAGCGGGTCTAGCCACCAGGATAGATTGGCCACAGTGGCAACTGACAATCGCATTCTCCCATTGAGGTGGCCCAGCAAACTCTTTTCTGCTTCAAGCACCTCGTTCTGTAGAGACCTGGTGTGAAATTGGGCCCACTGCACAGCCGGCATACAAGACGTCAGAGAACCCAGCAGGGACATTGCATCTCTCAAAGATAGATCTGGATTGTGTATTATCTTCCTGACCTTGTGGATGATACATAACTTTTTGTCCTCTCGAAGAAATCAATGTTGAGCTACTGAATCCAAGAGGAGGCCGAGGAACCTTTGAAGGGTCAAGGGAACTAGTCTTGATTTTTTCAGATTGATTATCCAACCCAGACCCTGTAGGGACGATATTATATGGTTCAGCAGGGTACTGCACTGGATGGCCGACCTCCCTACTATAAGGAAATCATCCAAGTATGGAACAACCAGGGTATCTTGCTCCCTCAAATGGGCTATCACCTCTGCAATCACCTTGAAGAATATACGTCGTGCCATGGTCAGACCAAACGGCATAGCAGCGAACTGAAAGTGTCTAACCTGATCGCCCAGCCGTACAGCCACTTTGAGGTATTGCTGGTGGTCCTGGTATATCAGTAGGTGAAAATAGGCATCGTTTAGGTCCAGGACCGTCATGAAGCACCTAAGAAACAGAAGTTTGATTGCAGACTTTATGGACTCGATTTTAAAAAGGTATGAGATCATAGGAATGAATTCAGGTTCCGCAAATTAATTGTGACGCGAGCCAAGGTAGTAAAAATATATACTACTTACTGTAAGTAAAGGGAGGTTAAACAATCCGAGGTCAGGTCCAGGAAATGGCGCAGTACGACAAAGAAGTCAGAGATGAAGTCCAATACATGAGCCGAGGTCAGGAAAGCCAGAGAGACAAAACAGTTTGTAGGGAGCAGGCACAAGCAAAGTCAGATCACAAGCAAAGGGTCAGAGTCCGGGAAGAGAATGATGTCAAGCTAGGACAGGCACAGAGCACAGAGGGATCAATGTTCCACAGGCAACAGCAAGTGCACGATTGACACTGGGGAAAGGAACTAGCATGCTTCAGTAGAAGCCTGTATAAGGAAAATGAACACCGGTGATTGCAGCACAGACCCAGCACAGACTGACAGCCCTGTCATAAAGTAAAAAAAAAGACAGAAACAGAGTGGAAATCATGACGGTAACAATGGTTCTGAAGGAACCATCAGGTTTGGAGACCAAGAATAGAGAATAAAACCCCCTCCACTCTTGGTCCTTAGGAACCTCAATTTGTACCCGTTTATCAATTAAATGCAGAATTTCCAACTCCAGGGCCTGTTGCCAATCAGGGGAGTCCCTTAATGTTGTTAATAGGAAGGAGTCTGGAGTAATACTCCGGAATTCCAATTTTAGCCCGGATGACACTATATCGAGGATCCAGGTGTTGGACGTTATACGAACCCATTGTCTATAAAAATATTTCAATCTACCGCCCACTGGGAGATCAGGGCTAGCGATACTTACCCCTATACTTGGACGATGAGGCCCCTCCGAAGTAGGCACCTTTCTGTTTCGGCTCTGTTGGCTCCCAGTCTCGCCTCTTCTGGAAGGATGACCGCTTTAAAAAGGTGTTCCTGAAAGTATGGGTAAATAGTTTAGGGAATCCTTTTTTCCTATCATCTGCCTTGTGAAGATTTCAACCAGCACAGGGCCAAGTAAGTACTCACCCTGGCATGGAATGGCACACAATTTGTTCTTAGCGTGCGCATCCACCTTTCAGCTCTTTAACCAGAGGGCTCGGCGGGCAGCATTGGACAGACCAGCAGACCTGGCAGCTTACCGCAATGAATCGACGGAAGCATCTGCCAGATAGGCTGCCCCTCCACGGATCTGTGGAAAGGAGTCCAGTAACTTGTCCCGAGGTGTTCCAGATCATATCTGGTCCTCCAGATGGTCCAGCCAGAAAATCATCGACCTGGCAACACAGGTGCTCACAATAGCTGGTTTGAATGCCCTGGAAGACAACTCCCAAGCTCGCTTCAGAAACATTTCTGCCTTCCTATTGGACGGATCCTTTTTTATTTTATTTTATTGGATGAATCCTTTTTAACCGTTTTGATGAGGAGGCCACTGCAGCATCGACTTTGGGGACTTTAACCCATTCCGCTAACAGGTCATCACGAAAGGGGTAATATTTACGTTTTAAGGAGGATGTCAGGAACTTTTCACCATGTCATTCACAGGAAAGGATTTTCGATTCCTCTGGCATAGGCCTGCGAACATCAGGTGCTGAGTACACTTGGGCCCCTTACTGTCAGCTATGCCCATGGTGGACCAGACTGATCTGACCAATGCATCCATAGTCTCAATGGGTAAACAAGACCTCCCCTTCTCGTTTGAGGAAGATGAAGATAAGGAGGAATCTGTAGATTCAATTTGCCGCCTTCTTGCTGACAGACTAGATCCTGAGTCAGATTATACACAGCTAGCCTTTTCTCTATGTTGCACAGCTTCTGAATCCACATCTTTGCAGTAGAAAACTTCACAGAGCAAGCTTCATGGGATAACAAGCTTTTACTTCTTACAACATGAGGTAAAAGGAAAATGCACAGTCATTTCAGCATTGCACCAGGAAAACAGGAACAAAACAAAAGTGAAACTACAAGTGAGACTTTTATATAATACATTAAACAGAAGGAAACGTTACACAACATCGCCATCTACTGTCAGGTCAGCATAAAGTCCTCCTTTTACTTATAATAAGTCCTGATCTGTTGCATATGCCAACACCCTTTCTCAACAGTAAGGACTTATTCAATCAAACCCAACTTTTTTATTAGTCTCTGATGCTTATCAGCATTCAACGCCTTCATGAAAATGTCTGCTGTCATTTCTTCAGTAGGGCAATACTCCAACTTCAAGACTCCTTGGTCCTGATGATCTCTCAAGAAATGATATTTCACATCAATATGCTTGGTTCTTGGATTGACTCTTTCTATCTAAGCAAGAACAAGACATCCTTGATTGTCCTCTTTTAGTTTTGTTGGTTCCCAGTGTGATTGTCCTAATTCTGTCAACAATTGTCTTAACCACAGTACTTCTTGTCTTTCTACCTGTATTCCTAGATTCTGTTTTACATTTCCTAAGTCTTTGATTTCAAAATGTTGTTTCAGGATTGTTAGAATGTTTTCTTTATCCCTTTCTTGTTTAAAACAAATCAAAATGTCGTCTACATATAGGAGTACATAAATCCATCTATTACTCAGCCTTTTTGTGTACAAGCATGGATCAGCTTTGCTTCTTTGAAATTTTTCATTTGTTAGTACTTCTGTGATTTTGTCATTCCACGCTTTAGCTGCTTGCTTTAAACCATATATGGTTTTCTGTAGTTTACAAACTGTTTGGATTTCTTTCATCTTTGAATCCTGGAGGTTGTTCCATGTAAATGTCTTCTGTTAAATCTCCATTCAAAAAAGCTGTCTTTACATCCAGATGTCTTAGCTCCATCTGTTCCATTGCTGCAACTGTAAGTAAAGTTCTTATTGTAGTGTGTTTGACAACTGGAGCAAATGTTTCATCATAGTCTTCTTCTGGAAGTCGAGCTATGTCTTCCCAAGAGATAGATTCATACATTTTACTTGTACTTGCCTTGTATGAGAGACGTTTTGGTGGTTTTCCTTTGTTCTCTCTTATTGAACATCTTGGTTCTGTGTCTGTTTGTAGTTGTGATTCTTCACTTTCAGTATTTTGTTCTTCATTAATTTCTATTTCTTTCTCATCAGATATTTCTTCAGTTATGTCATTATTGTTTTTCTCATTTTTTGTTTCAACTGAAATCATAATGTTTTTATTTAAATTTTCAATGAATGTCACACTGTTACTCACCGTAACGCTGTCTGTTTTGGGATCTAAGATTCTATATCCTTTGCAATTTTCACTATATCCAACGAATATTCCTTCCATGGATCTGTTTTGAAGTTTGGAACGTTTTTCTGTTGGAATGAATATAAAAAATTTACATCCAAAAACTTTTAAATGATTGACCCTTGGTTTCATATCTTGCCACAGTTCATATGGAGTTTTCTTCAGTTTTCTGGAAAAAAGTCGGTTCTGTAGATTTGTAGCTGTCATTGCTGCCTCACCCCAATATTTCTCTGGTAGTTTAGAATCTGTCAGCATACATCTCTTCATCTCTGTTAGAGTTCTGTTTTTCCTTTCTGCTACTCCATTTTGTTCAGGTGTGTATGGAACAGTTTTCTGATGTTCTATTCCATTTTGTCTTAAGTAGTCTTCTATTCTGTGACCTGTAAATTCACCTCCATTATCACTTCTGATGACAATTGGCTTCCATTGAAATTTGTTACTTGATCTTGTTACATAGTCTACAAGTTTATCAAAAACTTCACTTTTGTTCTTAATTAAGTATGTGACTGTGTATCTTGAGTAGTCGTCTATAAAAGTCAACATGTATCTATTGCCTCCTGATGTAGTCACTTTTATGGGTCCACATACGTCAGTATGCACCAAATCAAGTGGTCTTTCGCTTTTCATCTCACTTTCTTTTGGAATAGATATCCTTGTGGCTTTGGATTTTATACAACATTCACATATTATGGTAATTGAGCAATCTGATATCTTTAAATCTTTTGTCAATTCTTTTCTCTGAAGTTCCCTTATACTGTCCGGGTGTCTATGTCCTAGACGTCTATGCCACATGTGAATACAGTTTTTGTGATCATGTATACATACCTTCGTCTGTTCCTTTGGTTTGTCAAAATGATATAATTGTTCATCTGCCTTGACTTTGGTTATCATCTTTTTTCCTGCAATAATTGCACACTCATTGTCTTTGAATTTTACTGTAAGTCCTTTAGCTGTTAAACGTTTCACAGATAATAATCCGCATTCCAATTTTGGAATGTACAAGACATCCTGTACAAGTATCTTTGAATCTTGTCCAAACTTGTTTGAACAATTTAGAATACCTTGTCCGATACCTTCTGCAGTTATTTTGCTTCCATCTGCAAGATAAATGGCTTCTTTCTTATTTAAATCAAGATCAGTAAAGAAATTCTTGTCACTTGTCATATGACTTGTTGCTCCTGAATCAATAAACCAACCAAGTGATGATTTATTGTCAGTTATTTTGAATGTGGCATTCCAATTATTCTCACACGAATTGGAAATTCTTTTTTTCACTTTCTGTGTATGCTTTTTATGTTGTAATTTTTGTTGTTCTGCTTTCCATATGGTACAGTCTTTCTTTAAATGACCTTTTTCTTACATCTGAAGCATTCTCTTGTCTCTTTATTATGGGGTTATTTAAATTCTGTAGCTTTAAGAGCGTTTTCACTGTCCTTTTCAGTAGAAGAATCATTGCTTTGTTCTTTTCTTCTCTGATATTCATCTATGAGTCTTGTTTTCACAAACTCTAATGTAATGTCTGTTTCTGGTCTTGTCTCTAGTGCATTTATTAAAGCTGTATACAAATCTGGTAAACTGCACAACAATATAGCTACTATATGACTTTCTTTAATATCTTCACCAATAGATCTTAGCTGTGATATCACTTCCATCATTGAGAATATGTGCTTCTGCATGTCACTGTCTGCACTTAGTCTCATACAGTAAAGCTTTCTTAATTAAAATTATTTGTGATTTAAGCTGGGTCTCTCATATAGCTTTCTTAATGTTTGCCAAATACCTTTCGCTGTTTCTTCATTTCTTATATGTATTAATTGAGCATCATCCACTAATAAGCTAATGGTGGCTCTCGCTTGTCTATTTTTCTTTTTATCCCATGTCTGATTATCCTGATCAGGTCTATCTGTAGTGATTACTTCCCATAAATCATCTTTAGACAACAACATCTCTACTTTGAACTTCCATAGCTGATAGTTCTCATCATTCAGTTTAGCTACTGCGAGTTTTAGCTCTGTGCTACTTGTCATTTTTAACTTATCTTACTTGTTTGGAGAGACTTGCACTGAAGACTTCTTCTGCATTCACCAGGGTCTTGCTGAGAGTTCCAATGTCCTGGATATCTGGTATTCTTGGTGCTTGGGATCTGTGGTATCTGGAATTCTTTGGTTGCACTGTATCTGGGATGACTGGGTGTCTGGGCCCATAACCTGTTGCACAGCTTCTGAATCCACACCTTTGCAGTAGAAAACTTCACAGAGCAGGCTTCATGGGATAACAAGCTTTTACTTCTTACAACATGAGGTAAAAGGAAAATGCACAGTCATTTCAGCATTGCATCAGGAAAACAGGAACAAAACGGAAGTGAGACTACAAGTGAGACTATTTCTAATACAATACATTAAACAGAAGGAAACGTTACACAACATCGCCATCTACTGTCAGGTCAGCATAAAGTCCTCCTTTTACTTATAATAAGTCCTGATCTGTTGCATATGCCAACACTCTATGGGTTTCCCGCACCTTAAGGGAGCTCCTAATCTCCTCTCTGATAAATGTTCTAAGATCAGACATACGTACAGGAGCTTTGTCCTCCAGGTTTTGGCATATACATGACTGACACAGCCTTTTGAGATAAGCGTCAGGCAGGGGCTCTGTACATAAAGCACACTGTTTGTGCTTAGTTTTAACAGATTTCTTTACCTAGGAACACATAGAAACAGAAGGGGGATTCAGCTTACACCAGTTGACCATTGTATGCACTCACCATCTGAAGTTTGTTAGTAGGGTGCCGGCTCAGGAGGTGGAGATACAGCACGCAATTTGGTGGCTATAGATGTTTGCCGACCCCCATTCGCATCTGGTATCAGTGGTGTCACTTCCTCTAGATCGACCACTGTTGCTGCCTTTGCCACGTCTGCGCTGCTCGGTGACCACCTCTTTAGGCGGTGGGTGCTCCTCAACATCTCTTGAGGAAGACATTTTCTGGCACACCGCCTGCTGCTGGACTAAGAAGGCCTGGCCACGCCCCCTCACCTCCCCATCCATGATGCACCTCCCCGGTCCCTCCAGAAGCCAAGAGGAGGTACTGCTGCTACCGTATGTGTCCCTATTACTGCACCTCATACCTCAATACTGAGCCGCTGCTGCCATATGTGTCCCTATTACTGCACCTGATACCCCAATACTGAGCCGCTGATCCCGTATGTGTCCCTATTACTGCACCTGATACCCCAATACTGAGCCACTGCTGCCGTATGTGCCCCTATTACTGCACCTTAAACCCAATACTGAGCCGCTGCTGCCGTATTTGCCCCTATTACTGAACATGATACCCCAATACTGAGCCGCTGCTGTCGTATGTGCCCCTATTACTGCACCTTAAACCCCAATACTGAGCCGATGCTGCCGTATGTGTCCCTATTACTGCACCTCAAACCCCAATACTGAGCCGCTGCTGCCGTATGTGTCCCTATTACTGCACCTCAAACCCCAATACTGAGCCGCTGCTGCCGTATGTGTCCCTATTACTGCACCTCAAATTCCAATACTGAGCCGCTGCTGCCGTATTTGCCCCTATTACTGAACATGATACCCCAATACTGAGCCGCTGCTGTCGTATATGCCCCTATTACTGCACCTTAAACCCCAATACTGAGCCGATGCTGCCGTATGTGTCCCTATTACTGCACCTCAAACCCCAATACTGAGCCGCTGCTGCCGTATGTGTCCCTATTACTGCACCTCAAACCCCAATACTGAGCCGCTGCTGCCGTATGTGTCCCTACTACTGCACCTCAAATTCCAATACTGAGCCTGCTGCTGCTGCATGTGTCCCTATTACTGCACCTATTGTGTGGTTCTGTGTGACCTCTAAATTCTAAAGCAGCCTCTAGAATATACTGTAGTAATGCCGGGTGCAAGTGCCCTAGAAAACAGTGCCCACATTTGTCCCCTAGAATGTAATATTGCCCTGTGTGCCCCTTTGACAGTCACAGTAACCCGAGTTCCCCTATAACGGTAAGTGCCCACTTTACATTTACTAATGTCCCAAGTCTCCCCCCCTGTACAGCTCCCCTATGCACAGAATAATGCCCCCTCACTGAATATATACTGACCCCTTAATATACCCAAACTATTTAATGGCTCCAACACTGTATGATGGCCCTCTAGATAGCATCCAAATAGCATAATACACCAGATTGTCCTCAATAAAGTATAATGCAATCCCCATAGGCAGCCTCTATATTATAATAAAACCCCATAGGCAGAGTCTATAATATAATGCACCCTCATAGGCAGCCGCTATATTATAAGGCACCCCCATAGGCAGACTCTGTATTATAATGCACACCCATAGGCAGCCTCTGTATTATAATGCACCCCCATAGGCAGCCTCTGTAGTATAATGCACTCCCCATAGGGAGCCTCTGTAGTATAATGAACCCCCATAGGGAGCCTCTGTAGTATAATGCACCCCCATAGGGAGCCTCTGTAGTATAATGCACCCCCATAGGGAGCCTCTGTAGTATAATGCACCCCCATATAGAACCTCTGTAGTATAATGCGCTCCCCATAGGGAGCCTCTGTAGTATAATGCACTCCCCATAGGGAGCCTCTGTAGTATAATGCACTCCCCATAGGGAGCCTCTGTAGTATAGTGCACCCCCATAGGGAGCCTCTGTAGTATAATGCACTCCCCATAGTGAGCCTCTGTAGTATAATGCACTCCCATAGGGATCCTTTGTATTATAATGCACCCCCATAGGCAGCCTCTGTAGTATAATGCACTCCCCATATGGAGCCTCTAATATAATTCACCCCCATATAGAGCCTCTGTAGTATAATGCACACCCCATAG
The DNA here is from genome assembly GCA_033576555.1 of Oophaga sylvatica. NCBI lineage: Eukaryota > Metazoa > Chordata > Amphibia > Anura > Dendrobatidae > Oophaga > Oophaga sylvatica. Next base: position 401,100,564 of record JARQOD010000005.1, on the reverse strand, counting down.
GGAGCCTCTGCAGCATAATGCACCCCCATAGGCAGCCTCTGTAGTATAATGCACCCCCATAGGGATCTTCTGTAGTATAATGCACCCCCATAGGGAGCCTCTGTAGTATAATGCACTCTCCATAGGGAGTCTCTGTAGTATAATGCACTCCCCATAGGGAGCCTCTGCAGCATAATGCACCCCATAGGCAGCCTCTGTAGTATAATGCACCCCTATACGGAGACTCTGTAGTAGAATGCATTCCCCGTAAGGAGACTCTGTAGTATAATGCACTCCCCGTAAGAAGCCTCTGTAGTATAATGCACTCCCCATATGGAGCCTCTGTAGGATAATGCACTCACCATATGGAGCCTCTGTAGTATAATGCACCCCCATATGGAGCCTCTGTAGATGCCCTTCAAAACAACTCCTTCTGGGAACTATGGAACCACATGGGCACAAAAGACAAGAAAAACAACATCCATATCCAAAATGGCAACATCTGGCTCCAGTACTTCAGAGACCTCTATAAAGACATTCCAAAGGAAGAACTAAGCCAAGAACAGGAAAGCATAACAGCAAAACTAAACGCAATGGAGGAAAAAGTAAAAAATCTCCAAAACCCGTGGATACACCTATTACATTACAGGAAGTAGCAGAGAGAATCTCTTCCATAAGATGTAGAAAAGCCGGTGGCCTGGATGGAATCCTACCAGAAATGCTGAAGTACAGCCCACCAGAAATACAGGCTGCAATGGTTAAACTTTTCAATATTGTGCTAAGTGGCGGCTACTTCCCTCGTATCTGGAACCAAGGCCTCATCACACCCATCCACAAGAGTGGGGACAGGTATGACCCAGCCAACTATAGAGGAATATGTGTCAGCAGCAACCTGGGGAAACTGTTCAACAGCATCCTGAACAAGAGGATCCTCAGTTTCCTCACTGAGCACAACGTCCTCACCAAGAGCCAAGCAGGGTTCATGCCCAACCACCGCACCACTGACCACATCTATACCCTGCACAGCCTCATTCAGAGACACGTCCACAATACAAAGAATGGGAAGATGTAAGCCTGCTTCGTGGACTTTAAAAAGGCCTTGGATTCGGTGTGGCACCCGGGCTTATTCCTGAAACTGCTGGAGAGCGGAATAGGAAGAAAGACCTACGATGTTATCAAAAGCTCCTACACCGAGAACCTCTGCAGTTTGAGTGTGAACGGTAAAAGAACGGCTTATTTCCAGCAGAGCCATGGAGTCATACAAGGCTGCAGCCTAAGTCCAACGCTCTTCAACATTTACATCAACGAGCTGGCTACCGCTCAGGAATCTTCCACAGCACCAGGTCCCACCCTCCATGACGCCCAGGTGAAATTCCTGTTGTATGCAGATGACCTGCTGCTTCTGTCACCAACCGAGAAAGGCCTCCAAGACAACCTGAAAATTTTAGAGAAATTCAGCTCTACCTGGGCACTACCGGACAACCTAAAGAAAACCAACATCACGGTGTTCCAGAGGAAAAAGAGAAAATCAGACCAGCACCCTTCATTTGTCCTCAACAACTGCGCTCTTACACGAACGGACAAATATACCTACCTGGGCCTAGAGATTCACCGGTCAGGGAGCTTCAAACAAGCTATAGAGACACTGAAAGACAAGGCCTGTAAAACCTTCTATGGCATCCAAAGGAAACTCTACCATCTGAAGCCACCAGTAAGGGTCTGGTTAAAAATCTTCGACTCTGTCATCGCCCCAATCCTCCTGCATGGCAGCGAAGTCTGGGGTCCTCACACATACCCAGACTGGTCAAAGTGGGATTCCAGCCCAACAGAAATATTCCACCTGGAATTCTGCAAATACCTTCTCCAAGTCCATCGGAGCATCTCCAACAGTTCTTGCCGGGCTGAGCTAGGCAGATTCCCTCTACACCTAACGGTTCTAAAGAGGGCACTGTCATTCCAGGCTCACCTACATAGGAGCAATCCAAGCTCCCATCACCATAAAGCCCTGACACATGTAGGCGAAACAGAAAAACCAGGACCCTCAGAACAGCCCACCAAAGCCGGAATCAGGAAAGTGGTAGACGAAGGCCAGGAGAGGTATGTCATTGACTGGAAGAACGACATCATCAGCTCCCAGAAACTGACCATGTACCGGAGTCTACAAAGAGACTACAGACTGGCCCCATACCTGGAGAAACTCCCAGACCCCAGAGACCGCAAGATCCTGAGCCGATATAGACTCAGTGCCCACAGTCTGGCCATCGAATCCGGCCGACACAGGCAGAGTTACAAGCCCAGGGAGGAAAGACTATGCCAACATTGTGACCAGGAGGCCATAGAGGACGAAACCCACTTCCTGCTACACTGCTCCAAATACTCAGCAGTGAGGGACACTCACTTCAGGAGACTCACATTTCTTCCCAGATTTCATCACCATGAAGGAGGAAGAGAAAACATATATCTTGCTGGGGAAGAAGAGAGAGCAGCGGAGATAACAGCGCGGTATGTGAGCGAATGTCATAGACTGCGAGAAAGAGAACTATGATATGCCATGGACTTCTATAGCCCCAACCCCGGATCTGCCCCATCCCCCCATCCACCTTCCCTATGCATCGACTTCTATAGCCCCCACCCTGGATCTGCCCCATCCACCTTTCCTACAGCCCCCATCCCTATTCCCTTGTACACTTGCTTTGGCAAAACTAATGTGTATTTAGTCCTGCCAATAAAGCTTCTTTGAATCTTGAATCGTGTAATGCACCCCCATATAGAGCCTCTGCAGTATAATGCACTCCCCATAGGGAGTCTCTGTGGCATAATGCACCCCCATAGGCAGCCTCTGTAGTATAATGCACTCCCCGTAAGGAGCCTCTGTAGTATAATGCAACCCCATAGGGAGCTTCTGTAGTATAATGCACCCCCATAAGAAGCCTCTGTAGTATAATGCACTCCCCATAGGGAGTCTCTGTAGTATAATGCACTCCCCATAGGGAGTCTCTGTAGTATAATGCACTCCCCATAGGGAGCCTCTGTAGTATAATGCACTCCCCATAGGGAGCCTCTGTAGTATAATGCACCCCCATATGTAGCCTCTGTAGTAAAATGCACTACCGTAAGGAGCCTCTGTAGTATAATGCACTCCCCATATGGAGCCTCTGTAGTATAATGCACTCCCCATATGGAGCCTCTGTAGTATAATGCACCCCCATATGAAGCCTCTGTAGTGTAATGCACCCCCATATGGAGCCTCTGTAATATAATGCACTCCCCATTAGAGCCTGCCTCTGTAGTATAATGCACACCATATAGAGCCTATGTAGTATAATGCACCTCCATATGGAGCCTCTGTAGTGTAATGCACCCCCATATGGAGCCTCTGTAGTATAATGCACTCCCATATGGAGCCTCTGTAGCATAATGCACCCCCATATGGAGCCTCTGTAGTATAATGCACCCCCATAAGGAGCTTCTGTAGTATAATGCACCCCCATATTGAGCCTCTGTAGTATAATGCACCCCCATATAGAGCCTTTGTAGTATAATGCACCCCCATATGGAGCCTCTGTAGTGTAATAAACTCCCATATGGAGCCTCTGTAGTATAATGCACTCCCATAGGCAGCCTCTGTAGTATAATGCACCCCCATAGGGAGCTTCTGTAGTATAATGCACCCCCATATTGAGCTCTGTAGTATAATGCACCCCCATATAGAGCCTCTGCAGTATAATGCACCCCCATATGGAGCCTCTGTAGTGTAATGCACCCCCATATGGAGCCTCTGTAGTATAATGCACCCCCATATGGAGCCTCTGTAGTATAATGAACCCCCATATGGAGCCTCTGTAGTATAATGCACCCCCATATAGAGCGTCTGTAGTATAATGCTCCCCCAAATGGAGCCTCTGTAGTGTAATGCACTCCGATATGGAGCCTCTGTAGTGTAATGCACCCCATAGGGAGCCTCTGTAGTATAATGCACCCCCATATAGAGCCTCTGTAGTATAATGCACCCCCATAGGGAGCCTCTGTAGTATAATGCACCCTCATAGGCAGTCTCTGTAGTATAATGCACTCCCCGTAAGGAGCCTCTGTAGTATAATGCACCCCCATAGGCAGCCTCTGTATTATAATGCACTCCCCATACGCAGCCTCTGTATTATAATGCACTCCCCATAGGCAGCCTCTGTATTATAATGCACTACCCATAGGCAGCCTCTGTATTATAATGCACTCCCCATAGGCAGCCTCTGTATTATAATGCACTCCCCATCGGCAGCCTCTGTATTATAATGCACTCCTCCATAGGCAGCCTTATTTATAATGCATTCCCCATAGGTAGCCTCTATATAGTAATGCACCCCCATAGACAGCCTCTATATTGCAATGCACCCCCATAGGCAGCCTTTGTATTATAATGCACTCCTCATAGGCAGCCTCTGTATTATAATGCACTCCCCCATAGGCTACCTATATATTATAATGCATTCCCCATATGGAGCCTCTGTAGTATAATGCACTCCCCATATGGTGCCTCTGTAGTATAATGCACCCCCATATGGAGCCTCTGTAGCGTAATGCACCCCCATATGGAGCCTCTGTAGTATAATGCACTCCCCATATAGAGCCTCTGTAGTATAATGCACCCTCATATGGAGCCTCTGTAGTGTAATGCACTCCCATATGGAGCCTCTGTGGTATAATGCACCCCCATATGGAGCCTCTGTAGTGTAATGCACTCCTGTATGGAGCCTCTGTAGTATAATGCACCCCCATATAGAGCCTCTGTAGTATAATGCACCCCCATATGGAGCCTCTGTAGTGTAATGCACTCCCATATAGAGCCTCTGTAGTATAATGCACCCCCATATTGAGCCTCTGTAGTGTAATGCACTCTCATATGGAGCCCCTGTAGTATAATGCACCCCCCATTACAAAAATAATGCTCATCTCCTGACAGCGGGCGCCGGGCAGTGATGTCATCGCGCCCGCTGTCAGACGCTGAGAGGGGGATTATGGGAGAGATGGAGCGCTCGCTCCTTCTCTCTCAATGCGGTCAGCTGTATCGGCTATATGCCGATACAGCTGACCCTGCGATGACGGGCGGGGGGCCCACTGCTGGCACAGGGCCCCTATCGCCTGCTCAGTGGCCCAATAGCGGCCGGGCGGCAGAGCAGGGAGATAGATTCTCCCTGCTCTGCCGAAGTGTAACTGTATGGGCGCGCTGTGCACGCCGATACAGTTACAGTAGCGTAGCTCTTGGTGGGCCCCCTCAGAGCATGAGGCCCGGGGCCACCACTCACTCTGCCCCCCAGTAGCTATGCTACTGCTTCTGGGTCATGGGCGCGTCACTGACTAGAGCACATGCATGGAAGCAGATCCCAGAATTGGCCTCCGGATGAACACAAGGTGCCTCACCTCCACCTGTGCTGCGCACACGCGAACCAGGGAGGCACTACCTGAACCCTGGGATAGCGCCATCGACATTAGATCAGGAGGGGCCTGAACAGGCAGAGCACCCCCGACGCCGCTTCTGGAATCCCAGGCTCTGCCATTCCCACCGAGACCACACAGAGACTGATTGGACCCAGGTAAGATTCTTCCCTGCAGATTCCCATCAGGACAGGAAAGCAACTGAGGAGGCGAGGGGGACCACCCCCTTTTAAACAGTAGGTTTCCTGTCCTGTGGGCAGATCCCCTCTCTCAGCAGGGTGCCGTCGTGTCGAAAGAAAAAATGTAACTCTCCTGTTTTCTCTGCATACTTGTAGGTTTGCTGATAACATAAATATTAACCAGTCACCTGATGACAATTGCAGTTTTTGTGATACCAATATACACTATTGGATTAGTTCCAAAATCCAGGTAGAGATACTTAGTGTATACAGGATGCCTTAATTATTCATATAATTTAATTACTGTAGATAAGTACTGAAGGAAAGTGGAAATAAAAAGATAATATAAGTGTGAAAAAAAAAAAAATTTATATATATATATATATATATATATATATATATATATATATATATATCATTTCCCTTGTCAACATCACACAATACAGGTAAAGTATGGATGGTACTTGACCTTCTATATAAGCGTCACACTTTATATCCCAATGCTGAAGCACTGACTCGGACCTCCAGCTTTCCGCACATTCATCTTTAATAATAAGTTAAAAGGGATGGTTGCCCCTAACAACTCAATTAACCCTTTTCTTCTGATTCAGTGTAAAATCCTCGGTCATACAAGCAATTAGTTTTACAAACAACTCCTAGAAGTAAATATCTCAACGAATTAGCAATATTATGTATTATACTATACATAAATATGCATTTTACAGCAAAATGTTACATTTTTCAGTTAAAGCCTCACTCAAAATTGTCATAAAGGTCTTCATAATAAGCAAAGAGAAACCACAATCTTCAGAGTGAAAAGGCTTACATTAAAGATTTTTTTTCTGCTACATATAAAAACTAACACAACAGAATAATTTGAAAATAATGATAAAAAAGGAATCACTGGAAGATTTCTACAAATTAAATCTACATTAACAAGGCATGAAAATTATAAAATAAACTGATGTACATTTTATATCTCTACACAAGAGCTACATTTATTATACAACACATACAAGCATTAAGAAAATGATGAGAGATGTAAAGCTTATGCACAAAAATCATCTAAACTTGAATATTTTCGCAGACTGTTTGGCTAATCATCACTTACTTGATATATCAGGAAAACCAAGTCGGAATCCATGGATACAAATAAGTGGTCAGGTATACAGCTATTGCCTATGAGGAAATGAGTAACGCTCTCTCAGTGCTCGGAAAACATCTCAACTGGCAGCTTCGCCTAGCGCCACCAACCTGTTGTGAATGGAAGAGCTCCTGACAGAGACCTGGGATGCCGACACCCCCCATCATTTTCATCGCAGCCTTGCCTGTGGAACACTAGTGTCTTATGATATAAATGGCCTGATCGCTCACAGCCAACTAATATTTACTGGAGAAGAGTATTCTGCGTAATTGCCAAGTATAATTTAATGTCACGTAACATTGAAAGGTTTTGATTAGCAGTAACGTGTGCAGCTCCTGAACAACAAGAACCAAAATGTTCCCTTTTTTTTCCTTGTAGAGGAACATTCAGAGCAATAGTGTTCATTAGTATCAGAGAGTTACCAAACTGAATAGCTCTCACACATGCAGAAACGTTGCGGTTATTTCACCTCTGAATTGTGCTAGTAACACACTTGGTTAAAATAAATTATCTGGAAAGAGAACATTGACAGTAATGGGCACCTACAGCAGAACGCTACCCTATTATTCACTGTTTCGTTAAATTGCAGAGCTGTCGACGACTGAGATACAGTCACTGTTCAATCCAACAAGACTAAATTTCATCCACAATTTTAGACATAGGATAACAACATATCTGGAACAAGCTCATATTTTCATGATTCTGTTGTTGTTACAACATATGACCATTACTAACAAATATCATAAAAGAGTTAATTTTTTTTTTTTTTTTAAGTAATTTATGTTAGATAAAGGAAAATGACCCACCTCAGCCCCTGCTGACATTAGGGTATGTGCACAAGACGTCTTTCAGGTGGATTCTACTTGGAACCCACAGCAAAAAATGCTTAAAAATAAAATGCCAAAGAGTGAACATAAGCAGAACAGCCTCAAAATGACTGGCTGTGCATTTTTTCCTTTTTTATCTTATTTTAGGTACTTCAGGAGTCAAAGCTGTGATCTGGCTAAAAAAAAAAAAATAATGTTGCAGCGATCAAAGTTGCCAATGAGACAATCAAGATGCCAAGCTTCAGAAAAAACACCACTGACATTTTCCTGCTGTCTTCTGCTTCAAAAAGTATTTGTAAGCCAAAATCAGCAGAGGAAAAGTAGAATAGAAACACGTCACCACTTTTGTATTTCCCACCCACTCCTGGTTTTGGCTAATTAAAAAAAGTCACCAAATACTCAAGGTGTGCACGTGGTCTTATATCTTCTGGTGATTTAAGTGATCTGTACCTCCACAGGGTATTTCCCCACCACACCCCAGCCCCTTTATCCTAATTAGTAGCTCACTGTCTGTGTGATATCAGGTGCAGGTAAGTAAATCTGACAGTGAGCTACAAATCAAGCTAATGAGGGTGGGGGAAACAACTTTGTTCATATCGCCATATCCTGAAAAATCCAATCTATCTATATATATAAAAATGAGTGTATGTGTGTGTGTGTGTGTGTGTGTGTGTGTGTGTGTGTGTGTGTGTGTGTGTGGCCGGGGTCACATACAACGTCTAAAAAATCGGACAGTTTTAGTCGGACGATTATCGCACAAAAGTTTCATGAACATTGATCCGTCTGTCATCCGATTGTACTGCGATGATGCAATTTAGTCGCATCTGAGCGTACGTTTCATATCCGATTGACATCCGACTTGCGAGATTTTGTCGGTGGCTAGCAAAACCGACATATAATGGATCCAAATGAATAGTTTTTAAATCACAAAAGAAATAATAGATATATACACATAGAATACATATATATATATATATATATATATACATGTCATTGTGACATATATACATATTTATAGTTCATACACTTCTACATAGTATAATAGCCACTAATTCAATTGCCGGCTTTTGTGAAATTACAGACCCGACATGAAATGACCCATGGTTTACATACAGTTAACCATGTCATTTCATGTAGTTTGTGTGAGACAGTGAAGGAATATGTGTTGAATGAGGTGTATATTTCACCTAAGTACTTTGCTGACTGGTATGAGCGAAATGTGTGGCTTTGTAAACCTGGTGGTAAAGAAAGGTCACTACACCTGCCATTCAGTACACGCTTGCAGCTCAGACCTGAATCCACTCAGGTGTTGATTAGGAAGCCAGAAGTAGGTGCTTGGGAGCACAGTCAGAGAGCTCGCTTAGTCTGGACACAGGAGGGGTCCAGGTACAGAAGGTGTCTCCAAGAGTATGAGCTGTCTCAGTCTGGGTGCTCGATGTACCCCGGACACAGGAGTAGTCTCTGTGAGAATCCATGCGGATAGCTGCTGAATAGGAGGGGAGCTCTCTCAAGTCTGGACGTTGAAGGTGCCTTCAGACACAAGGAGGAGACTCTATGAAACTACATGCTGGTAAATGCTGACCATATGTGTTGTTTTGGCCCAGGCTGGTAGAGTCTGGTCCCGGATAGATAGGGAAATCTATCTAAGTGCAGTAAGTGGCTGGACAAGCCCAGGTCTTATGTTTATGATTTGGTTTTGATTATGTTCTGTTGGCTGTAGACTTTAATAAAACTGGTTGCGGCCAGTTTTTACCAGAACTGCTGTCTATGAATGAACTGTTTCCATGCCACTCTGTCTACCCGGACGGCGATCCCAGAGCTATATCCCTGAAAAGCTTACAATTGGTGGAGAATGCGGGCAGCACAGTGGCTGATACAATTGGTGCTGGAATGTGCGTGCAGCACAGTGGCTTAGAGACAGCAATAAATGAGAGAAGTCTGTTGAAGCAGCAGCAGAGAGAGAAAAAAAAGTGTGTCAGAGAAAAAAAAAAAAAAGAGAAACGTCTGTTGGAGCAGTCTTAAAGAGACAGTGGCCCTAATAGAGTTTGCAGAGAAAAAAAAAAGTGTGTCTGCACAGCAAAGCTGAACTTGTTGTGGAAAAGACTGTGGAGTGTGCAGCAGCAAAGGAAAAGTCTGTTGGAGCAGTCTTAAAGAGACAGTGGCCCTAATAGAGTTTGCAGAGAAAAAAAAAAAAAAGTGTCTGCACAGCAAAGCTGAATTTTTTGTGGAAAAGACTGTGGAGTGTGTATGTCTTGAGTGAAGACTGCCGTTGTTGAGACAGAGAAGTCTGACAGCATGGATGACAGCATGGAGGCGCTGTTTGAACAAATGGCGCAAGTTAATGTGCAACATAAGACTGCCGTGGTTGAGACAGATAAGTCCGGCAGTATGGAGGAGCTCCTTGAGTACCTGGTCCAGGCCCAGCGGAGCATGCAGCAGAGCATGGAGCGGCAGCGCCTGCAGCACCAGCAGCGCATGCAGCAGGCCCAGCAGCAATTCCTGCAGCAGCAGCAGGAGAATAACCGGTTGTTTTTTGAGCAGGTTGCAGCACTACAAAAGACTTGCAGCGCATCGTCCCAAAGTAATGTTGCAAAGTCACCTGCATTGTCCGCTGTAAAGAAGGCGGTAAGACGGTCCCTGAAAAAGATGACACCTCGTGATGATGTGGAGGTATATCTCACTAGGTTTGAGGGACTGGCAGAGAAGGAGAATCTGCCCCTATCTGAATGGGCCATGATGGTCGCACCCTATTTGATTGGAGAACCCCAAATGGCCTATGCTGACCTGAGCGAGCAGGACAGCCAAGACTATGCCAAGCTGAAAGCGGAGATTCTTACCCGGCTGGGTGTTACGGTGACAGCCTGTGCCAGGGGAGTTCATGACTGGAGATGCAGTTGGGAGTCTGCAGTCAGCAAACCTGATTATGGAGTTGAAAAGGTGATAGTGAACCGCTACACCCGAGCATGTCCTCCTGAGGTACAGCCAGAGGTCGGACAAGGAGACCACCAGGACGCCAATCGTCTGGTCAGCCTGATGGAGAAGGCCTTCGCCAGCAAAGACTGTCTCCGTGACCAGCCGTCTGAGAGGTCGTCACTTCAGAGTTCCTGGACGCTGAACTCTCGCGGTAAGAGCGTTCCAGCTGTTGGGGACATGGGGTATGCTGATAAGCGGGTTCAGGCCCGAGGGGACATGTGGGTGGAAAAGTGTGATGGACAGTGTTGGAGATGTCGTGAAATTGCAGCCAACTGTCCAATAGAGGGGGAGCCTATGTATTGTGATGTTGGCAGATCCCTCTCTCCCTGCGCAGAGCCTGTGTGTGTGTCCACCTCAGCCGAAGAGACTGGACCACAGGTGTGCCCGGTGGTTGTAAATGACTGCCCAGCACAGGCCCTCTTGGACTCAGAGAGTCCAGTGACTTCCGTATGTGACAGCCTGATTGATAGGGACTTCATCCCTGATAAGCACCTGAGTATGGTGTGCATCCATGGAGACACCAAAGTCTACCCAGAGACTGCCGTGGACTTGGTCCCCAAACTCGGGGAGGTTTCATATGAAGGGGGGTAGTGAAGAACCTGGTGCAACCCATCATATTGGGTAATGACTTTCCCCGGTCTAAGGATCTCTGGGGGAAAAATGTTTCTGATGAACAGTGTGATGAAGCTCCTATTGAGGGTGCGCAGTCCCGAGGGGCGGAACACAATGCTAGTGGGCCATTAAACTTATGTGATGATGATGATGATGATGATGATGATAATGATAATGATGATGATGATGATCATGATAATGATGATGGCCATGATAATGATGCTGATGCTGATGATGGTAATGATGATGATCATGATAGTGATGATGATGATACTGATCATAGTCATGATAATGATATTGATAATAATGATGACTGTGATAGTGATGAAATTCCTTTGCAGGTGATGTTGGGAGACGAGGATGGTGGTTCTCGGGAACCGAGTATCCCTGACTTGCCTGTGTCCTGTGACAATTTTGAGAGTGAGCAGTGGCGAGACCCCTCTCTTAAAACGGCACAGGAAAATATAAATGTTCTAATGAGGTTTCCCAAGAGCCTGGCTCTGAGGAGAGGTTTCCTCATGTTGCCATAAACAATCACCTGTTGTATAGGGACATTGAAGTCCAGGGAGAGGTCGTGAGCCAGCTCCTAGTACCTGAGCTATATAGAAGTATAGTGCTGGGGTTGTCACATAGTCACATACTTGAGGGACCAGATGGTGAAGTTAATGTTGTGGATGACATGTTAACTAAGGTTCCAGATCAAGATGTGAATGAGAATGAATTGTATAGCCCTGACAGTGAGCCAGATGTGGCTGAGAAAAAGGGGTCAGACAGGGATAGTGGTAGTGATAGTGAATCATCTGATGACCATAAAGCAACCAGTGCAAATGAGGAAGGCATGGTAGCAGAGGAGGTTGAGAGTCCTGAGAAGAAAGCTGATGCTGACCTTTCAGCCGGACAGAAGATGGCATCTGAAGATGTTTTACAGTTGGCCGGTTCCCTGGCGAAGACTAAGGTGAAAGGAGGAGAGCTGAGCTTTAAAGGCAGGACTCTGAAACTGAACACAGCACAAGTGGATGCTGTTGAAGATGAGAAGTTATCAATGTGTGGTGTGGATCTCCATCATGCCAAGGACTCTGAGGGTGATGCTGCAGAGGTGGAAAAAGCCATGGAAGTGGTAGACACCAAACCAGATGCCTCACCAGAAGCTGAGGTCTCAAGTGAAGCTGTGAGGAACAAGACTGAAGATGTGGGGTCTGACTCTGCCCCGGAATCTGTTTCTGCCGGAGACAGCGGCGTGGACGGTGTACTGTCCGGATCCGTGGCTGCAACTCGCGAAGCTCGGGCCGGAAGTTCGGCGCCCGGTGCTCCATCGGTGTTCCCGAGCGACACAAAGGATCTGGATAAATCCCAAGATGAGATTTTGAGACATCAGGTTGGCCTTGGTGAGCTCAAGCGCATTTTCATGGAGTCTACACCTGAACCACGTCCCAGTGAGTGGGAGGGGCGATGTGTCGCTCCGTTGCCGCTGCAGACACACAGGAGCTCAGATGGGATGCAGAACGTGGTGGAAGAGAAGACTGATGGTAGGGCTTCTGAGCATGTCCTACCAGAAGAGCCGGTACAAGAAGAGGATGAAGTATGTGTACTGAAAAAGAAAAACGATCAGCTCCCTCTACAGTGCCAATCGTTTGAACAGTGTGGCTCAAAATGGTCAGAGACCATGACAGAGGCGCTTAAGTTCTGTGAAATAGAATTTATGAATCAACTGATATTTAAAAAAGTAGATGTGCTAAAAAAGGTTCAGGGGAATTAGAGAAAGCTGAAAAAACCCCTATACCTCCTGTGACAGTTGGTGACACAGGGTCAGTGCCCAAAAAACAGGAGGTACGAAAGTTTCTGAGGAAGAATCAGCAGAGGTGTTCTGACGTGCCTGGTCATACTTCTCTGGTGAGGCACTATACCGAGACTGAGGCTGGCACTAAGGTCAAGCTGAAACCGTGCAGGACACCCGAGGCCCGCAGAGAGCATAGGCCTGGGAGGGTACAGCGTAGTGCGGTTGCTTTAGGTGAAGATACAGATGACAATGGTGAAAATGAACTTGGTGTTGGCCATAACTGGTCCGGAGTTCACTGTCTCTTTAGGATTGTTGACCAGCCCTCCGGTCTGGATGACCAGCCCTCCGGTCTGGAGAAGAGGGGGGGGATATGTGAGACAGTGAAGGAATATGTGTTGAATGAGGTGTATATTTCACCTAAGTACTTTGCTGACTGGTATGAGCGAAATGTGTGGCTTTGTAAACCTGGTGGTAAAGAAAGGTCACTACACCTGCCATTCAGTACATGCTTGCAGCTCAGACCTGAATCCACTCAGGTGTTGATTAGGAAGCCAGAAGTAGGTGCTTGGGAGCACAGTCAGAGAGCTCGCTTAGTCTGGACACAGGAGGGGTCCAGGCACAGAAGGTGTCTCCAAGAGTATGAGCTGTCTCAGTCTGGGTGCTCGATGTACCCCGGACACAGGAGTAGTCTCTGTGAGAATCCATGCGGATAGCTGCTGAATAGGAGGGGAGCTCTCTCAAGTCTGGACGTTGAAGGTGCCTTCAGACACAAGGAGGAGACTCTATGAAACTACATGCTGGTAAATGCTGACCATATGTGTTGTTTTGGCCCAGGCTGGTAGAGTCTGGTCCCGGATAGATAGGGAAATCTATCTAAGTGCAGTAAGTGGCTGGACAAGCCCAGGTCTTATGTTTATGATTTGGTTTTGATTATGTTCTGTTGGCTGTAGACTTTAATAAAACTGGTTGCGGCCAGTTTTTACCAGAACTGCTGTCTATGAATGAACTGTTTCCGTGCCACTCTGTCTACCCGGACGGCGATCCCAGAGCTATATCCCCTGAAAAGCTTACATTTGATATATAGTTTTCACTAACAATGACATGAGTGTATGTGTGCAAAATTTCATACATGTAGGGGTTAATTAAAGGTGTAAATTCATTGAAAAAAAATGCGTGGGCTCCCGCGCTATTTTCTCCACCAGACAGGCAAAGCCAGCGAGTGTTGGCAGATAATAATAGCCTAGGGAGGGTGCATTTATTTTGTGCCCCCCCTGGCTACTAACTTCAGCCCCCAGCCACCCCAGAAAAGGCAAATCTATAATTAGATGCGCCCTTTCTGGCACTTATCCCGTCTATTCCCATTGCCCTGTAGTGGTGGCTAATGGGTTAATAATGGGTTAAAGCCACCTTGCTATTGGAAGGTGACTTTAAGCCAGGTTAATAATTGAGAGTTGTCAATTAGACAACTCTCAATTATTAATCCTATTGTATGAAATAAAAGAAAACACGCACACATTAATGAAAAATCATTTTAATTAAATAAACACACAGTTTTTGACCATCTATTATTGTACTGGTATTCCTTCGATTCCCTTGTTCTCCTGTAATAAAAAAAAATAATAAAACAACATTATTCTTACCTATCCGGCGCTCTGTCAGGTCCAACGCTGTAATCCTTCACAAAGGGTTAACTGGTTTACAGCAAGCAGCGCAGCTAATGCTGGCAGTTCAGCTGTAAGCCCCCGAACGAATAAGCTCCTCTCCGGCTGTTCTAATGAAATTGATCGAAACGCGTAGCTGCAATCAGTGCCTGTGAGCACATCTACCTCTATATGAGGAATGGAAGATATGTGATGGGTATATGGGCACTGGACTATGGGATGGAGGATGTTTGATGGGTATATGGGCACTGGACTATGGGATGGAGGATATGTATGATGTGTATATGGGCACGGGACTATGGGATGGAGGATCTGTGATGGGTATATGGGCACTTGACTATGGGATGGAGGATAATCATTATAATTTGTTATAACTAACCACAGTTAGTTACTATGCCCGGGCAACGCCGGGCTCTTCAGCAAGTCAGAATATAAAACTAATTACCGTATATACTCGTGTATAAGCCGAGATTTTCAGCACCTTTTTTCGTGCTGAAAATGCCCCCTCGGCTTATACACGAGTCATAGGGCAGAAACCAGTGGGGGAGGAGATGCGGCGGCAGGAGCCGGTGGCTTGGATCATACTCACCCCTCCCCGTGCCATCGCTGAGGGTCCCTGCAATCCTGCGTTCTCCCCGGCTTCCTGCAGCTCTCCAGCACTGAGCGGTGACGTAATACCCGCTCATTAAGGTCATGTAATATGGACGCGACGCCACTCCCATGGGCGTGGCCTCCATATTCATGGCCTTAATGAGCGGTATTACAGCACCGCTCAGTGCTGGAGAGCTGTAGGAAGCCGCAGGATTACAGGGACGCTCAGCGATGGCACGGTGAGGGGTGAGTTTGATGGAGGAGAGGACAAGGAGCACGGAGCTGGACACGGGATAGAACGGTGGACGGGGAAGCATGGAAGAGGACGGGGGAGAACGGAGGACGGGGGAAGCATGGAGCAGGACGGGGGGGAGAACAGTGGACGGGGGAAGCATGGAGGAGGACGGGGGAAGCATGGAGCAGGACGGGGGAAGCATGGAGGAGGACGGGGAGAACGGAGGACGGGGGAAGCATGGAGGAGGACAATGAGCACAGAGCAGGACGGGGGGGAGGATGGAGGGCACAGAGGCGCACGGAGCAGGAGGGGGGGAGAGGATGGAGGGCACAGAGGAGCACAGAGCAGGACGGGGGGGCATAGGAGGACGGAGAAGGAATGGGGGAGCACAGCGGAGGACGGAGCAGGAGGGGGGGAGTACAGAGGAGAATGGGGAGCACAGAGCTGGATGGGGGAGCAAGGAGCAGGACGGGAGCAGCACAGAGCAGGAGGGCAGTTTATACACCCGGCTTATACACGAGTCAATAAGTTTTCCCAGTTTTTTGTGGCAAAATTAGGGGGGTCGGCTTATACACGGGTCGGTTTATACATGAGTATATACGGTAACCAGATTGGTAAGCACTGTAAGGCCACGTTCCCATGTTCAGCATTTGGTGAGGTTTTTTTACCTCAGTATGTGTAAGCCAAAACCTGGAGTGGGTGATAATACAGAAGTGATGACGTGTTTCTATTATACTTTTCCTCTGATTGTTTCTCTTCTTGTTTGGCTTACAAATACAAAGGTAAAAAAAACTCACCAAATACTGAATATGTGAACGTGGTCTTACAAGAAAAAATATCAACGTGCAAGGAATGCAGGTTTTTTTTATTCATCACACCACCTAAAAAAAAACACTAAAAAAGTGATCAAAATGACACTTGGAACTTAAAATAGCATCAATGAACACATCATCTATCCAACCACATCCATGCAAAAAAACAAGCTCTCAACCAGCTCCATAGACAAAAAAGTAAAATATTCAAATAATCACAGTAATCATACTGACATGGATAATCACACTACCTGGTCATTTTTACAGCTCTAAAAACAAAACCCAAAAACAATCATTAATTTCTTCCTGTTATTCTAAACAGTGTATGGTAAAATGAATGGTGTAACTCAAAACTAAAACTCGTCAAACAGAGTCCACATATGCCTATGGATGGTTTTGGAAGAAGTGGAGGAAAAGAAGCGAAAGCGCAGTGAGACAGTAAGGCTTAAAATGTATTTCTTGTTTGAAGACGTGAAACTTCATACCTTATAGGTTTGATCCGTCCGTGGCCTGCACTTCACCCGATCCAAGGCGTCATCTGTGCAACTCCGTTTCAAGGTACCAATGGTGACATCTGGTACATTACTTAAATCTAAAAAAAATTACAGAAATGGTCATGATTGATCATAAGATTTCACTACAATTCCATACGCTTGTATTTAGAACTTACTTGAACACCCTCAAAAACGCTTCCAAGATTTTGCATGTAAAATGCACATCGTGTTAGGCTCACAAATTTTCAGTACGAGGCTTTACTCACACATCAGTATCACCAATTAGACCACACTAGCAATGCTTAAAAAGGAATTCCATGGTCAGAAAGCAAGATATATATAATAACCATATATATGTATGATGTTAGCTAAGCAAGTAAATTGCACCAAAATCTGCACTATGACAGCTCATATAGAAATAAAGGCTAAGGAAGGATACACTGGTGGTAAGGATGCTCCACATATATTACAGGGATTATCCAGTGCCTCAAACATCCACATCAAGATGTGAGAGGCACTGCTGACATGGCACCCATCCTGACAAGTGTAACATCTGAACATACTGCTGCAACCCCTGCCTTGGTCCCTAGGTGGCGTTGCACTAATGTCATGACTACTGCTGGACACCGGCACCTTGTGGCAATTTAGTTTTTAGGGCTCATACTCATCTGCGAGAAAAATGAACAAGTGCAATCCGATAAAAAATCAGATTACATTCTGACCAATATTAATCTTTGAGTCTCTACTCATCTGCAATTTTTTTCTCAGCTGAAATCGGACTGAGAAAAAAAATCACAGCATGCTGCGATTGTCCTCTTATATCGGACAAGACTTGCCAATGCAAGTCAATGGGTATCATAAAAAAATTGCACAGCACATGGACCATGCGACTGTCACCAGATTTTTACACACCCATGTCCTTTGAAAAGCCAGCAATTCAATAGCCACGTATAGTAAAATCACAGTGTGACCCAACAGAATAGAATAGATTACATACAGTATATTCGCATAGAATAGATAGATAAAAAGATATGAGCCACATATGTAATTTGTGCAGTATGTGTGCAGCTTACTGTACTTGTAATTAATGAAAAATGTATTATTTTTCTGGAAAGAATGGAGTGGGCTCCTGCGTAATTTTCCAAACCAGCAGAGGGACAGCCAACAGCTGTTGGCAGATATTTATAGCCTGGGAAGGACGTAATACACATAGAATTTCCCAGACTATTAATATCAGCTCACAGCTGTTTACTTAGCCTTTACTGGCTATTAAAAAGGGGGACACCCACACAAAAAATGACTTAGGGACCCCTATAATTAATAACCAGCAAAGGCTAGGCAGACAGCTGCAGGCTAATATTAATAGCCCAGGAAGGGGCCATGGATATTCGCCCCCCAGGTTAAAAACTTCAGCTTTCAGCCGCTACAGAAAAGGCGCATCTTCTGGCACTTAGCCTCACTCTTCCCCCATTTTAATAACAGGTAAAGGCTATACAACTGTCAGTTTATATTTATAGCCTGGGAAGATCCATAGGTATTACCCCCTTCCCAGGCTATAAACATTTACCCCTAACCGTCGGCTTTCCCTCTGCTGGTTTAGAAAATTACGCAGGAGCCCAAGTCATTTTTTTTTTCTGAAAAATAATCATTTATTAACTAAATACATGTACAATAAGCTGCACACGCACTGTGCTAATTAGATATAAAGATGTCAGTGACATATACATCTATTCTATGTGTATATACTGTATGTAATCCATCTATTGTTTCCTGTCAGGTCCCACTGTGATTTTATTGTACGGGGCTGCTGATCTGCCAGCATTTCATCCATCTATCTATCATATATATATATATATATATATATACTGTATATATATATATGGATCACCCGCCAGGGCAGTGGGGTACTCGGTACCAGGTCGCTTCTTAAAGGGGCAGTGTCACAGCAGCAGTGACCCGGTTCGTGGCCCTGGGCGTCCAATAGAAGGGGAATATTTACAAGGGATAATAGAGTTTGTAGTATAGTGTTTGCGACGCCACCTGTGGTATCCGGTCAGAGGTGACCAGCGCTGCAATGCAGATCCTCTGAGACTGGTGGTGATGCAGCAGGGTTGGAATAGCTCTCCACAGGCAGAGTTTGTTGTCTCAGGGCAGATGTATGTTGTAGAAGATGATGGTGTTGGTAGATGTAGCAGTGTGGAGTGGGTGCCACAGGAAGAACTTGAGAAGACACAGTCAGATGCAGTTTCCAAAGCTTTACTCACAGTCCTGGTGCATGCAAATGCCCGCTTGGTGCCACGTCCTACAGGTGAGGTATCCAGCCAACTTCCAGGCAGATGGAGAACACCTTTCCAGAACTCCCTGTCAGTGTATGCCTTCCCTGGCCATCTCCCTGTGCTGATTCCCACTCCTGCTTCCTTCCCAGCACCACACAATCAGTGTCCCAGATCAGCTGCTGTGAATCCTAACAGATAACGTGACCCAAGCGTTTCCTTGATTCTATATAGCTGCCTTTTCGGAGAAGATAATTGTGGTTGTTGGCTGTGACCCCTAAAGTTGCCACAGCTGTCGGCTTGCTAGCTGAGTCCTGTTGTACGCTCTACTAGGCTAGTGGCCGAGACCCTTCTGTGGCCTGGACTCTCCCAGCTGACGTCCGTCAGCCTGGAACGAGCCCTTTCCTCTTCAGGGAGCTTCTTTCTGTCTTTCTGTCTGTCAGCAGCTCCTCCAGACTAGGAGCCTGCTGCACGGTTCTATCTCTTCCCGCCTTCCCCTATGGGAAGGTTGCCTATGCATGTCTTTACCCTTCTCACTCTTACTTCCCTCTATTCTCCTGCTCTAACCCTCCAGCTCCACCCACCATCCAACACCCTTTCCTAGACAGCAGAGAAGTGGAACTGCTGCTAGTGTGTGTGATGGATGTAGTGTTGTGTCAGAACCAGGTCAGGTGTCCCCATCTTACCTGAAAGGTGGGATACCACACCTCTGGTTGAGATGCAGTACCTCTGTGGCGACTGGATCCTCAGAGGTGCCATATATATATATATATATATATATACATACATACATATTTATATATGATCCAAAAAATGAAGGCAGCACTCCAAGATAAAAGATATTGGTGGTTTATTGGCCCATATGCATAATGCAATAAACCATCAATATCTTTTATCTTGGAGTGCTGCCTTCATTCTTTGGATCATATTATGAGGCTTGGTATATACCTGGAAGGATTTTCTGCACCCTCATTATCATTTTGGTGCTGCTTTTTGCTATTTTTTTCTATATATTTATATATATATATACTGTATATATTATATATATATATTATATATATATATATATATATGTATATATATATATATATAATATTTACATTGAAAACTATGTGTAAATGACAGAGAATTACTCTAAGTAAAACCTCATGTTAAAATCGCATTGCAATCGGATAGCAATCACACTGCAATTCAGATGTAAATCGTATGCTAGCTGTGAAAAATCGGTTTGTACTCTCATTAAAATCGTATCACACTTGCGTGACACTAGTCCTACTTTGCTGGACCGAAATCTGAGCTTTTTTTTCGCGGTGATGGGTATGAGCCCTTAGATTGCTGAGACTTGCTCTCCCTTTCCTATACATCTTTGTGTACCTTCAGTGAGCAGGTAGGTAATTAGCTCTTTGCTACCAACCACAGGAAGGGCTCATTACTGTATAAACCTCAGCAGACCAACGCTTGCGGCTAGTTAGTCACTTCAGCTAAGGTTTGGTCATGTGTGCTCCTGGTTTGTGACCTTAACTTGTATTTTGACCAATTTACTTGCTTTTTGATTTTGTCCTTGATGTGACATTCTTAGTATTGACCCCTCCTGCCTCCAGCGGTTAGCAGATGACTCTGTGGCCCCTGTCCAGGGGTCTCTGTATAAGTCTAGATCTCTGTGCAGGGTTAATGGGTGAAGGCCAGGGCAACTCCTGTATCTGGTAAGTGGAGTAGCTTGCACTGAGTCAGTCTATGGAAGCCCTATTAAACGCTACCAGGCTTCCACGAACAGTGCGCCCTTAACATGTTAATTAGACATTAGTAACCTGACCATCAGACATAGGAGGCAGCAGTTGGTGGGAAGTGGGGAGAGAAGCAAGAGAGCTGTTAGTGGAATGTCCCACCCTGTGGCACTTGACTCATTTGCATACAATTTCAATGCTGTATTTCTCAAACTACAAACTGATTTCTACAAATAAGGTAAGGATGTAATCAGCATTGAAGTGCCTGTACACTAATGTCATTAGTTTAGGTGTAAAATTCTCATAACAGGTTCCTTTTAATCTCTAAATTGCACAGAGCACTAGAAACCTACATGGACATCATAGTCAGCTCAAGCTGTATGTGCGGGTGCCTTACTAAGGCTAGTTTCACACTTCTGATGGAGGTGCTGTGGAGGGCTGCATACTTCTTCCGTGAAGCTCAGCCCACCGCCGCACCTTCTCCGGTCAGCTCCGTCTACGTCTGCATGCGGCCTGCGTCGAACGCATTTTGCATTTTGTCGCGTTCGCCGCACAGTCAAAACGTTGCATGCGGACACATCCGCATGGCCTTGCGTACCCATGTTAAATATAGGTACGCAGGCCACATGCAGAATGCATGCAGACGTAGGCTGAGCTGACCGGAGGAGGTGCGTTGGTGGGCAGGTCTTCACGGAGGAAGTACGCAGCCCTCCACAGCACCTCCATCCGCAAGTGTGAAACTAGCCTTACACAACTTTCTTGTCTAATTTTCCATCTATAAATCTTTCACGGTATGAGACTTCTCTTTTGGTGATGGTAGAACAGTAAATTTCGGGGTCCGTACCGAACACCTACTGTTTGGCCATGTACACCAAACACAGACTTCTCCAGGAAGTCCGTGTTACTTCTCAGGTTCGGCACCCCGAACATTGGCTGTTTCCCATGCTGTAATCTGCATGAAAACGCTAGAAACACTGGAGGCTCTGATCAGCAGTAAGATTATTACTGCCTGTCAGAGCACCAGCACTGTGACCGACAGTAAAAAGTTTACCTCCAGTCACAGAGGCATTAGATGATGTGAGTACTACTCTGATTAGCCTACACTTGCTGCAGCTAATACCAGCAAGAGCAGGCATTGCTGATGGGAGTATTCATCAGCCAGTGCCTGTGCTCTAATTGAATTTAAAAAAATTATGTGGAGTCTTTTTCTATTTTTGATAACTGGCATGGCAAAACTAACAGCTTCAGGCTGCAACCCTCAGCTGTCTGCTTTATCATGGCTGGTTATCAAGAATAGAGCGTTCCCCATGCCATTTTTTTTAAATAAAAAAATTGAAAAAAACAGTGTGGGGTCCATCCCATTATTGACAACCGGCCAAGCTAAAGCAGACAGCTGGGGCTGGTATTTTCAGACTGATAAGGGGCCATGAATATTGGCCCCCCAGCCTAAAAATAGCAGCTTGCAGCCAGCCCAGAAAAGGCGCATCTATTAGATGCACCAATTCCAGCGCTTTTCCTGGGTTTTCCCACTTGCCCTGTGGCGGTGTCAAGTGGGGTTCATTTTTGTGCAGTTGATGACACCTTTGTATTTTCAGCAGTAAGCCCAGCAGTTCAGTTAGTAATGGAAATTTAAGTAAGAAATTTTCACGGTGAACTCACTGCGCTCAGCTCTACACCATGAGTTCAATGGCCCGGCTCACACTGAAGTGAGCTGGGAACGCAGCCTCAGTGACCTGCGGTAACCTCTGACACTGTGCTCGCAGTCACTGCTGCTGCACTTGCAGCAGCTCATTCTCCTATGGTTTTCAGCCTGAATAGTCGCATCTTGGCTCCATCCAGATTGAAAACCAATTATTGCAGACATGGAGTATGGTGTGGGAGAGTAAAACTAAAAAATGTGTATTTTTAAATAAAGGACTTTATTCTGGGTGTTTTTTACTGACAATTTGATTACGGGGTTAGTAATGGATAGGAGTCTTATAGATGCCTCTCCATTACTAACTGCTGAGCTTGATGTCACCTGAAAATACAAAGGTGACATCAACCCCACTTTCCACCGCCAAAGGGCAAGTGGGTAGAGACAGGCAAAGCACCAGAATTGAAGCATCTAAAAAATGCAGCTGTGGGCTGCAAATTTTAGGCTGGGGGGAAATATCCATGGCCCTTTACCAGTCTGAGAATACCAGCAACCAGCTGCCTGCTTTAGCTTGGCTAGTTGTCAAAAATGGGTTAACCCCGTGCCGTTTTTTTAATCATTTATTTCAATAATTTAAAAAAATGCTTGGGGACTCCTCTGTTCTTGATAATCAGCTAGGGTTGCAGCAAAACTGTTAGTTTTGCCATACTGTGTATCAAAAATAGAAAGACCCCATGTCAATTATTTTTTTAAATTTATTTATTTATAGCACAGGCGCCGGCTGATGAATACTCCCATCAGGCACGCCTGCTCTCTCTGTTATTAATTGCAGCAGGCGTAGGCTGATGGGAGTAGTATTCTCTCATCATCCGACGCTTCTGTGACTGGAGATAAACGTTTTACCTCCGGTCACAGCTGCGAGCTCACGCTGTCATCTGACAGTGTGGTAACTACAGCTCTCTGAACGGCAGTAATGATCTTACTGCCGATCAGAGTCAGTGTTTGCCGTGCTGTCATGCAAATTACAGAATTGCAAATAACAGATGTTCGTGTTGGCATATGCAACAGATTAGGACTTATTATAAGTAAAAGGAGGACTTTATGCTGACCTGACAGTAGATGGCAATGTTGTGTAACGTTTCCTTCTGTTTAATGTATTGTATAAGAAATAGTCTCACTTGTAGTTTCACTTTAGTTTTTTTCCTGTTTCCTGATGCAATGCTGAAATGACATGCATTTTTCCTTTACCTCATGTTGTTAGAAGTAAAAGCTTTTTATCCCATGCAGCCTGCTCTGTGAATTATTTCTACTGCAAAGGTGTGGATTCAGAAGCTGTGCAACAGGTTATGGGCCCAGACACCCAGAGAACCCAGGCACCAGAGAATTCCAGACACCACAGATCCCAAGCACCAAGAATACCAGATACCGAGGACACTGGAACCCTCAGCAAGACCCTGGTGAATGCAGAAGAATTCTTCAGTGCAAGTCTCTCCAAACAAGTAAGGTAAGTTAAAAATGACAAGTAGCACAGAGCTAAAACTCACAGTAGCTAAACTGAATGATGAGAACTATCAGCTATGGAAGTTCAAAGTAGAGATGTTATTGTCTAAAGATGATTTATGGGAAGTAATCACTACAGATAGACCTGATCAGGATAATCAGACATGGGATAAAAAGAATAGACAAGCGAGAGCCACCATTAGCTTATTAGTGGATAATGCTCAATTAATACATATAAGAAATGAAGAAACACCGAAAGGAATTTGGGAAGCATTAAGAAAGCTATATGAGAGACCCAGCTTAAATCACAAGTTATTTTTATTTAGAAAGCTTTACAGTATGAGACTAAGTGCAGACAGTGACATGCAGAAGCACATATTCTCAATGATGGAAGTGATATCACAGCTAAGATCTATTGGTGAAGATATTAAAGAAAGTCATATAGCAGCTATATTGTTGTGCAGTTTACCAGATTCATATACTGCTTTAATAAATGCACTAGAGACAAGACCTGAAACAGACATTACATTACAGTTTGTGAAAACAAGACTCATAGATGAATATCAGAGAAGAAAAGAACAAAGCAATGATTCTTCTACTGAAAAGGACAGTGAAAACACTCTTAAAGCTACAGAATTTAAAAAACCCTATGATAATGTCACGCTGTCTAATGATATGTATACAATGTCAGTAAACTATTAATACAGGAACAACACTCTATACAACAACTAGTATAGCAACATCAGCATGTAAGTATAGAATAGATTTACCTGACACGATATCTGCTGAACTCAGGGTTAATCTTGAGGACTTGATGAGCTGAAACAGGAAAGAGGTGGACCGGGATCTAACCTGACCCTAAACTGGGGTCCTAACTAATCCCTCACCTTGGAGGTACTGATAATGGTTCAGAGGTCCAAGTCTCCAGCCTAACCCTGTCTCCTATCAGACCCTGAACCCTGTAATCAGTCCTAAGAAGGATCCTGACTACCACCAAAGGGATATGGGCTGATCTCAGCTAAATACACAGATTAGACATATAAGACAGACAGGATAACACTCGCTTGCATACACACTCAAACACCAAAGGAACATAAATGGTCTGGGAAATAAACTCTAACCAAGTTGAGCTTAGAACAACTAAGGAGCTCACAACTAAAGTCTATACAGATTCATTCCTATCTGTGGTCTGCATGAAGGTTTCACTGGCAACTCCCCAAGCAGACAACCAGGAATTTAAAGGAAACCAATCAACAAATAATCAATTGCAGCCGGGAGAAACTGCACCCAGTCCCAGCACCGAGCACAGACAGAATTAACTCCCTAGCTGCCAAACACAAAGAAACAGCAGCTCAGCTGTGAGAAGTCAAAATGTGCAACCGCGACGATCTTCGTGGCAATGCACACATGACAGTACCCCCCCTTCTACGAGGGGCCTCCGGACCCTCAGGGCCAGGCCTGCCCGGGTGAGTTCTGTGGAAGGTCCGAACCAAACGATCTGCGTTAACATCAGACGCAGGGACCCACGTCCTCTCCTCTGGACCATACCCCTTCCAATGCACCAAGTACTGAAGGGACCGGCGATTCAGACGTGAGTCAATGATCTTTGATACTTGAAATTCCAAGTTACCATTGACCAACACAGGAGGAGGAGGTAGAGGTGACGGTATGACTGGTGCCACATACCTTTTAAGTAATGACTTGTGGAACACATTATGAATTTTAAACGTAGGAGGGAGGTCCAGACGAAATGCCACAGGATTAATTATGGAACTGATCCTGTACGGCCCGATGAATCTGGGACCCAGTTTCCAGGAGGGCACTTTAAGTTTTATATTCCTGGCAGACAACCATACCAGATCGTTCACATTCAGATCTGGACCAGAAACTCTCCTCCTATCAGCCATACGTTTGTAACGGTTCCCCATCGCACTCAGATTATTCAATACACCTCTCCACACAGAAGCAAGTGACGACGAGAAACGCTCCTCCTCAGGAACCCCAGAAGGGCCCCCCCCATTGAAAGTACAAAACTGGGGATGGAAACCATATGCCCCAAAAAACGGGGACTTACCAGTGGACTCGCTCCGCCTGTTGTTAAGAGTGAACTCTGCCAGAGGCAAGAAAGAAGACCAGTCCTCTTGGTTCTCTGAGACAAAACACCGGAGATAAGTCTCTAAGCTCTGATTCAGACGCTCTGTCTGACCATTGGTCTGCGGATGAAAAGCCGAGGAAAATGACAATTGCATCCCCCGACGTAAACAAAATGCCCTCCAAAATTTGGACACAAACTGAGCCCCCCTATCTGACACCACATCAGAAGGCAACCCATGAAGTCTAACGATCTCCCTAATGAACACCTGCGCCAGAGTTTTAGCATTAGGGAGTGCAGGAAGAGCAACGAAATGTGCCATCTTACTGAACCTGTCAACAACCACCAGTATGACAGTATTCCCTGACGACGGAAGAAGGTCCGTAATGAAGTCCATAGATAAATGAGTCCATGGACGCTCCGTAAGTTTCAAGGGTAAAAGGGTCCCAGACGGACGGGTATGAGGGGTTTTAGAGCGAGCACACACCCCACATGACGCAACAAAAGTTATAACATCTTTATTAGCATTAGGCCACCAAAACAGGCGAGAAAGGAGATCTAAAGTAGCCTTACTCCCTGGATGTCCTGCTAGAGCAGAATTATGATGTGCCTCAATAACCTTTTGTCTCAACAGATTTGGGACAAACAGTCTCCCTGGAGGTCCTGCAGGGGCGTCCCCCTGAGCCTCTAACACCTCCTCCTCAAGCTCAGAAAATACAGCCGACACTATCACCCCCTCCTGAAGGATAGGACTCGGGTCATCCGTTTTCCCGGCCCCTGGGAAACTGCGAGACAAGGCATCAGCCTTTACATTCTTAGATCCCGGGCGATAAGTGACGACAAAATTAAACCTGGTAAAAAACAACGACCATCGAGCTTGTCTGGAATTCAGACGCTTAGCGGATTCCAAATACAACAGGTTCTTGTGATCAGTAATAACGGTAACCGGATGGACTGCCCCTCCAAAAAGTGACGCCATTCTTCAAAAGCTAACTTAATGGCCAAAAGTTCCCTATTGCCGATATCATAATTCCTTTCGGCGGACGACAATTTCTTAGAAAAGAAAGCGCACGGATGCCATTTACCAGGGGACGGACCCTGGGACAATATAGCACCCACCCCTACATCAGACGCATCCACCTCCACAATGAACGGCTGAGATGCATCTGGTTGGATGAGAACGGGTGCCGAAGCAAAACATTTCTTCAAAGAGGAAAAGGCTTGGCAAGCTTTGTCCGACCATTTAGAAAAATCCGTCCCTTTTCTTGTCATGTCAGTGAGAGGTTTGACGACAGATGAGAAATTACAAATAAATTTCCGGTAGTAGTTAGCAAACCCCAAAAAACGCTGCAGAGCCTTAAGATCCCCTGGCTGATCCCATTCAAGCACTGCTCTCACCTTTTCAGGGTCCATATGGAAACCGGAGGCTGACACCAAAAAACCCAAAAACTGAAGTTCCTGTACGGCAAATACACACTTCTCCAGTTTGGCGTATAGTTTATTGTCTCGCAAGATCTGCAACACCTGTCTCACATGCTCCTGATGAGACACAAGATCTGGCGAGTAAATTAAAATGTCGTCCAAATATACAACCACAAACAGCCCCACAAGGTGACGAAAAATGTCATTAACAAAATGTTGGAATACTGCTGGTGCAGTAGTCAGACCAAAAGTCATGACTAGGTTCTCATAATGTCCCTCCGGCGTGTTAAACGCCGTTTTCCACTCATCCCCCTCTTTTATCCTAATCAGATTATACGCCCCCCTGAGATCCAATTTAGAAAACCATTTGGCGCCAACAATTTGATTGAAGAGATCAGGAATAAGAGGGAGTGGATACGGATCTCGAACAGTAATCCGATTAAGTTCGCGGAAATCCAAGCAAGGGCGTAGGCCTCCATCTTTCTTCTTCACAAAGAAGAACCCCGCGGCTACTGGGGAAGATGAAGGTCTAATATGCCCTTTGGCCAGACTTTCAGAAATATAATCTTTCATAGCCTGCCTCTCAGGACCAGAAAGATTATACAACCTAGCTTTAGGCAACTTAGCATCAGGAAGGAGATTAATAGAGCAGTCATACACGCGATGAGGAGGCAACTCCTGACACCCCTCCTCAGAGAAAACATCCCCAAAATCCTCCAAAAAAGGAGGCAATGTAC
Source organism: Oophaga sylvatica (assembly GCA_033576555.1). Lineage (NCBI taxonomy): Eukaryota > Metazoa > Chordata > Amphibia > Anura > Dendrobatidae > Oophaga > Oophaga sylvatica. The sequence continues at coordinate 401,072,466 of JARQOD010000005.1, read as the reverse complement.
TAGGCACGACTGCACTGATGACTGTGTTCATGCAGTTGCTTTTGCAAAACTCACCCCATTGGCTTATTTCTCTGGACTGCCAATTAATCACAGGGTTATGTTTAACCAACCAAGGAAGTCCCAACACAATGGGAGTAGGTAGACCCTCCAACACATAACAAGATAATTGTTCCCTATGTATTGCCCCTACCCGAAGGTCAATGTTATGAACCTCATGAACAAAGCTACCTTGGCCGAGAGGCCTGGCGTCAATGGAGAATATAGGGATCGGTTTGACCAATACACTCAGATGCATACCTTGAGCCTGAGCAAACTGAGCGTCAACCAGATTAGCCCGGAACCACTATCAAGAAGAACAGACAATCTCTCCACTCTCGTACCAACTACCACCTCCACTGGTACAAGGAACTGAGAAGAACTGGCGGATGAAATACATACTCCCAGGTTGTCGTCCACCACACAACCTGGGATTAACAGTTTTCCGGCGACTTTTGGCTCAACAAGGCACGGGATGGACATTCTCCAACAAAATGTCCCTCTTTCCCGCAGAAAAAACATCTTCTAGTCCTGCGGCGTACCGCCAATCCCCTCCTACGAAATGATGTCCCTCCCAACTGCATAGGCTCATCCGAACAGACAAGGGGAACCTCAACATAAGGGACTTTAGTGGTAGATGGAGAAACAACAGGGAGTGGGGTTACCTCACCCCTCTCCCGAAGCCGTCTATCAGTACGGATAGCTAAGGCCATAGCAGCCTCCAGAGAAGGAGGAGACTCATACTGAGCCAAAACGTCTTTTAATTTATCAGAAAGCCCATGACAAAACTGGCTCCTAAGAGCTGGGTCATTCCACTGAGTATCTGTGGCCCATCTACGAAACTCAGAAGCAAATTCCTCTGCCGGACGATCTCCCTGCTGTATCTTACGTAATTTTGTCTCAGCAAGAGAGACCCGATCTGGGTCATCATATACCAATCCCAGGGCAGTAAAAAATTGATCTACAGACAGTAGAGCCGGGGATCCCGGAGGAAGGGAAAATGCCCAGGATTGAGGGTCCCCTTGCAGAAGTGAGATAACAATTCCCACTCTCTGCTCCTCACTCCCTGATGATCGAGGCCGAAGCCGAAAATACAATTTACATGCCTCCCGGAAGGTGAAAAATTTGTCTCGCCCACCAGTGAACCTGTCCGGGAGAGCTACTTTAGGTTCAACTCTGGTTTGCTCCAGGGGAGACAAAACTTTGGACTTAATGTCCGTCAGCTCCATGGATAATCCCTGCAACTGCAGAGCCAGCTGGGCTACTGGATCCATGGTAACTGGAGATAATTTTTATGGCCAGTGAAAATGTCACGCTGTCTAATGATATGTATACAATGTCAGTAAACTATTAATACAGGAACAACACTCTATACAACAACTAGTATAGCAACATCAGCATGCAAGTATAGAATAGATTTACCTGACACGATATCTGCTGAACTCAGGGTTAATCTTGAGGACTTGATGAGCTGAAACAGGAAAGAGGTGGACCGGGATCTAACCTGACCCTAAACTGGGGTCCTAACTAATCCCTCACCTTGGAGGTACTGATAATGGTTCAGAGGTCCAAGTCTCCAGCTTAACCCTGTCTCCTATCAGACCCTGAACCCTGTAATCAGTCCTAAGAAGGATCCTGACTACCACCAAAGGGATATGGGCTGATCTCAGCTAAATACACAGATTAGACATATAAGACAGACAGGATAACACTCGCTTGCATACACACTCAAACACCAAAGGAACATTAATGGTCTGGGAAATAAACTCTAACCAAGTTGAGCTTAGAACAACTAAGGAGCTCACAACTAAAGTCTATACAGATTCATTCCTATCTGTGGTCTGCATGAAGGTTTCACTGGCAACTCCCCAAGCAGACAACCAGGAATTTAAAGGAAACCAATCAACAAATAATCAATTGCAGCCGGGAGAAACTGCACCCAGTCCCAGCACCGAGCACAGACAGAATTAACTCCCTAGCTGCCAAACACAAAGAAACAGCAGCTCAGCTGTGAGAAGTCAAAATGTGCAACCGCGACGATCTTCGTGGCAATGCACACATGACAGATAAAGAGACAAGAGAATGCTTCAGATGTAAGAAAACAGGTCATTTAAAGAAAGACTGTACCATATGGAAAGCAGCACAACAAAAATTACAAAATAAAAAGCATACACAGACAGTGAAAACACAATTTCCGATTCGTGTGAGAATAATTGGAATGGCACTTTCAAAATAACAGACAAGAAATCATCACTAGGTTGGTTTATTGATTCAGGAGCAACGAGTCATATGACAAGTGACAAGAATTTCTTTACTGATCTTGATTTAGATAAGAAAGAAGCCATTTATCTTGCAGATGGAAGCAAAATAACCGCAGAAGGTATCGGACAAGGTATGCTAAATTGTTCAAACAAGTTCGGACAAGATTCAAAGATACTTGTACAGGATGTGTTGTATGTTCCAAAATTGGAAGGCAGATTATTATCTGTGAAAAGTTTAATAGCAAAAGGACTTACAGTAAAATTCACAGACAATGAGTGTGCAATTATTGCAGGAAACAAGATGATAACCAAAGTCAAGGCAGATGAACAATTATATCATTTTGACAAACCAAAGGAACAGATGAAGGTATGTACACATGATCACAAAAACTGTATTCACATGTGGCATAGACGTCTAGGACATAGACACCCGGACAGTATAAGGGAACTACAGAGAAAAGAATTGACAAAAGATTTAAAGATATCAGATTGCTCAATTACCATAAGATGTGAATGTTGTATAAAATCCAAAGCCACAAGGATATCTATTCCAAAAGAAAGTATGATGAAAAGTGAAAGACCACTTGATTTGGTGCATACTGACGTATGTGGACCCATGAAAGTGACTGCATCAGGAGGCAATAGATACATGTTGACTTTT
>JARQOD010000005.1:400880401-401069408 GCA_033576555.1 Oophaga sylvatica | reverse complement strand
GGGAAGTAGTGACGTTTTGGATTGCAGACTTTGATGGAATGGTCTGGGTGCGTCATGTCGCATTTGGAGAGCCCCTGATGCGCCTAAACAGTAGAAACCCCCCACAAGTGACCCCATTTTGGAAAATAGACCCCACAAGGAACTTATCTAGATGTGTGGTGAGCACTTTGAACCTCGAAGTGCTTCACAGAAGTTTATAACGCACAGCCGTAAAAATAAAAAATCTTTTTTTTTTTTTTGCAAAAATGATTTTTTCGCCCCAATATTTTATTTTTACAAGGGTAACAGGAGAAATTGGACCCCAAAAGTTGTTGCCCAATTTGTCCTGAGTACGCTGATACCCAATAAGTGGGAGAAAACTACTGTATGGGTACACGTTGGGGCTCGGAAGGGAAGTAGTGACGTTTTGGATTGCAGACTTTGATGGAATGGTCTGGGGGCGTCATGTCGCATTTGAAGAGCCCCTGATGCGCCTAAACAGTGGAAATCCCCAACAAGTGACCCCATTTTGGAAAATAGACCCCACAAGGAACTTATCTAGGTGTGTGGTGAGCGCTATGAAGCCCCAAGTGCTTCACAGAAGTTTATAATGTACAGCCGTAAAAACAAAAAAATATTTTTTTTTGTACAAAAATGATATTTTCGCCCCCAGTTTTTTATTTTCCCAAGGGTAACAGAAGAAATAGGAAAAATTGCACAATAACTCTTGGGTCCAGAGTACGCTGATACCCCACATGTGGGGATAAACTACTGTTTGGACGCATGGCAGAGCTCAGAAGTGAAGGAGCACCGTTTGACTTTTTCAACGCAGAATTGGCTGGAATTGAGATCAGACGCCATGTCACATTTGGAGAGCCCCTGATGTGCCTAAACAGCGGAAACCCCCCAATTCTAACTCCAACCCTAACCCCAACACACCCCTAACCCTAGTCCCAACCCTAACCACAAACCTAACCCTAACACACCCCTAATCCCAACCCTAACCCTAATCCTAACTTTAGCGCCAACCCTAACCCTAACTTTAGCCGCAACCCTAACCCTAACCCTAATGGGAAAATGGAAATAAATACATTTTTTTAATTTTATTATTTTTCCCTAACTAAGGGGGTGATAAAGGGGGGTTTGATTTACTATTTATAGCGGGTTTTTATGATTGGCAGCTGTCACGCTAAAAGACGCTTTTTATTGCAAAAATAGTTTTTTGCATCGCCACATTTTGAGAGCTATAATTTTTACATATTTTGGCCCACAGAGTCATGTGAGGTCTTATTTTTTGCGGTACGAGTTGACGTTTTTATTTGTACCATTTTTGAGCAGGTGACATTTTTTGATCGCTTTTTATTTCAATTTTTGGGAGGTTAGAATGAACAAAAATCAGCAATTCATGAATTTCTTTTGGGGGAGGCGTTTTTATTGTTCCGCGTGTGGTAAAATTGATAAAGCAGTTTTATTCTTCGGGTCAGTACGATTATGGCGATACCTCATTTATATCATTTTTTTATGTTTTGGCGCTTTTATAGAATAAAAACAATTTTATATAAAAAATAATTATTTTTGCATCGCTTTATTCTGCGAGCTATAAGTTTTTTATTTTTTCGCTGATGATGCTGTATGGCGGCTCGTTTTTTGCGGGACAAGATGACGTTTTCAGCGGTACCATGTTTATTTATATCGGTCTTTTTGATCGCGCGTTATTCCACTTTTTGTTCGGCGTATGATGATAAAGCATTGATTTTTGCTTTGTTTTTTTTTTTTTTTTTTAAGGGGTTCACTAAAGGGGTTAACTAGTGGGACAGTTTTATAGGGGGGTCGTTACGGACGCGGCGATACCAAATATGTGTACTTTTATTGTTTTGTTTTTTTTTATTTACAGGAAGAAATGAATTTATTGGGGAATATATTTTTTTTTTTATTTATTTTGGATTTTTTTTTATAACATGTTTATTTTTATTTTTTTAACTTTTTTACTTTGTCCCAGGGTGGGACATCACTGTATTTTATCAAATCGCTGGTGTGACAGTGTGCACAGCACTCTGTCACACCAGCGATCGCTCAGGCAGTGCAGCAGGCTTCTCAGTGCCTGCTCTCAGCAGGCACTGAGGAAGCAGCCTCCCTCCAGGACCCCGGCGCCATCTTGGATCCGGGTCCTGGGAGGGAGGAAGCCCTCAGAACAGCGTGATCACATCGCGCTGGTCTGAGGGTCTCAGGGGGGCGCGCAGGGAGCCCCCACCCTGCGCGATCCTCCCCTGTGCCCCCAGTACACCGCGATCATGTTTGATAGCGGTGTGCTAGGGGTTAATGTGCCGGGAGCGGTCCGTGACCGCTCCTGACACACAGTCACGGGTGTCAGCTGTGATAATCAGCTGATACCCGGCGGCGATTAGCTGCGCTCCCCTCAGGAGCGCAGCTGATCGCCTATGACGTACTATCCCGTCCATGGGCAGAATGGCACGGGTTTTATGGACGGGATAGTACGTCTAATGTCAGAGAGGGGTTAACGAGTCTTGTAATATGACTTAAAAAAGCCAAATCAGTATCTCCATTTGCACACAACTCTCGGAATTCCACTGGAAAAAGAACTAATTAAATGCTCAAAAGACTGAGCCTCTGGCTTTCTATGTGAACACAACTTGCTATTCATATGTTCGTTCTTTTTTTTTGTTTTTTAAAAGGTTTTTAAAGACGGCAAGTGATTAACAGAAAAAGTGATCAGACAAGTCTTCATTCTTCTGCTCTTAAGTCACTCTATATTATATAATGGTAGTTAATAGAAAGGTTCAATAGGTATTTGATTTTTTTTTTTTGGGGGGGATTTCACTGTTGAATGTATTTAAATAAAAAATATGGAAAATGCCTTTAAAAAATGCTGGAAAAAGGCTAAAAAAAAGTGTTTGTGGCAAAACGTTAAAGTGCACAAGTAACAAATACAAAAATGATTTAAAAAAATACACTCCAGAAAAACACCAGAGCGGATTCAATGGCCTCGTAAAGACATGTAGAGGGGTGGTCCAGACACACGTTTTGTTAGTTTTGGACAAAAGTGACGAGAACACTGGTAAATTAACCTTCTAATGTTGCCTTCTTTATATAGACAGTGCAGCTGCAGCACCTTACAGGGGCACGTGTGATCCGGTGGTATTAGCAGCCATGTGATGGGTCACTTGAGTGCTATATGGAGAGGAGACACAGTAATAGGAAACAGTAGAATAAGAAAATGACAATTACTAAGCAATTACCATTCATAAGTGCCGGGACTTCCACTGATACATCACCCAGACTTTACTCTTTTTGTTCTTTATTTTCTTTTTTAATTATATATATATATATAATTCTATGAAGGTAGGGGGAAGGTAGAAGTGAGTTGTGGCAATTACGTATTGTTAAAGTTATATCAGTCTCTAGCTTTATAAGCCTATGATCACGCAGCATTTTTTCCGGATTGGTTTGCAGCATTTTTTAGGCAAATTAACAGCTCTTTTTTACAGTACTAGCAAAAGCTAACTTCATCACTAACTTTACTAAACAAGCGTTTTGAATGAAGCTTTTACTGCCAAGAGAGCAGCTTTTAGTTGTAGAATAAAAACACAGCAAAAATGCTGCAAGTGAACATATCTTAAATGGGTTGCCTGATCTAAAGATACTTGCATGCCGTGAAGAGCGGTCATGTGACTGCAAGTATGCGATATGCATTCTCCCAGCCACAATCTGACTAGATTTGTGAGGTCTCACTCAATTTAAGTGTATTGAGGCCAGAAACAGTCTAGTTGGAATGTGGCCGGAAGTGTGTCATTGTATACTTGCAGTCACATGACCGCCTGCTCCTGGCGCTGGAGTATCCTTGTGATGTTGTTACTATATCTGTGATTGGTTTGCTGTTATCCTGGTTTCAGTTTCTGCCTAGTAACGATGATGTAAGGTGGAGGAGGAGACAAGGCAGGAGCGGGAAGTCCTGGGTAATGGAAACAGGGGAGAGGAAGCTAAAATAAAGTATGGCTGTATAAACCTACCATCCAGCATCTCTGTGTGGCCTTCTGGAGTTTCCTTCATCGGCACAACAACACTACAACTGGCGACGAGGAAGCGTTCATCATCAGCTGAAGGTATTTCAGCTCTACAACAATGGCCTGTTTACCTGCCTTCTCTGCTTTTGATGTGCATCAGTCCCCAGCTAACCTAGCAGCATGTTGGGAGAAATGGCTGAAGCGTTTTGATATATTCCTACAAGCCATGAACATATCAGATGATACCAGGAAGAAAGCCATGCTATTACATTATGCAGCGGAACAAGTCTATGATATCTTCACTACTCTGCCTAATACAGGAGAAGACAAAGACTATGAGCTCAGTAAGGCAGCATTAAGCAAGTATTTCTCCCCACACAGAAATGCAGCATTTGAAATCTTCAAGTTTAGACAATTAAAGCAGTCAGCAACAGAAAGCATTGATGAATATCATGTCCGACTACGGCACCTTGCAGCTTACTGTGAATTTGCAGATGTCGACAAAGAGATCCAAATGCAGATTTTACAAGGCTCCATCTCCTCTAAGTTACGGAGACAAGCCCTCAGAGATCCCACCATGACTTTAGCAAAACTGCTTGAAACAGCACGTGTAAATGATACCGCCGAAAAACAAGCTAAACTCATAGAGAACATTGAGTGCAAGGCGGAAGCACCATCTTGTATAGCAAAGCTGACACAGAGACCGCCTGTGCCTCATATGCAGGGAGCAACTTGCTACAACTGCGGAGGGTCGTATCCTCACCAGAAGGTCTGCCCAGCAAAAGGGGGGACCTGCCATAATTGTGGAAAACAAAACCATTTTGCAAAAGTGTGTAGATCCAAACCACAATCCCCTCAGCCCACAGTACAAACCAGGTCACAGAAAATCCAAACGCTACAGCTTACTGACGAGCCTCACAGTACTTATCTATTCTCAGTGACTGCAGAGGGATCTCAAACACTGCACGCACTTACCAGTCCAAGGCGACTTATCCTGATAAATGGTAGTCTGGTGGAAGCCCTAGTAGACACGGGGGCATCAGTAAACGTCATCAGCCGTGCAGTCTATAGCCGACTCCCAAACAGACCTGCTCTACAAAGCACTAGCCTAAAGATTTTTCCTTATGGTTCAGCATCTGCACTACCCCTGTGTGGAAAATTTCAGTCAGAACTTGCAGCTGACGGGCAGTCCATCACCGACACTGTATATGTAGTAGAGTGCTCCGCAGACACGCTTCTCAGCTGCAGGAGTGCTATATCTCTGGGTCTGGTCAACCTGGTCAATAGCGTCACAGGTCCTTTGGCCCAACACATCATGCAGAAATACCCTAATCTCTTTAAAGGTCTCGGGAAGCTAAAAGACGTTCAGATAAAATTGCATATTGACCAGTCAATACAGCCGTCTGTTCAGCCTCACAGGCGCATCCCATTTCATGTCCGCAAACTTGTGGAGCAAGAACTGCAAGATCTGGAAGCAGCTGATGTTGTTGAACGAGTTGAAGGCCCGACTCCTTGGGTATCGCCCATTGTTGTTGCACCAAAACCAAAGCAGCCTGGTAAAATCCGGCTATGTGTGGATATGCGGCATGCCAATCTGGCTATTCAAAGAGAAAGGCACATCACGCCCACTATTGATGACATTCTCACAGACCTGAATGGTGCAAAAGTATTTTCTAAAATTGATTTAAAATCAGGTTATCATCAACTTGAGTTGCATCCAGATTCCAGGTACATTACAACTTTTAGTACCCACGTGGGCTTACGACGATTCAAGAGGTTGAATTTTGGTATCTCATCTGCGGCAGAAATATTTCAGAACGTTATCAGTCAGGTTCTATCTGGAATAGCAGGAGTTCTAAACGTCAGTGATGACATTCTTATATATGGTACAACCCAAGAGGAGCATGACAGTCACTTAGAGCAAGTGTTTCAGAGACTGCAAGCCTGTCAATCCGTCAAAATGTGAGTTTAACCAAAAGTCATTAAGCTTCTTTGGATATATCTTTTCGGAGCAAGGAGTTTCAGCAGATCCTCAGAAAATTGCTGCCATAAAGTCAGCTAGCCAACCTCAAAATGTGTCAGAGGTTCGCAGTTCTCTAGGACTAGTCACGTACTGTGGGCGATTTATGCCTGATCTGGCCACGGTCTCCGAACCCCTGCGACTACTCACGAAAAAAGACACTCCTTGGACATGGAATACTGAACACCAAGCAGCATTCGACTCCATGAAGTCCAGTCTGACTGGCGACACCGTCATGGCCTATTTTGACCCTCTAAAGTCCACAGAGCTGATAGTGGACGCTAGTCCGGTGGGCCCGGGTGCAATTCTCACACAAGTGTCCAAAGCAGGCGACGTTTCTACCATTTCCTATGCAAGCAAAGCCTTAAGAGAGACAGAACAACGCTATTCACAAACTGAAAGGGAAGCTCTTGCGGTTGTGTGGGGATGCCTTCATTTTCATCTGTACCTTATGGGACATAAATTCACAGTGATAAGTGACCACAAACTGCTCATTCCGCTTTTCAACAAACATTCCTCAAAGCCTCCCCCACGACTTGAACGCTGGTTGCTCCGCCTACAGAACTACCAGTTTCGGTTGAGATACGAGGCAGGAGCTGGTAATCCGGCAGACTACTTTTCGAGACACCCAACACCACAAACTACCAAGGACGACATCCCAGCAACTATCCTTGCAGAGGAACATATTAATTTTATTGTTGCACATTCTGTGCCAAAAGCTATGACTATGGAGGAAATACAACAAACGGTGGATTCCGATCACCAACTTCAGTTAGTTATAGAGACTGTTCGATCTAAAAATTGGAGCAATTTTCTTGCTGAAGCCCGCCTCCAAACACCGGATCAAACAACCTACTTGACAGCCTTTTTTAATGCATGACATGATCTCTCCGTGTCTGATTCAAATCTACTGTTGCGTAACAATCGGCTGGTGATACCCCAGAAACTTCAAAGCAGAGTACTGGATCTGGCCCACGAGGCTCATCAAGGGGTGGTGAAAACAAAGCAATTACTGAGAGAGAAAGTCTGGTTTCCAGGACTAGACAAAAAAGTGGAGGCACTCATTGAAACTTGCATACCTTGCCAAGCAACTACAATTGCCCATAGACGCGCACCCTTACAAATGACACCCCTGCCAGAGGGCTCGTGGTCTGCTGTTAGTGTTGACTTCTGTGTTTTACCGGATCACTCCTATCTGCTGGTTGTCATGGATGACTATTCGAGGTTCCCAGTCATTGAACATGTTTCGACAACCTCTGCCAGGGCTGTTGTACCAAAATTAGACAAGATCTTCTCGGCATATGGCATACCGGAAACAGTGAAGTCCGACAATGGACCACCTTTTAATAGCACAGACTTTCGATCATTCGCAACCTATCTTGGTTTCACTCACAGGAAAATAACTCCTTACTGGCCTCAGGCCAATGGTGAAGTGGAACGGTTCATGCAGTCAATCAACAAAACTTTGAGGATCGCTACCATGGAGCACAAGAACTTACAGCAAGAGTTACACAGATTTCTTAGACAGTACAGAGCTACACCCCATTCTACTACTGGGATACCACCTGCCACTGCGCTGTTCAACAGGCCTATGTGTTCAAACTCCCGAGCGTTCCGCTGAGCCCTGTTCAAACCCCAATTGCTACTAAGGATGCCATATCCAAACAGAAGATGAAGAGGTATGCAGATAAGAGCAGTCATCGGTGCAAGCCACCGGAAGTATTGGTGGGAGATTGGGTCCTGGTAAAAAGGCTAAGACCTAGTGACAAGTTTGCATCACAATACTATCCTGAACCCTTTCAGGTCACACAAGTCAAAGGCACCATGGTTACTGCTCAAGATTATGGTCACAAGGAACGTGTCCCATTTTAAAAAACTTTGCGACTATGTCCCAGAAACAGACGAGGCAGATAGCGATGACGTCCTGCCGGATCCCCAGAGCTCAGCAGTTCCAACGGAGGATACCTCAGGGGACTCAGAAAGTTCATCTGGGACTGAGATGTCTCACCGCTATCCAGCGAGGGCAAATCATAGACCGCCAGCCCACCTCTTGGACTATGTTCTGCAGTAAAAAGAAAAAAAAAAAAACCCTTTTGTACTAATGTGAACCTTTGGACCGTTATCCAGTTCTAATGTTGTTTTGTTTTGTGAGAAGAGGAGAGATGTGTTGTTGTTACTATATCTGTGATTGGTTTGCTGTTATCCTGGTTTCAGTTTCTGCCTAGTAACGGTGATGTAAGGTGGAGGAGGAGACAAGGCAGGAGCGGGAAGTCCTGGGTAATGGAAGCAGGGGAGAGGAAGCTAAAATAAAGTATGGCTGTTTAAACCTACCATCCAGCATCTCTGTGTGGCCTTCTGGAGTTTCCTTCATCGGCACAACAACACTACAGTCCTCACAACTCTGTAGCCACATAGAGTGACAGCTGGCTTGTAGCTTTAGCCTGGACATCCTCTTTAAGGGTTTAATAACAGTTGACAGAATTGTTGCAATAATTTCTGCAATTAAGAATCCATTTCATCTGTCTAACTGGGGTTATTTCTGGGCCATGTGCAATGCATTGACTCCTTCATTCCCCACTGAGAAGAACGGGAGAGTTGTGGAAATCTCTGTAACAGATCTGTCACATGCAAATTCTGCCTGTGTTGACATCACAAATGAAGATGTCACAAGAAGTATCAGCCTACTGTAAGTACATGCATGAGCAGACACAGAAGAGATCCCCTGTGCAAGTACAATATATGGGCCCTTTGCAGTTTAATAGTTCATAATTGACAATTCCACGTGTTTTCAGGTAGAAGTGGGCCCTCTATCTCATGTGGGGTTGCACCTCTAGTATTTCCTACCCTTTCTAAATGACATGTCACTTTGCCATAGATCGCACTATGCCGCTGCTACATTGCACTATAATGCAAGTGAATCTGGTTTTGTCCTGTCCAGCAAGATGCTTTGACATGAAAGTAAAATGAATTTCCACGTCGTAGTGTATCCTAGTCTCCAGGTGACCTTATTTACAGTTGGGTGCAAACTTGCAATAGCAGATGTCTGGCCCCGTGCAGCACGTGTCACTGACTGAGTCACTGTAAAGCTCCAGCCTTAAGCACTATTCAGATGTCCGTGTTTGTCATCTAACTTCCACATACAGCACATGGAAGCAAAAGTCTATGGGTTATTAAAACGAACCTGCCTATTCAAGTGAACAGGTTTGCGATAACTACAGACAACACAGATACCTTCCGTGTGCTGTTCGTTCTTCATAGATTTGACAACTGTTCCATCCATATTTGCATTCATTGTTCATTTCCTTTTGAGCAAAAATAAAATTTTATGCCCAACGGATGATAATAGCAACGCACACAAGTGGTCAAAATTTTTGTTACCCCTCGTTTAATGACAGAAAAACCCACAATGATGACAGAAATAACTTGAATCTCACAAAAAATAGTAATAAATCAAAAATCTATGAAAATGAACAAATGAAAGTCATTGATTTTTAACCATGCTTCCACAGAATTTTGAAAAAAAAATAAAACTCATGAAATAGGCCTGTACAGAAATGATGGTACCCTTAACTTAATATTTTGTTGCACAACCTTTTGAGGCAATCACTGCAATCAAACGATACCTGTAACTGTCAAATGAGACTTCTGCACCTCTCGACAGGTATTTTGTCCCACTCCTCAAGAGCAAACTGCTCCAGTTGTTTTGTGTTTGAAGGTTGCCTTTTCCAGACGGCATGTTTCAGCTCTTTCCAAAGATGCTCAATAGGATTTGGGTCAGGGCTCATAGAAGGCCACTTCAGAATAGTCCAATGAGCAGATAATATTGTGAAACAAAAAAATCGTTCTGACCTTTTCACCAATGATCGATGCAGATCCGGTAATGATCGGACAAAAAAAACGGTATTATCTTTACAATATAGTCACCAATTTTTTGAGATTAAGCTAATTTTTTACAAATATCTGCCAATATTGGAGGAAGACAACACACTGGCTCAGATTCTGAAACCGGGTTGTGCTGTGGTTGCAAATAGAGCGGTTACTATTGGTAACATACTCTCCAACACTAATAAATCCCTGAATGATAGACATACCGCATATACACATGTATAAGCCGACCCGTGTATAAGCCAACCCTCCTAATTTTGCCACAAAAAACTGGGAAAACTTATTGACTCGCGTATAAGCCGGGTGTATAAACCGCGGTCCTGCTCTGTGCTGCCCCTGTCCTGCTCCTTGCTCCCCCATCCAGCTCTGTGCTCCCCCATTCTCCTCTGTGCTCCCCCTCCTTCTCCATCCTCCGCTGTGCTCCCCCCTTCCTGCTCCGTCCTCCTGTGCCCCCCGTCCTGCTCCGTGCTCCTCTGTGCCCTCCATCCTCCCCCCGTCCTGCTCCGTGCTCCTCTGTGCCCTCCATCCTCCCCCCGTCCTGCTCCGTGCTCTTCTGTGCTTTCCATCCTCCCCCCGTCCTGTTCCGTGCTCCTCTGTGCTTTCCATCCTCCCCCCATCCTGGTCCGTGCTCCTCTGTGCTTTCCATCCTCCCCCTCGTCCTGCTCCGTGTACTCCATCCTCCCCCCGTCCTGCTCCGTGCTCCTCTGTGCTCTCCGTCTTCCCCCCGTCCTGTTCCGTGCTCATTGTCCTCCTCCATGCTTCCCCCGTCCTCCGTTCTCCCCCTGTCATACTCACCCTCCCCGTGCCATCGCTGAACGTCCTGGCAATCCTGCGTTGTACCCGGCTTCCTGCAGCTCTCCTGTGCTGAGCGGTGACGTAAAACCGCTCATTAAGGCCATGAATATGGACGCCACGCCTATGGGAGTGGCATCGCGTCCATATTACCTTAATGAGCGGTATTACGTCACCGCTCAGCACAGGAGAGCTGCAGGAAGCCGGGTACAACGGAGGATTGCTGGGACGTTCAGCGATGGCACAGGGAGGATGAGTATGATGTCCCAGCCACCGGCTCCTGCCGCGGCACCCCCTCCCCTCCTGGTTTCTGCCCAATGACTCGTGTATAAGCCGAGGGGGCATTTTCAGCACAAAAAAAAAAAAGGTGCTGAAAATCTCGGCTTATACACGAGTATATACGGTACTTGGCTCGATTGTAAAGGGTTTTTTAGGTGTGGGGAGAATCGCTGCAGAATGTGCAAATTTGTTTCGGTCACCAAAACTTTTCACAACTCTGATTCATCAAGAAATTTTCATATAAAACAATATCTGAATTGCAATAGCAATTATGTTGTATATATTATTTGTTGTTCTAGTTGTTCTAAGATGTATGTGGGTTGTACCATTAGGAATTTAAAAAAGCGCATTTCTGAACATCTTACCGATATTTATAATAATTGTGATTCTTTGCGTGCTATGTCACAGGCATCCAGATATTTTATTAAGGTTCATGGAAGGAATACTTCATCTTTCAATGTATTTGCTATAGAAAGAATCCATTTGAACAAAAGAGGAGGAGATGTCAGGAAACAGCTTCGGGATCGAGAAGCCTTTTGGATGTTTTATTTGATCACCTGTGCTCCTGTGGGATTGAACTAACGCAAAGAATTGTTATTTCATTATTAGCTTTGGTAAATTTGTTTTTTTTTCGTATATTCATATATTTATAATTTTTTCATGTGCATTGGGTTTTCCCATGTTCGATTTGATTCGTTTTTTTTGTTTGTTTCTTTTTAAATATTCACTTGTGTGCAATTAATTTTATCACCTGTGTTTGTGGAATTTGTTTTATCAGCTGTGTATAAATTGTGGTCCATTTCATTGCATAGCAGCTTTGACAAAGAACACAGCATGTGTTCGAAATGCGTTGCTGCGTGTACTGGATGCCATTATATGTAATTTGGCACGGTTTTAACCATTTTTGAATAAATTCAGTCTTTTAATCAGCTGGACTCTAATCATCGTTTTTCATATGCACTCTGGTTTTTCCACCTGAGAGTCCGTGCAGAGGTCTGCCACTGTGGTAAGCTGGCTTTCTCTGTTTTGTGTTCAGGTTGATAAACTGCGAAATACAGTGATGGCCAAAAGTTTTGAGAATGACACAAATATCAATTTTTACAAAGTCTACTGCTTCACTTTTTCTAATGGCAATTTGCATATACTCCAGAATGTTATAAAGAGTGACCAGCTTAACAGCAATTACTTGCAAAGTCAATATTTGGCTAGAAAATGAACTTTATCCCCCAAAACACATTTCAACATCATTGCAGCCCTGCCTTAAAAGGACCAGCTAACCTCTTTTCAGTGATTGCTCCATTAACACAGGTGTGGGTGTTGATGAGGACATGGCTGGAGATCAATCTGTCATGATTAAGTAAGAATGAGACCACTGGACACTTTAAAAGGAGGCTGGTGCTTGGCATCATTGTTTCTCTTCTGTTAACCATGGTTATCTCTAAAGAAACATGTGCAGTCATCATTGCAATGCACAAAAATGGCCTAATAGGGAAGAGTATCGCAGCTAGAAAGATTGCACCTCAGTCAACAATCTATCGCATCATCAAGAACTTCAAGGAGAGAGGTTCCATTGTTGCCAAAAAGGCTCCAGGGCACCCAAGAAAGACCAGCAAGTGCCAGGACCGTCTCTTAAAAGTGTTTCAGCTGCGGGATCGGGCTACCAGCAGTGCAGAGCTTGCTCAGGAATGGCAGCAGGCAGGTGTGAGTGCATCTGCACGCACTGTGAGGCGGAGACTCTTGGAGCAAGGCCTGGTCTCAAGGAGGGCAGCAAAGAAGCCACTTCTCTCCAGAAAAAACATCATGGACAGACTGATATTCTGCAAAAGGTACAGGCAGTGGACTGCTGAGGACTGGGGTAAAGTTATTTTCTCTGATGAATCCCCTTTTCGATTGTTTGGGACATCAGGAAAACGCCTCATTCGGAGAAGACAAGGTGAGCGCTACCACCAGTCTTGTCTCATGCCAACTGTTAAGCATCCTGAAACCATTCATGTGTGGGGTTGCTTCTCAGCCAAGGGAATCGGCTCTCTCACAGTCTTGCCTAAAAACACAGCCATGAATTAAGAATGGTACCAGAATGTCCTCCAAGAGCAACTTCTCCCAACCCTCCAAGGGCAGTTTGGCGATCAACAATGCCTTTTCCAGCATGATGGAGCACCTTGCCATAAAGCAAAGGTGATAACTAAATGGCTCAGGGAACAAAACATAGAGATTTTGGGTCCATGGCCTGGAAACTCCCCAGATCTTAATCCCATTGAGAACTTGTGGTCAATCATCAAGAGACGGGTGGACAAACAAAAACCTAAAAAATCTGACAAAATGAAAGCATTGATTGTGCAAGAATGGACTGCTATCAGTCAGTATTTGGTCCAGAAGTTGATTGAGAGCATGCCAGGGAGAATTGCAGAGGTCCTGAAGAAGAAGGGTCAACACTGCAAATATTGACTTGCTGCATTAACTCATTCTAACTGTCAATATAAGCTTTTGTTACTCATATGTTTGCAATTATATTTCTGTCTGTGATAAAAACATCTGTCAAACACACATAAAAACCAGAGGGCAGCAGATCATGTGAAAATATAATATTTGTGTCATTCTCAAAACTTTTGGCCATGACTGTAATTAAAAGAAGCAGTACGTACAGTCTTTGGGCAGTTTCCGCTCATCAATTATAGTTTAAGTTATAGGAGAAAGACGCCAACGGTGGAGCCCTGCCAAAATGACGGCAAAACTGCCAATTTTGGTGGGTCTGCCAGCATCTTAAAGACGTTGTGTGCACATAGCCGTAGTGAATTTCCCCAGAGTATTTCTGTCCATTTGGGTATTGTGCTTGTTTACAGCAACACATTTTGTCAAGGAATGGAGCTGTAACTCCTTCTAGACATCTGTTATATGTGCAGAGCTGCTTTATACATAGCAATTGTCAGCTGTATTATACCGCTGACACCTGGCTGTAACTGCAGTAATCATTTTTAGTGACTGTGGCATCTAGGTGTATGTGACCATGATCAGGAACTGCTGCAGTTTTGACGCTGCATATTTATGCAACATCAAACCCCCAGTGGCCAGATGTTACAGCATAGTGGATGGGATTTCTAGAAATCCCATGTCCACTATGCATTCATCTGTGGACACTGACATGCGGCAAGTCTATCAAGACTGCAGCATGTTAATGTCTCTTGCGAAGACGCTAGTCTCCGCAAGAGAAATGACATCATTAGAATGTATTTGATATGGTAAATTTGCATGGTTCAGTGAACACATGCGGATTTACATGCGTTCAATAGAAGGCAGTGCTACTAATTCCGGATCTTGGGCACACGGAAGGGCCGGCGTCAGTACCCGGGCAAGTATCGGGGCTGGGAGAAGGCAGGGGGACCCACTCGTCTTCGGGGACACTGGCGTGCTATGGGGTCTCGGTGCCAGCACCTGTTAGTGGGCCCCCCTCCCACTTGCAATACTTACCTCCCCCCATTCCTGCCCAACTGCGGCATCTTCCTCGTCTTCTGACTCTGTAACGTTTCAGGTCAGAGGACACGATGACGTGAGTAGTGTGCACCCTCTTCTCTGAACATTCACAGTACAGAGAGCTGGAAGATGGTGACGTTGAGGAGTCTGGAACAAAGCAACAGCCAGCAAAGAGAGGGGAGTATTTCATTTTTTTTAATGTTTGGAGCATTATAAGGGGCCCATCATATACTGGAGCATTATATGGAGCCCATTCTCTATGTAGCAATATATGGGACCCATCATATACTGGAGCATTATATGGGGCCCATTATATATGGGGCCCATCATATACTGTATGGAGCAATATATATGGGGCTCATTATGTATGGAGCATTATATGGAGGATTAGTATATGGGTCCCATTATATATGGAGCAATATATGGGCCCCATCTTATACTGTATGGAGCATTATATGGGGCCCATCATGTATGGAGCATTATATGAGGCCCATCATATATGGTATGGAATATTATATGGGGCCTATTATGTATGGAGCAATATATGGGGCTCATTATTCTGTATGGAGCAATATATGGGGTCCATAATACTGTATGCAGCAATATATGAGGCTCATGTATGGATCATTACAGTATATGGAGCAGTATATAGGTCCCATTATATATGGAGCAATATATGGGCCCCATCATATACTGCATGGAGCATTATATGGGGCCTATTATGTATGGAGCAATATATAGGGCTCATTATTCAGTACAGAGCAATATATGGGGTCCATGATACTGTATGGAGCAATATATGGGGCTCAATATACTTTATAGAGTAATATGTGAGGCTCATTACACTGTATGGAGCATTATATGGGGCTCATTATTCTGTATAGAGCACTATGTGTTGCCCATAATACTGTATGGAGCAATATATGGGGCTCATTATACTGTATGGAGCAATTTATGAGGCTCATTATTCTGTATGGAGCAATATATGGGGCTCATTATACTGTATGGAGCAATTTATGAGGCTCATTATTCTGTATGGAGCAATATATGGGGCTCATTATTCAGTATGGAGCACTACGTGGAGCATCGGTGCTCAGGAAGGATATAAGGGAACTAGAGCGAGTACAAAGGAGGGTAACAAAATTAATAAAGGGATGGGGTAATTACAATACCCAGAGAGATTAGCAAAATTAGGATTATGTAGTCTAGAAAAAAGACGACTGAGGGGCGATTTAATAACCATGTATAAGTATATAAGGGAACAATACAAATATCTCTCCGAGGATCTGTTTATACCAAGGAAGGTGACGGTCACAAGGGTGCATTCTCTGCGTCTGGAGGAGAGAAGGTTTTTCCACCAACTTAGAAGAGGATTCTTTACTGTTAGGGCAGTGAGAATCTGGAATTCCTTGCCTGAGGAAGTGGTGATGGCAAACTCAGTTGAGGGGTTCAAGAGAGGCCTGGATGTCTTCCTGGAGCGTAACTATATTGTATCTTACAGTTATTAGGTTCTTTAGAAGGCCGTAGAATTGGGGATTTATTCTGACGGAATATAGGCTGAACTGGATGGACATATGTCTTTTTTCGGCCTCGCTAACTTTGTAACTATGTTACTATGTTATGTGGTGCCCATAATACTGTATGGAGGACTATACTGTCCGATTTCTGAGCTACTGTAGAATTTACAATAGATATCACTCATATAATGTAAGAAGTGAAATCTTTGGCATTGTACTATACCTATATTTCTCTGCCGTATCTGTGTACCATGAATTGTGGTATGTGTTAAAGAGACTGTTTTGCCTGGGGCCAATGAAAATCTGGAGCTGTCCCTGGCACCCGGCCTTAGTGGTTACAAAGGAAAAAAGCATGCCAACTGTTAAACTACTTAGGGGTCACTCACATGAGCGTATACATGGGACAAGTGCATCCAAAATTTTATTGGATAGCACTTGGACCACTGTTAAACTGTGGAGCATTGCTGATCAGCGGGGTTTTTTTGCATGCTGATTCAGCATGAGAAAAATATTGCAGCAAACTGCAAGTTGCTGCGCAAATCGGATGGCACTCACCTATTCAAGTCTATGGGTGTGTGGAAAATTTCAGACTGCACTCTGATGACATCAGAGTGCAGTCTGATTTCCGCAAAGTCATACAATGGAGAAGACAGATATATTTTTCTGCATATTCTCCTCACCTGTGCGGTGATTCTCTCATCAGAGCGAATGGTATCACACTAAGCTGACACTTGGATCAATCTCTGACAGATTTTGATGTGAGTGTCATCTACATAATCAATTTGATTCACTCTCATGTGAGAATCTACATTTGTGTGACCCAGGCCTGAAGGCTCCAGTTTCGGACATCCTTGTAATTGGAAAAATGGCAATAACCTGGCAGAAGATCTTTCTTGTCATGTGTGACTACTTTTAGACTAGAAAAGCGGAGTACTGGTTTTGATACAAACCCCACCCCCTGTCTCACCCACCCCCATTATGTCTCTGGGCTACACCATCATTTCTGGCATCTTCTGGTCCACAAGTGTGTGATCCAAGTTCTGATTCTACATAGACAAAGAGGTAAAATACTGACCAAATACTGAACTTGTGAATATGGCCTTAGACTACACATCAAACTGGTGATTTTTGATACAGCAAAGAAGGGATAAGATTTCCACTTGCAACAAGAACAGACATTCCGTATTTTTAATTAAAGGTTCTGTAAAAACAAATGTTTTGCTAAGCCGATACAGCTTGTTTTGTTCTTTCTGACATCATCCATCCCACACCACCCACCAACTAATGATGCAACAGTAAACATACTCCAGATATCCTGCTATTCAACAGTGCAATGTGAGTGTATAAAAGCTCATCTTAAATGTGGGGAACATGCAGCACACCATGAAAATGATCTCATTATTCCTACCCAGGAGTGGCATAATTAGTAAATGTCATTGATAACATAACATTCCACAGTTTAGTGATATACAGATTGATGTGCACTTTTTAATATTCCTTACAAGAAATGCAGAGACAAATTAATTAGAAGCAATGATTCATCTAATGTGCACTGAAAATTTAGTTTACAAGGAAAGGAAGCGCAAGAAAATGAAGGAAGCTTAATTTTTTTATACTGTTTGTGCCAGAATAATTGGAAATAATGAAAATCACATGGCTATTTCTCTAAAATGTCCTAGGAACAGTTTTTCAACAACAAGAACCTCAGGCATTATGTTGCTTGTGCTACTGTGAGCAGCCTGCATGTTCTAACCGTGCTACTATGGCCTGCAGCATCTCCAGACTTGTCTCCCATCGAGCACATCTGGGGCGACATTGGTCGGCCACTGCAAAGGCCAGCAGCGGATCGGAATGATTTCTCCAAGTGCATTCAGTGTTGCAGAATGTTCCTCAGACAGCCATTAACCCCTTCCTGACCTATGACGCTTACGTAGGCGTCATGAAAACCTGTGCCTTCCCGACCTGTGACCCCTACGTAGGCGTCATGGTATAAATCCTGCAGGTCGGGTGACCGGGGTCACTGAAAGACCCGCAGGCACAAGACCCTTTGTACTTCACCACGGGGGGGTGGCTTAACCCCCCCGTGGCTACGATCGCTCTGATTGGCTGTTAAAAGTGAAACAGCCAATCAGAGCAATTTGGAATATTTCACCAATGAAATTTGGTGAAATATTACAATCCATCCATGGCTGATGCTGCAATAAATTCTGCCATAGCTGGAGACCGAGATCTGACCCCCCCACACCGAGTGACAGGAGCGATCGTCGCCGTCACTATCTACTCCCACTCTCCTTCCCTCCGCCTTCCGATCCCCCCACTCACCTTCCCCGGGACCTGCGATGTCCCTGTGTCCATCCCGGTGTCCCTCCCGGATACTTCATGGGCACCACCATCTTGCAAAATGGCGGGCGCATGTGCAGTAAGCCCGCCGGCCAGCAGATTCCATTCATTTATTTTGATCCCTATGATAAACTCTCACAGTGATCAAAATAAAAAAAAGTAAATAAACTTGCCCTTTATCACCCCCATAGGTAGGGACAAATAATAAAATAAAGGAAATATTTTTTATTTTTCCATTAGGGTTAGCATTAGGGTTAGGGTTAGAATTAGAGTTAGGGTTGGAATTAGGGTTAGGGTTAGAAATAGGGTTAGCATTAACGTTAGGGTTGGTATTAGGGTTAGGGTTGGAATTAGGGTTAGTGTTGGAATTAGGGTTAGGCTTGTGGTTAGGGTTAGAGTTGGGTTTAGGGTTGGGGTGTGTTGGGGTTAGGGTTGGGATTAGGGTTAGGCTTGTGGTTAGGGTTATGGTTGGGATTAGGGTTAGGGGTGTGTAGGGGTTAGAGTTATGGTTAGGGTTGGGATTAGGGTTAGGGGTGTGTTGGGGTTAGGGTTGTGGTAAGGGGTGTGTTGGGGTTAGGGTTGGAGTTAGAATTGAGGGGTTTCCACTATTTAGGCATATCAGGGGGTCTCCAAACGCGACATGGCGCCACCATTTATTCCAGCCAATTTTGCGTTCAAAAAGTCAAACAGTGCTCCCTCCATTCCGAGCCCCGACGTGTGCCCAAACAGTGGTTTACCCCCACATATGGGGTATCAGCATACTCAGGAAAAATTGCACAACAACTTTGGGGGTCTAATTTCTTCTGTTACCCTTGGGAAAATAAAAAATTGGGGACTAAAAAAAATATTTTTGTGGAAAAAAATTATTTTTTATTTTCACAGCTCTGCGATATAAACTTGTGTGAAGAACTTGGAGATTCAAAGTGCTCACCACACATCTAGATAAGTTCCTTGTGGGATATAGTTTCCAAAATGGGGTCACTTGTGGGGGGTTTCTACTGTTTAGGCACATCATGGGCTCTGCAAACGTAACATGACGCCCGCAGACCATTCCATCAAGTCGGCATTTCAAAATGTCACTACTTCCCTTCCGAGCCCCGACGTGTGCCCAAACAGTGGTTTCCCCCCACATATGGGGTACCAGCGTACTCAGGACAAACAGGACAACTTTTGGGGTCGAATTTCTCCTGTTACCCTTGTGAAAATAAAAAATTGCGGGCTAAAAAATGATTTTTTGAGGAAAAAAAATGATTTTTTTATTTTCACTGCTCTGCGTTTATTAACTTCTGTGAAGCACTTGGGGCTCAAAGTGCTCACTACACATCTAGATAAGCTCCTTGGGGGGGCCTAGTTTCCAAAATGGGGTCACTTGTGGGGGGTTTCTACTGTTTAGGCACATCAGAGGCTCTGCAAACGCAACATGACGCCCGCTGAACATTCCATCAAGTCCGCATTCCAAAATGGCGCTCCTTCCTTCTGAGCTCTGCCATGCGCCAAAACAGTGGTTTCCCCACATATGGGGTATCGGTGTACTCAGGACAAATTGCACAACAACTTTTATGGTCCAATTTCTCCTGTTACCCTTGTGAAAATAAAAAATAGCGGGCTAAAAAATCATTTTTGAGGAAAAAAATGATTTTTTTATTTTCACTGCTCTGCGTTATAAACTTCTGTGATGGACTTGTGGATTCAGAGTGCTCACAACACATCTAGATAAGTTCCTTAAGGGGTTTAGTTTGCAAAATGGTGTCACTTGTGGTTTTTTTTCACTGTTTAGGCACACAGGGGCTCTCCAAACACGTCATGGTGTCCGCTAACGATTGGCGCTAATTTTCCATTCAAAAAGTCAAATGGCGCTCCTTCCCTTCTGGGCCCTGCCGTGCGCCCAATCAGTGGTTTATGACCACATATGAGGTATCGGTGTACTGAGGAGAAATTGCCCAACAAATTTTAGAATCCATTTTATCCTGTTGCCCATGTGAAAATGAAAAAACTGAGGCTAAAAGAAATTTTTTGTGAAGAAAAGTAGTTTCTCTTTTTTACGGATCAATTTGTGAAGCACCTGGGGGTTCAAAGTGCTCACTATGAATCTAGATAAGTTCCTTGGGGGGTCTAGTTTCCAAACTGGAGTCACTTATGGGGGAGCTTCAATGTTTAGGCACACAGGGACTCTCCAAATGCGACATGGTAACCGCTAAATATTCCAGCATATTTTCCATTCCAAAAGTCAAATGGCGCTCCTTCCCTTCTGAGCTCTGCCATGCGCCCAAACATATGAAGTATCGGTGTACTCAGGAAAAATTGCCCAACAAATTTTAGGATCCATTTTATCCTGTTACTCATGTAAAAATGAAAAAAATTGATGCTAAAAGAAAATTTTTGTTGGAAAAATTAAAATGTCCTTTTTTCCTTCCACATTGCTTTAGTTCCTGTGAAGTACCTGAAGGGTTAATAATCTTCTTGAATGTAGTTTTGAGTAGCTTGAGGGGTGCAGTTTTTATAATGGTGTCACTTTTGGGTATTTTCTGTCATATAGACTCCTCAAAGTGACTTCAAATGTGAGGTGGTCCCTAAAAAAAATGGTTTTGTAAATTTTGTTGTAAAAATGAGAAATCGCTGGTCAACTTTTAACCCTTATAACTTCCTTATAACTTCCTAACAAAAAAAAAATTTCCAAAATTGTGCTGATGTAAAGTAGACATGTTGAAAATGTTATTTATTAACTATTTTGTGTCACATAGCTTATTATTATTAACAGAATAAAACTTAAAAATTTGAAAATTGCAAAATTTTCAAAATTTTCCATTTTTTTCACAAATAAACGCAAAAATTATCGACCTAAATTTACCACTAACATGAAGCCCAATATGTTACGTAAAAACATTCTCAGAATCGCTAGGATCCGTTGAAGCGTTCCTGAGTTATTACCTCTTGAAGGGACACTGGTCAGAATTGCAAAAAATGGCCAGGTCTTTAAGGTCAAAATAGGCTGGGTCATGAAGGGGTTAACAATGTAACATGCCAAGGTGTGTAAGTGCTTGTATTTCTGATGATGGCGCTCATACTTGATACTGAATAAATCAAGATATTTTGAAAATTTAGTTTGCAGCTTTTCAACATTTGCATATCATTACCATGTCTATCTATCCTGTGATCTCCAGAATTCCACAACTTTTTCTTCTTGGTGTTAAAATTTCAATGTTGAGTGTTTATTAAGAAACAAATCAGCACAGAATGTTAAACCAGTTTAGGAAAAAACTTTTCAAAGGTAGACATTTATGTTAAGTTGAATACATATGTTCATCTTTGAATATCATTATGCAGATTGCACGTTTTACAGAATATTGCATTTTTACCTAGTAAGCCTCCTGATTATAGTCTATATTATAGTCCAATTACAATCACAATTCTGATTATTGTTACTAGAAGCCATTAGCCTCCATATTTATGAATTCTTGTTCGGACTGTAATTCTGAATCATTGGTAAGGCTCTATCCTCTTCTGACTGCAGTTTTAATATTTCTAATAGTAATAATAAAATAGTCTACAATAATATTTTTGCTATCAAATACTGGAACTTAGATGGTAACATTATGGGCACCACTAAATGTCAAGACTGGACAACTAATCTGTCATAGACATCTTGCCTCCATTATGAACAGAAGCCAAGACATTTATGTGTTAAGGGCCTATATTATAAATACACTGCTCAAAAAAAATAAAGGGAACACTCAAAAAACACATCCTAGACCTGAATGAATGAAATATTCTCATTGAATACTTTGTTCTGTACAAAGTTGAATGTGCTGGCAACAAAATCACACAAAAATCATCCATGGAAATTAAATTTATTAACCAATGGAGGTCTGGATTTGGAGTCAACACATAAAATTAAAGTGGAATGTAATGTCCTTAAAACAAGTCAAAATGATGCTCAGTAGTGTGTGTGGCCTCCACTTGCCTGTATGACCTCCCTACAATGCCTGGGCATGCTCCTGATGAGGAGGCGCCAACTCCTGGAGAGTCTGTGGTGCAATGTGACGTTGGTGGATGGAGCGAGACATGATGTCCCAGATGTGCTCAATCGGATGCCTTCGTCTTGCAGGAACTGATGACACACTCCAGCCACATGAGGTCTGGCATTGTCCTGCATTAGGAGGAACCCAGGGCCAACCGCACCTCATATGGTCTCACAAAGGTTCTGAGGATCTCAGATCGGTACCTAATGGCAGTCAGGCTACCTCTGGCGAGCACATGGAGGGCTGTGCGGACCTCCAAAGAAATGCCACACCATACCATTACTGACCCACTGCCAACAAGTCATGCCTGCATGTTGCAGGCAGTAGATCGCTCTCCATGGCGTCTCCAGAGTCTGCCACGTCTCTCACATGTGCTCTGTGTGAACCTGCTTTCATCTGTGAAGAGCACAGGGTGCCAGTGGCGAATTTGCCAATCCTGGTGTTCTGTGGCAAATGCCAAGCATCCTGCACGGTGTTGGGCTGTGAGCACAACCCCCATCTGTGGACGTCGGACCCTCAGACCATCCTCATGGAGTCGGTTTCTAACCGTTTGTGCAGACACATGCACATTTGTGGCCTGCTGGAGGTTATTTTGCAGGGCTCTGGCAGTGCTCCTCCTATTCCTCCTTGTACAAAGGAGGAGGTAGTGGTCCTGCTGCTGGGATGTTGCCCTCCTACGGCCCCCATACATATCTCCTGGTGTACTGGCTTGTCTTCTGGTAGCGCCTCCAGCCTCTGGACACTACGCTGACAGACACTGCAAACCTTCTTGCCACTGCTCACATTGATGTGCCATCCTGGATGAGCTGCGCTACCTGAGCCACTTGTGTGGGTTGTAGAGTCCATCTCATGCTACCATGAGTGTGAAAGCACAACCAACATTCAAAAGTGACCAAAACATCAGTCAGAAAGCATTGGTACTGAGATGTGGTCTGTGGTCCCCACCTGCAGAACCACTCCTTTATTGAGTGTGTCTTGATAAATGCCAATAATTTCCATCTGTTGTCTATTCCATTTGCACAACAGCATGTGAAATTGATTGTCAATCAGTGTTGCTTCCTAAGTGGACAGTGGATTCGCCGCACTTTATTTTGCGCTGCATGTCAATTCTTTGTGCGGAACTGCAGCGTTTCTGCGCCCATTGACTTGCATTGAGTCGGGCACTTCTGCAGCAAAACCGCAGGTCTAAAAAAGATCTGCGGTTTTGCTGCTGGGGAAAACTCTGCAGTTCGGGAGGATGGAAGTGTGTGGGCGGAGTGTGGGCGTGTATAGTGTGCGGCGCTATGTGTGTGGGCGGAGTGTGGGCGTGTATAGTGTGAGGCGCTATGTGTGTGGGCGCTGATTGTGTGCCGGTGTCTGCGTGATCGGTGTATGTGCGGCGGTGTGCGGGCCTGTGTGCGTGATCGGTGTATGTGCGGCGGTGTGCAGGCCGGTGTCTGCGTGATAGGTGTATATGTGGCGGTGTAAGGGCCTGTGTGCGTGATTGGTGTATGTGCGGCGATGTGCGGGCCTGTGTGCGTGATCTGTGTATGTGCAGCAGTGTGCGAGGCTGTGTGTGTGTGTCTCCGTGTATGCACGCATCATCGGATGGGACTACAAGTCCCATCAGGCTATGCCTGCTACAGTGACAGTGACTGACACATTAGCCAATGATGGGACAGTAGTAGTCCCATCATCCGGCTAATGTGCTGAATGTAAAAAAAAACAAAACACACATACATTACATACAACATATAACATACACATGACATACAGAACATAGAGTATATACTAACCTATTCCCCGACGCCATCGATCTGTGTATCGCTCTGCCGCCGGGAGAGAATGACGTCACTACAGTTCATTCTCTCACGGCAATGCTGGGTGAGAAAATTCCCACGCAGCATTGCCATAAAGTGAGAGAATGAACTCAGGTAACCTCAGAGATGCACTGCAGTAGCCATTATCTCCTGTAAGTGCATCATTGTGAGGCCCTATAGAGCAGTGGCATTAGCTGATGTCACTGTTCTATAGGGAAGACCGTCATGGGACATTCGTTATTAATTGGACTGCGTGGGACATGGAGTATACGGTTGTTTTATTTTTTTACGTTTTATTACAGGAGATCGAGGGCGTCACTTGGATCTGAGCGTATAATAAAGATATGAAAACCGTGTTGTTTTATTTCATTAAAATAATTTATTCTTATGCGTGTGTTGTTTTTTTTAACCCTTTATTAATATAAGATTAATAATGGATAGGCGTCTTATTGACGCCTCTCTATTATTAACCGGGCTTAATATCACCTTACAATAGCAAGGTGATATTAACCCCTTATTACCCCATATCCCACCGCTACAGAGGAGTGGGAAGAGAGGGGCTAAGTGCCGGAATTGGAGCATCGTACAGATGCGCCGATTCTAGGGCGGCTGGGTGCTGGTATTTTTAGCCAGGGGGCGCCAATATCTATGGCCCCTTCCTAGGCTATGAATATCAGCCTGCAGCTGTCTGCCTAGCCTTTCTGGCTATAAATTATAGGGGGACCCCACGTCATTTCTTTGGGGGGGTCCCCCTATTTTAATAGCCAGTGAAGGCTAGCTGTGGGCTGATATTCATAGCCTGGGAAGATCCATGGGTATTAACCCCTTCTCAGGCTAGAAATATTGGCCCCGGCTATCGGCTTTCCCCCTCTGGCGCAGAAAATTGTGCGGGAGCCCAAGCCATTTTTTATCCTATTTTTTTTTTTTTTATTAACTATATTGCGTTAAGATTTTGTGTGTGTGTGTGTGTGTGTGCGCGTGTGTCTTTAACTATTTATGTACCATTTTATCTATCATCTATCTACCTATATATCTTTCTGTCTATCTATATATCTATATTTCTATATATATTTCTAACTATCTATTATCTATCTATGTATTTTCTATCTATCTCATCTATCTATCTATCTATCTATCTATCTATATCTATCTATCTATCTATCATCTATCAATCTATCTATCTATCTAACTACTGGTATCTACACTGTGTTCCAAATTATTATGGAAATAATATTTTCTCAGATTTTCCCAAATTACCTATATGAATTGCAGTCATTGTAATTTTCCAGTCAAATAACTATTAGAGTACAATTGAAAGGTTTTTGTACAAACTGCCTATGATAACAGTATATTTTTAAAAAAATAAAACACTCAAACTGCACTCAAAATGCATGTTCCAAATTATTATGCACAGCAGAGTTTTCTACAGTACCTTTTCATTTTAATAAAGAACAAAAAAATGGTCATTTTTGAAATTATAAGCATTAGCAGGTTATTACAAACTGAAATCAAACAGTTTTCAACTCAAAACTTTATTCTAGGTGATGTTACATTTGCACATAAGACCCCTTGTTCGAAAGGAGCTTCTGACCTCTCTCGTCCATTGAATTTGTCAGGTTTTGGATGGTTTCTGCTTCAATTGTTTTGCATGAGGACAGAATACCCTCCCAGAGCTGTTGCTTAGATGTGAAGTGCCTCCCGCCATCATAGACACTCCTTTTGATGATGCTCCAAAGGTTCTCAATGGGGTTGAGGTCAGGGGAGCATGGGGGCCACACCATAAGTTTGTCCCCTTTTATGCCCATAGCAGCCAGAGATGCAGATGTGTTATGTGCAGCATGAGACGGTGCATTATCATGCATGAAAATGATCTTGCTGCGGAATGCACGGTTCTTCTTCTTGAACCATGGCAGGAAGTGCTGTTTGAGAAACTCAACATACACTATGGAGTTCATCTTTACCCCTTCAGTGATCCTAAAGGGGCAGACAATCTCTCTCCCCATGATTCCAGCCCAAAACATTACTCCACCTCCTCCTTGTTGATGCCGTAGCCGTGTTTGCATGGGGTGTCCATCAACCAGCCATCCTCCACTCCATCCATCTGGACCATCGAGCGTTGCACGGCACTCATCGGTGAACAAAACAGTTTTGAAGTCAGTCTTCATATATTTTGTTTGGCCCACTGGAGCCATTTCTGCTTGTGTGCAGTGGATAGAGGAGGTCGACAGGATGTCTTACGCACAGCTGCAAACCTCTGAAGGACCCTGCATCTTGTTGTTCGGGGACGTTGGAGGCACCAGCAGCTTCAAAAACTTGTCTGCTGCTATGACAAGGCTTTTTTGCCGCTGCTGTTTTAACCTGACAGAATTGCCAGTAGGAAAGAGTCCTCAATTTTCCCTTATCAGCACGCACACGTGTGTACTGTGAATCAGCTACATACTTATTGATTGTGCCATGATCACGATGAAGTGTCTTGGCAATGATGATTGTAGTCATGCCTTGACCTAAACACTCCACAATTTGTTGCTTCTCAGCAGCCGACACATCCTTTTTCTTTCCCATTTTGGCAGAAAATGAAGGCTGCTTAATAATGTGGGACAGCCTTCTTAAGTAGTCTTGCCTTTCATTGGACACACCTGCCAAACTAATTAGCACAGGTGTCTGCAATTGCTTACAGTGATATAAAGAGCCCTGACACACATCACCATCAATCAGTTTAACTGACAAACAAAAAAAATCTTACCTTATCACTCCTAAACAATTTTTGCATAATAATTTGGAACACAGTGTATTATCTATCTATCTCTATCTATCTATCTATCTATCTATCTATCTATCTATCTATCTATCTACATCATCTATCTGTCTATCTGTGTGTGTAATGGTGTGTGGGTTGGACAAATGTAAAACAGGATGTTGGACAAGAAATGACATCACAAATCTTTTTTTTTTGTTAAATAACATATCTTTATTTAGCTGTGAAAAACGCATACAAAAACGCATGAGAAAAAAGCTTGAAAAACCGCATCAAAACAGCGTAAAAAAAGGACATGCGTTTTCTGCCAAGAGGTGCGGATTTGGCGCGGAAAAATCCACAGGCAAATCCGCAACGTGTGCACAGGCCCTAAGTGTTCCCTTCATTTTTTGAGCAGTGTAGTATCCAGTAGTGAACATGCTCTGTAAGCAAAGTAACTGTGCTACACAACATGCAAAGAATGTCTATGGGGTTGTTCAAACTAATGTATTAAATGGAACCAGTCACATCTTTTTTCTATTAAACTGGCCCTGCTGTGTTATTAGTGATGCATTGTGCATCACAAACATGGTTTTCTCAAAGAAAGGCTCTCAGTGTTATGTTTAAAAAACACTTATCATTAGGGTATTGTCTCACAAATAGGGTTGAGCATTCCGATACTGCAAATATCGGGTATCGGCCGATATTGGCTGTATCGGAATTCCGAGTACCGATATTTTCGTCATATCGGATACCGAAATCGGGATTGTCACTGTCACTGTCAGTGTCCGTCGGTCGGGTCTGTCAGGAGTCAGCGGCACTTACCTGGCAGAAGATCTCCGGCGGTCACATCCCGGACTGCTTCATGGCCGCCATCCTCTTCTCCCCGGCGGTCACATGCAGTTTCTCGCGATAACTGCAGTGACTGCTGGGTAATCCCGGCCGTAAAGCAGTCAGTCCGATGACGTCACCCGCCGGGGAAGCAGGTAATCAGCTGTGCTGCGTTGCGATGACAGGCTCTGCCTGTCATTGCGATGTAGAAGAGCTGGATCGTCGTGGGACTGTCGTTACTATGGACTGCGTCGGACAGGTGGTATACTGTTGGTTTGTTTTTTTATTTTTTTACAGGAGATCGATGGCGTCGCAGGAATGAGAGAGTAATAAAAAAAATGAAAACTGTGTTGTCTCTTTTATTTCATTAAAAGACTTTTTTCTTGCTGTGTCTTTTTTTTACACATTTAAAAACTTTGGGATTAATAATGGATCGGTGTCTTATTGACGCCTCTCCATTATTAACCGGGCTTATTGTCACCGTGCAATCAACGGTGACATTAACCCCTTATTACCCCGCTTGCCACCACTACAGGGCAAGTGGGAAGAGCCGGGTAAAGTGCCACAATTGGCACATCTTTTGATGCGCCAAATGTGGGGCTGCTGTAGCCTGGTATTATCAGGCTGTTGAGGGCCAAAATCCATGGGCCTTGACAGTCTTTTAATACCAGGCCGCAGCAGTCTGCATTTTACTTGGCTGGTTAACAAAAATAGGGGGACCCCTACGCCGTTTTTTTTTCGAGGGGATCCCCTATTTTTGTTAACCAGCCAAGCTAAGCAGACTGCTGTGGCCTGGTATTATCAGGCTTGCAAGGTCCATGGATATTGGATCCTTACCAGCCTGAAAAACCAGGCCTCAGCGGTCTGCTTCATCTGGCTGGTTAACAAAAATAGGGGGGACCCCACGCCAATTTTTTTCGAGGGGATCCCCTATTTTTGTTAATCAGCCAAGATATGCAGACTGCTGTGGCCTGGTATTATCAGGCTGGCAAGGTCCATGGATCTTGGCTCCTTAACAGCCTGAAAATCCAGGCCTCAGCGGTCTGCTTCATCTGGCTGGTTAACAAAAATAGGGGGGACCCCACGCCAATTTTTTTCGAGGGGATCCCCTATTTTTGTTAATCAGCCAAGATATGCAGACTGCTGTGGCCTGGTATTATCAGGCTGGCAAGGTCCATGGATCTTGGCTCCTTAACAGCCTGAAAATCCAGGCCTCAGCGGTCTGCTTCATCTGGCTGGTTAACAAAAATAGGGGGGACCCCACGCCATTTTTTTTTTCGAAGGGAACCCCTATTTTTGTCAATCAGTTCCCTCTGACGTCACTGATGGTGTCCCTGGCTGACCTGAAGTGAAAGTGGAAAGCAATCAATTAAGCTTTCCACTTCCTCTCCTGTCAGCCAGGAGAGGAGCTCATTCATTTGGGGGTTTACTGTGAGGCTGCAGCATTAGCTGCGGTCCCTGCAGTAAACATTAACCCTTTCTGAAGGATTACACCGTGGGACCTGACTGTGCATCGGATTGGTAAGAATAATTTTGCTTTATTATTTTATTTTTATTACAGGAAATGGTTTTAGCAGGAAAATAAAATATGGTCAAAAACTGTGTGATTATTTCATTAAACTTCTTTTTTATTAAAGTGTGTGTGTTTGATTTTTCTTTCATACAATAGGATTAATAATTGATAGTTGTCTAATTGACAGCTCTCAATTATTAACCTGGCTTAAAGTGACCTTTCAATTGCAAGGTCATTTTAACCCCTTATTAACCCATTCGCCACCGCTACAGGGCAATGGGAATAGACGGGCAAAGTGCCAGAAAGGGCAAATCTAATTAGAGATTTGCCCTTTCTGGGGTGTCTGGGGGCAGATGTTAAGTAGCCGGGGGGGGGCCAAAAAAAATGGTCCCTCTCTGGGCTATTATTATCTGCCCCCACTCACTGGCTTTGTCTGTCTGGTTGCGAAAATAGGGCGGGAGCCCACGCATTTTTTTTCAGCAATTTTACACCTCATATATATATATACATGTCATTGAATTTGTGACACATATATATATATATTTATATTTATAGTTCATACACTTCTACATAGTATAATAGCCGCTAATTCAATTGCCGGCTTTTGTGAAAATGCAGAACCCGACATGAAATGACACTTGGTGTACATAGGGTTAACCATGTCTTTTCATGTAGTTTGATATCTGATTTGCACAAACAATTACATGAGTGTAAGTGTGCAAAATTTCACACCTGTAGGGGTTAATTAAAGGTGTAAATTCGTAGCAAAAAAGTCCGTTTTTTTTACAACGAATTTACACCTTTAATTAACCCCTACAGGTGTGAAATTTTGCACACATAGACTGATGTAATTGTTTGTGCAAATCAGATAGCAAAGGACATGAAAAGACATGGTTAACCCTATGTACACCAAGTGTCATTTCATGTCGGGTGCTTCTGTCTTTTCACAGAAGCCGGCTTTACCCGGCAATTGAATCAGAGGATATTTTACTATGTAGAAGTGTATAAACTATACATATATGTATATATATATGTCACAATGACATGTATATATATATATATATATATATATATATATGTATTCTATGTGTGTATATTTAGTGTTTACAAGGAAAGAAAGAGGTTTTTTTTAGTTACGATATTTTGTTCCCATAGACTTACATGGGCTTCCGGTATCGGTATCGGGTATCGCCGATATTTTAATGGTATCGGCGATACCATTCCGATTCCGATACTTTTGGATATTGGAAAGTATCGCTCAACTCTACTCACAAATAGAGATGAGCGACTTTACCTCCGGGAGGGTCGAGTCGGGTTTCGGACCACCCGACTTTCCCAAAAGTCGAGTCGAACGAAATCGGCCAACTATCGGAAAAAGTCAATGGTCCGACTGAAACACGAAACCCAATACAAGTCAATGGGGAAGAAAAGTCGGCAGGGAGTGGAGGACACCTACAGCGCCCATTTCAATGCCAACGACATCAATTCTTATTACTTGAGCTTGTCAACCTTAATTTATTTAATAATAATAGTTACGCATTGAAAACTGGGGATTATTTGGCTAAAGTTGTGGGGGGGGCAGGGCTGGCTCCAGGTTTTCATGGGCCCCGGGCCAAAGAGTCTTAGTGGGCCCCTTTAACACATACCACAATTCATGATGCTCCGATACGGCAGAGAAATATAGGTATAGTACAATGCCAAATACTACACTTCTTACATTACATGAGTGATATCTATTGTAAATTCTACAATAGCTCAAAAAACGGACAGTATAGTCCTCCATACAGTATTATGGGCACCACATAGTGCGCCATACAGAATAATGAGCCCCATATATGCTCCATACAGAATAGGCCCCATATGTGCTTCATATGATGCTCCATATATAATGGGCTCCATGTGATGCCCCATAAATAATGAACCACATATGATGCTCTAGTATATGATGGGCCCCATATGATGCTCCAGTATATGATGGACCCCATGGATGATGCTCCAGTGTATGATGGGCCTATATAATGCTCCATATATAATGGGCCCCATATGATGCTCCAGTGTATAATGGGCCCCGTATATGATGCTCCAGTGTATGATGGGCCCCATTTATAATGCTCCAGTGTATGATGGGCCTATATAATGCTCCATAAATAATGAACCCAATATGATGCTCTAGTATATGATGGGCCCCATATGATGCTCCAGTATATGATGGGCCCCATTTATAATGCTCCAGTGTATGATGGGCCTATATAATGCTCCATATATAATGAGCCCCATATGATGCTCCAGTGTATAATGGGCCCCGTATATGATGCTCCAGTGTATGATGGGCCCCATTGTCATGTGTGCATCGCCACGAAGATCGTCGCGGTTGCACATTCTGACTTCTCACAGCTGAGTTGCTGTTTCTTTGTGTTTGGCAGTTAGGGAGTTAATTCTGTCTGTGCTCAGTTCTCGGACTGGGTGCAGTTTCTTCCGGCTGCAATTAATTATTTGTTGATTGGTTTCCTTTAAATCTCTGGTTGTCTGTGTTGGGAGTTGCCAGTGAAATTCTTCATGCAGACCACAGATAGGATTGTATCTGTATAGACTTAAGTTAAAGAGCTCCTTAGTTGTTTTAAGCTCACCTTGCTTAGAGTTTAATATCCCAGATCATTTATGTTCCTTCTGTGTTTGAGTGTGTATGCAAGTCTGTGTTTTCTCCAGTCTGTCTTATATGTCTAATCTGTGTATTTAGCAGAGATCAGCCCATATCCCTTTGGTGGTAATCAGAATCCTTCTTAGGACTGATTACAGGGTTCAGGGACTGATAGGAGACAGGGTTAGGCTGGAGACTTGGACCTCTGAACCATTATCAGTACCTCCAAGGTGAGGGATTAGTTAGGACCCCAGTTTAGGGTCAGGTTAGACCCACGGTCCTCCTCTTTCCTTTGACAGTGTATCAAGTCCTCAAGATTAACCCTGAGTTCAACGGATATCGTGTCAGGTAAATCTATTCTATATTTACATGCTGATGTTGCTAATCTATATGTTGTATAGAGTGTTGTTCTTTTAAGAATAGTTTACTGACATCGTACACATATCATAAGACCGCGTGACATTTTCACTGGCCCATAAAATTATTCCCAGTTGCCATGGATCCAGTAGCCCAGCTGGCTCTGCAGTTGCAGGGATTATCCATGGAGCTGACGGACATTAAGTCCAAAGTTTTGTCTCCCTCGGAGCAAACCAGATTTGAACCTAAAGTAGCTCTCCCGGACAGGTTCACTGGTGGGCGAGACAAATTTTTTACCTTCAGGGAAGCATGTAAATTGTATTTTCGGCTTCGGCCTCGATCATCAGGGAGTGAAGAGCAGAGAGTGGGAATTGTTATCTCGCTCCTACAAGGGGACCCTCAATCCTGGGCATTCTCCCTTCCTCCGGGATCCCCGGCTCTACAGTCAGTAGATCGATTTTTTACTGCCCTGGGTTTGGTATATGATGACCCAGATCGGGTCTCTCTTGCTGAGACAAAATTACGTAAGATACAGCAGGGAGATCGTCCGGCGGAGGAATTTGCTTCTGAGTTCCGTAGATGGGCCACAGATACTCAGTGGAATGACCCAGCTCTTAGGAGCCAGTTTTGTCATGGGCTTTCTGACAAATTAAAGGACGTTTTGGCTCAGTATGATTCTCCTCCATCACTGGAGGCTGCTATGGCCCTAGCTATCCATACTGATAGACGGCTCCGGGAGAGGTGCGAGGTAACTCCGCCCCCTGTTGTTACTCCACCTACTACTAAAGTCCCTTATGTTGAGGTTCCCCTTGTCTGTTCGGAGGAGCCTATGCAGTTGGGAGGGACATCATTTCGTAGGAGGGGATTGGCGGTACGCCGCAGGACTAGAAGGTGTTTCTTCTGCGGGAAAGAGGGACATTTTGTTGGGGATGTCCATCCCGTGCCTTGTTGAGCAAAAAGTCGCCGGAAAACTGTTAATCCCAGGTTGTGTGGTGGACGACAACCTGGGAGTATGTATTTCGTCCGCTAGTTCTTCTCAGTTCCTTGTACCAGTGGAGGTGGTGGTTGGTACGAGAGTGGAGAGATTTTCTGTTCTTCTTGATAGTGGGTCCGGGGCTAATCTGGTTGACGCTCAGTTTGCTCAGGCTCAAGGTATGCATCTGAGTGTATTGGTCAAACCTCTCACTGACATGACAAGAAAAGGGACGGATTTTTCTAAATGGTCGGACAAAGCTTGCCAAGCCTTTTCCTCTTTGAAGAAATGTTTTGCTTCGGCACCCGTTCTCATCCAACCAGATGCATCACAGCCGTTCGTTGTGGAGGTGGACGCGTCTGACGTAGGGGTGGGTGCAATATTGTCCCAGGGTCCGTCCCCTGGTAAATGGCATCCGTGCGCTTTCTTTTCTAAAAAATTGTCGTCCGCCGAAAGGAATTATGATATCGGCAATAGGGAACTTTTGGCCATTAAGTTGGCTTTTGAAGAATGGCGTCACTTTTTGGAGGGGGCAGTCCACCCGGTCACCGTCATTACTGATCACAAGAACCTGCTGTATTTGGAATCTGCTAAGCGTCTGAATTCCAGACAAGCTCGATGGTCGTTGTTTTTTACCAGGTTTAATTTTGTTGTCACTTATCGCCCTGGATCTAAGAATGTTAAGGCGGATGCCTTGTCTCGCAGTTTCCCAGGGGCCGGGAAAATGGATGACCCGATTCCTATCCTTCAGGAGGGGGTGGTAGTGTCGGCTGTATGTTCTGAGCTTGAGGAGGAGGTGTTAGAGGCTCAGGGGGATGCCCCTGCAGGACCTCCAGGGAGACTGTTTGTCCCAAATCAGTTGAGACAAAAGGTTATTGAGGCACATCATAATTCTGCTTTAGCAGGACATCCAGGGAGTAAGGCTACTTTAGATCTCCTTTCTCGCCGGTTTTGGTGGCCTAACGTTAATAAAGATGTTTTAACTTTTGTCGCGTCCTGTGGGGTTTGTGCTCGCTCTAAGACCCCTCATACCCGTCCGTCTGGGACCCTCTTACCCTTGAAACTTCCGGAGCGTCCATGGACTCATTTGTCTATGGACTTCATCACGGACCTTCCTCAGTCGTCAGGGAAGACTGTCATACTGGTGGTTGTTGACAGGTTCAGTAAGATGGCACATTTCATTGCTCTTCCTGCCCTCCCTAATGCTAAAACTCTGGCGCAGGTGTTCATTGGGGAGATTGTGAGACTTCATGGGTTGCCTTCTGATGTGGTGTCAGATAGGGGGTCTCAGTTTGTGTCCAAGTTTTGGAGGGCATTTTGTTTACGTCGGGGGATGCAATTGTCATTTTCCTCGGCTTTTCATCCGCAGACCAATGGTCAGACAGAGCGTCTGAATCAAAGCCTAGAGACTTATCTTCGGTGTTTTGTCTCAGAGAACCAGGAGGACTGGTCTTCTTTCTTGCCTCTGGCAGAGTTCGCTCTTAACAACAGGCGGAGCGAGTCCACTGGTAAGTCCCCGTTTTTTGGGGCATATGGTTTTCATCCCCAGTTTTGTACATTCAATGGGGGGGGCCCTTCTGGGGTTCCTGAGGAGGAGGTTTCTCGTCGTCACTTGCTTCAGTGTGGAGAGGTGTATTGAATAATCTGAGTGCTATGGGGAACCGTTATAAACGTATGGCTGATAGGAGGAGAGTTTCTGGTCCAGATCTTAATGTGAACGATCTGGTATGGTTGTCTACCAGGAATATAAAACTTAAAGTTCCCTCCTGGAAGCTGGGCCCCAGATTCATCGGGCCGTACAGGATCAGTTCCATAATTAATCCTGTGGCATTTCGTCTGGACCTCCCTCCTACGTTTAAAATTCATAATGTGTTCCACAAGTCATTACTTAAGAGGTACGTGGCACCAGTCATACCATCACCTCTACCTCCTCCTCCAGTGGTGGTCAATGGTAACTTGGAGTTTCAAGTGTCAAAGATCATTGACTCACGTCTGAATCGCCGGTCCCTTCAGTACTTGGTGCATTGGAAGGGGTATGGTCCAGAGGAGAGGACGTGGGTTCCTGCGTCTGACATTAACGCAGATCGTTTGGTGCGGACCTTCCACAGAACTCACCCGGGCAAACCTGGCCCTGAGGGTCCGGAGGCCCCTCGTAGAAGGGGGGGTACTGTCATGTGTGCATCGCCACGAAGATCGTCGCGGTTGCACATTCTGACTTCTCACAGCTGAGTTGCTGTTTCTTTGTGTTTGGCAGTTAGGGAGTTAATTCTGTCTGTGCTCAGTTCTCGGACTGGGTGCAGTTTCTTCCGGCTGCAATTAATTATTTGTTGATTGGTTTCCTTTAAATCTCTGGTTGTCTGTGTTGGGAGTTGCCAGTGAAATTCTTCATGCAGACCACAGATAGGATTGTATCTGTATAGACTTAAGTTAAAGAGCTCCTTAGTTGTTTTAAGCTCACCTTGCTTAGAGTTTAATATCCCAGATCATTTATGTTCCTTCTGTGTTTGAGTGTGTATGCATGTCTGTGTTTTCTCCAGTCTGTCTTATATGTCTAATCTGTGTATTTAGCAGAGATCAGCCCATATCCCTTTGGTGGTAATCAGAATCCTTCTTAGGACTGATTACAGGGTTCAGGGACTGATAGGAGACAGGGTTAGGCTGGAGACTTGGACCTCTGAACCATTATCAGTACCTCCAAGGTGAGGGATTAGTTAGGACCCCAGTTTAGGGTCAGGTTAGACCCCCGGTCCTCTTCTTTCCTGTGACAGTGTATCAAGTCCTCAAGATTAATCCTGAGTTCAACGGATATCGTGTCAGGTAAATCTATTCTATATTTACATGCTGATGTTGCTAATCTATATGTTGTATAGAGTGTTGTTCTTTTAAGAATAGTTTACTGACATCGTACACATATCATAAGACCGCGTAACACCCATATGATGCTCCAGTGTATGATGGGCCCCATGGATGACGCTCCAGTGTATGATGGGCCTATATAACACTCCATATTTAATGGGTCCCATATGATGCTCCAGTGTATAATGGGCCCCGTATATGATGCTCCAGTGTATGATGGGCCGCATTTATAATGCTCCAGTGTATGATGGGCCTATATAATGCTCCATATATAATGGGCCCCATATGATGCTGCAGTGTATAATGGGCCCTGTATATGATGCTCCAGTGTATGATAGGCCCCATATGATGCTCCAGTGTATGATGGGCCCCATGGATGATGCTTCAGTGTATGATGGGCCTATATAATGCTCCATATTTAATGGGCCCCATATGATGCTCCAGTGTATAATGGGCCCCGTATATGATGCTCCAGTGTATGATGGGCCCCATAAAATGCTCCAAATATAATGGTCCCCATATATAATGCTCCATATATAATGGGCTCCATGTGATGCCCCATAAATAATGAACCCCTTATGATGCTCTAGTATATGATGGGCCCCATATGATGCTCCAGTATATGATGGGCCCATGGATGATGCTCCAGTGTATGATGGGCCTATATAATGCTCCATATATAATGGGCCCCATATGATGCTGCAGTGTATAATGGGCCTTGTATATGATGCTCCAGTGTATGATAGGCCCCATATGATGCTCCAGTGTATGATGGGCCCCATGGATGATGCTTCAGTGTATGATGGGCCTATATAATGCTCCATATTTAATGGGCCCCATATGATGCTCCAGTGTATAATGGGCCCCGTATATGATGCTCCAGTGTATGATGGGCCCCATAAAATGCTCCAAATATAATGGTCCCCATATATAATGCTCCATATATAATGGGCTCCATGTGATGCCCCATAAATAATGAACCCCTTATGATGCTCTAGTATATGATGGGCCCCATATGATGCTCCAGTATATGATGGGCCCCATGGATGATGCTCCAGTGTATGATGGGCCTATATAATGCTCCATATATAATGGGCCCCATATGATGCTCCAGTGTATAATGGGCCCCGTATATGTTGCTCCAGTGTATGATGGGCCACATTTATAATGCTCCAGTGTATGATGGGCCCCATGGATGATGCTCCAGTGTTTGATGGGCCTATATAATGCTCCATATATAATGGGCCCCATATGATGCTCCAGTGTATAATGGGCCCTATCTTTGATGCTCAAGTGTATGATGGGCCCCATATATAATTCTACAGTGTATAATGCTCCAAATATATTGCTCCAAACATTAAAAAAATGAAATACCTCTCCTCTCTGGGCACTGCTCTACTCTGGACTAGAGATGAGCGGTGTTCGAAGCAAACTGTTTGCCAATTTCAAATTCGAGCTGTTTTGGGCGGTGTTTGAGCCGTTTGACGAACCCGAACGATTTGGAAAAAATCCGGCTGTTCGAGGTTATGTTCGATACTGTTCGTGCACCAAAATCGTAACTGGATTTTTTCACAGTAATGCTGAGAATCACTGTTAATACACAGTTTGAGTGTACAGCGGGGCGGGGGGAGGGGCATGAGATGGATCTCTGCAGAAATAATGAAGATCTCCATTTTTTTTTCTCTTTCCCGAATTTCCAGTGGGCGGTGCAGTCTGTCAGCCTATCAACAGCGCACACACGGAGCGAAGTGCTTTTTTTTCACACAAGCAAGGGCATGTGTCATTGGCTGTGTATGTCACATGTCCTTACCCTATAAGACCCAGCTATTTCCCCCCTTGCCACCATTTTCTCAGCACAGTGTTAGACGGCACTGCTGCTGCTGTTAGCGCTATCTTTCTAACAGTGACTGTGAAGTGAATTTGCAGTTAGACAGGAATGTTTAGGGAGTAGGAGGGACTAGTTTGTAATTGCAGCCCTTTTAAGGGCTAGGTTACAGCAGTTCCTAGCACTTTTATCAGGCAGGTCTATGCTCCATATAGACAGATAGGTCAATTTGGGAGTAGTGACTATTCGTAATTGCAGCCCTTTTGAGGGCTAGGTTACATCAGTTGCTATCACTTTTTGCCAGCTCCACCAGCATTGAAATACTCATAATTTTTGCTGCATCTTGCCTTTAATATAATTGTGGGCATAGTAGCAGTCTGTGGTACTCATTGTATTAGGCCATCTATACAAAGCTCCACCAGCGTTGAAATACTCATAATTTTTGCTGCATCTTGCCTGTAATATAATTGTGGGCATAGTAGCAGTGTGTGGTACTCATTCTATTATGCCATCTATACAAAGCTCCACCAGCATTCAAAAAAAAAAAATTTTTAGCTGCATCTTGCCTGTAGAATAATTGTGGGCATAGTAGCAGTGTGTGGTACTCATTCTATTAGGCCATCTATACAAAGCTCCACCAGCGTTCAAAAAAATAATTTTTAGCTGCATCTTGCCTGTAGAATAATTGTGGGCATAGTAACAGTGTGTGGTACTCATTCTATTAGGCCATCTATACAAAGCTCCACCAGCGTTGAAATACTCATAATTTTTTGCTGCATCTTGCCTGTAATATAACTGTGGGCATAGTAGCAGTGTGTGGTACTCATTCTATTAGGCCATCTATACAAAGCTCCAGCAGCGTTCAAAGAAAAATAATTTTTATCTGCATCTTGCCTGGACAATAATTTTGGGCATAGTAGCAGTGTGTGGTCAGGGCCGGCTCCAGGTTTTTATGGGCCCCGGGCGAAAGAGTCTCAGTGGGCCCCTTTAACACAGACCACGATTCATGATGCACAGATACGGCAGAGAAATATAGGTATAGTACAATGTCAAACACTTCACTTCTTCCATTACATTAGTGATATCTATTGTAAATTCTACAATAGCTCAAAAACCGCCAAATCTTCACAGCGCACAGTACAGACTGGACAGTACAGTCCTCCATGCAATATTATGGGCACCACATAGTCCTCCATACAGTATTATGGGCCAAATATAATGCTCCATAAAGAATATTGGACCCCAAATAATGCTCCATACAGGATACTGGTCCCCATATAATGCTCCATACAAAATATGGAGCTCTCTGCACTGTGCTGCGTTCTGCGCTGTTACGGCTCAGGAAAGGGCGCTGTGGAAAGACTCCCCATCATCATCATCATTGCCTCCCCATCAACATCGCCTCCCCATCATCATTGTCTCCCCATCATCTTCGCCTTCCCATCATCATCATCATTGCCTCCCCATCATCATTGCCTCCCTATCATCATCATCATCATTGCCTCCCCATCAACATCGCCTCCCCATCATCATCGCCTCCCATTCATCATCATCATTGAGTCCCCATCATCATCATTGCCTCCCCATCATCATCGCCTCCCCATCATCATCGCCTCCCCATCATCATCGCCTCCCCATCATCATCATCATTACCTCCGGGCCCCGGCTCCTTACCACCATCACTGCCTGCCCCCCACCACCATTACACATACAGCACCACACACAGACAGCACTGCAGCACAATCTCACATACAGTACACACACACATCTATACAAAGCTCCAGCAGCATTAAAAAAAAAAAATAATTTTTATCTGCATCTTGCCTGGACAATAATTTTAGGCATAGTAGCAGTGTGTGGTACTCATTCTATTAGGCCATCTATACAAAGTTCCACCAGCGTTAAAAAAAAAAAAAGAATTTTTTGCTGCATCTTGCCTGTAATATAATTGTGGGCACAGTAGCAGTCTGTGGTATTCATTGTATTAGGCCATCTATACAAAGCTCCACCAGCGTTGAAATACTCATAATTTTTGCTGCATCTTGCCTGTAATATAATTGTGGGCATAGTAGCAGTCTGTGGTACTCATTGTATTAGGCCATCTATACAAAGCTCCACCAACGTTGAAATACTCATAATTTTTTGCTGCATCTTGCCTGTAATATAATTGTGGGCATAGTAGCAGTCTGTGGTACTCATTGTATTAGGCCATCTACACAAAGCTCCACCAGCATTGAAATACTCATAATTTTTTGCTGCATCTTGCCTGTAATATAATTGTGGGCATAGTAGCAGTCTGTGGTACTCATTGTATTAGGCCATCTATACAAAGCTCCACCAGCGTTCAAATACTCATATTTTTTTGCTGCATCTTGCCTGTAATATAATTGTGGGCATAGTAGCAGTCTGTGGTACTCATTGTATTAGGCCATCTATACAAAGCTCCACCAACGTTGAAATACTCATAATTTTTTGCTGCATCTTGCCTGTAATATAATTGTGGGCATAGTAGCAGTCTGTGGTACTCATTGTATTAGGCCATCTATACAAAGCTCCACCAGCGTTGAAATACTCATAATTTTTTGCTGCATCTTGCCTGTAATATAATTGTGGGCATAGTAGCAGTCTGTGGTACTCATTGTATTAGGCCATCTATACAAAGCTCCACCAGCGTTCAAATACTCATATTTTTTTGCTGCATCTTGCCTGTAATATAATTGTGGGCATAGTAGCAGTCTGTGGTACTCATTACATTAGGCTATCTATACAAAGCGCCACCAGCGTTGAGATACTCATAATTTTTTGCTGCATCTTGCCTGTAATATAATTGTGGGCATAGTAGCAGTCTGTGGTACTCATTGTATTAGGCCATCTATACAAAGCTCCACCAGCGTTCAAATACTAAGAATTTTTTGCATCCATCGTTTTTTTGTGCAAACAACTCCAGAGTTGTCAATTAGGTAACCACCAAAATGAGTGGCAAAAGGCCTGCTGCTGGTAGAAAGGGGAATAGGCGTGTTGGAAAGGGAAAAAATGTTGTGTCCATGGGGTAGGTGTTAAAGCAACAGTAACATCTGCAGAAGAAAGACCATTTTCCAGCTAAACTAAGATGTCTACTTCTTTTAGTGGACAATGTGGTATGATCCCTTTCTTACGGGCACGCCCATCGCTACAAATTCCAGATGAGGCACAAAAACAGCAGGTGCTTCAACAGATATCAAGTGCTCCTTTAAGTCGGCTTTACTCCACCTCAACTTCAACATCACAAAAACTCCA
Organism: Oophaga sylvatica; assembly: GCA_033576555.1. NCBI lineage: Eukaryota > Metazoa > Chordata > Amphibia > Anura > Dendrobatidae > Oophaga > Oophaga sylvatica. Next base: position 401,028,285 of record JARQOD010000005.1, on the reverse strand, counting down.
GTCCTCTGAGGTGTCACCCCAATCGCACTTGCTTCCTCACAGCTCCCAAGTCTCCAGCTGCCCGTCTGAGTATGGGGTAGAACAGATGGTTGAGTCTGCAGAGCTGTTTACTCATACTATACTGGGAATAAGAGGTCGTCTCCACAGCTTCTGTGAATCCAGACGAGGAAATGATCTGCATTGATGGCCAGAATGTTTATGAGTCGGATCCAGGACCAGATGAAGAAGGTTCTGAGCATAATGTAGACCCTCGTTCCCAAACTGTAACTCCTGTTGGTGGAGACAATGAGGAAGACGATGATGAGACTGAAATACCTGATTTGAGCGACAACTTGAGTTTTGTGTCAGGGCAGGAAGAGGTTGGCTCTGAGGACGACGGGTGTGAGAACACACAGGGTGATGATGACGAGATTGCAGATCCCACTTACTGTCAACCCACAGTCAGACAGTCGATGAGGTCAGCAGAGGAGGTGGAGGAGGATTCGAGTGACGACGAGGTCAGGGTGCGCCTTCCTGGACAGAGACGTAGTACTGGAAGCACGTCACCAACTGCATCCTCTACCACAACTCTGCCTTTGACCACAAGTCAAGGTGGCTCTTCAGGTCGCATGGGTTCTAAGCCTTGCATAGCCTGGGCATTTTTTAACATCGATAAGGATGACCCAACTCGTGTTATCTGTAACATTTGTGACCAAAAGCTAAGTAGAGGCCAAAAAATCCATAGTTTGAGTACTTCATGCATGAACCGTCACATGGATATGAAGCATAAGTTGCAGTGGCAAGCTCACTGTGCTACAATGTGGCCTAGCGGGCCAGCCCAACCACCGTCTGCCCTATCTTGTGCATCCGCGACTGCGGCCTCTTCATCCTCTGTGACTGGGGGACAGCAGTCAGACCTGTTTTGAGACTCAGACCTGGCACCTCTTTACCCGCAACAGACAGTCTGATTGGCAGGTCATCAGTTCATTTGGAAGTGGAAACACCAGCTGGTGTTGAGCGCTCTCCAACATCTAGAGCACCACCTTTGGATCAAGGCAACCTAACTTTTGCGCCTGCATCTTCCTCACAGACCGTCAGTTGTCCGGGGACACCCTACTCAACCCTGTCTACGCACAACAGCCAGCCCTCGGTCCCTCAGATGTGGACAAATAAAAGACCATTTCCTCCTAGCCATGAGAAAGCTAAGAGGTTGAATTTCACCATCTGCAAGCTCTAGGCTACCTTTCCGCCTTGTGGACACAGAGGATGTTCGAGACCTTATGTCCGTTGCAGTGCCCCAGTACCAGATGCCCATTCGGCACTACTTCTCAAAGAAAGGTGTGCCTGCACTCCACCAGCATGTCGCACACAACATCACCGCTTCTTTGAGAAACTAAAGTGTGTGATAGGGTGCATTTCACCACAGACACTTGGACGAGTAGGCATGGACAGGGGCATTACATGTCGCTGACTGGGCACTGGGTAACTATGGTGACAGCAGGACAAGGGGCTGCTGTCCAAGTCTTGCCGTCCCTACGAGTTGTGCGTCAATCCTCTTTATCTCGAAGTTCATCCACTGCTTCTGCCTCCTCAACCTCTTCTCGGTCCTCCACCTGCACCCAAAGCCTGTCTGGTCATGCCACGGGCTTTCTAACTGCGCAGAAGGGATCCTGCACACCTCCTTGCTAGGCTGGCAGAAGGGCTCAACGTAATCAGGCGGTTTTTACGTTGAAATGTCTGGGAAATGTGAGTCACACAGCTGAGGAGTTGTGGTCAGCTCTGGAGAACCAGTTTCATGAATCGTTGTCTCCACTGGACCTGCAACCAGGGAAGGCCGTGTGCGACAATGCCGCAAACCTGGGTGTGGCCCTTCGCCGGGGCAATGTCACAACACGTGCCTTGTATGGCTCACGTGTTGAACCTGGTTGTCCAGCAATTTTTAGCCCACTATCCCGGACTACATGGCCTTCTGCAGAGGGCACGGCCGCTGTGTGCTCACTTCCGCCGTTCGCATCCTGCAGCTCAGCGACTTACATCTCTACAGAAGTCGTTGGGCCTGCCACTTCACAGGCTAAAATGCGATGTGCCAACATGGTGGAATTCAACTCTGCACATGTTGCAGCGACTGTGGCAGCACCAACAAGCCCTGGTGCAATACGTTCTGAATTATAGCCTGGGCCAAAGAGATCCAGAGGTGGGGCAAATCACGCTGGAGGAGTGGTCTCAGATCAAGGACCTATGCACCCTTCTGCACAGTTTTGAAATGGTCACGAAGATGTTTAGTGCTGACGATGCCATTATCAGCATGACTATTACGGTGATTTACATGCTGGAGCAGATGTTAAACAGAATTCGGAGTCAGGTGGTGGAACAAGAGGAGGTGGAGGAAGTAGAGGAGGAGGAGTTGTATGCGGAAGGGCTAACATCTGCAAGGTCCAGACGGTCAGCAGCACCAAGGCGGCTGGCATGGGAGGGTGGGGGAGAGGGATTAAACAGGGCGCATGGTAGCAGCCAAACTAGTGAGGAAGGTGCAGGAGCCCAGGAAGAAGTGGAGGACGAACTGGCGATGTTCATGGAAGACTCATCAGATGAGGGAGACCTTGATCACATTTCTGTTGTGCGAGGTTGGGGGGAGAGGGCAGAGGAAGGAAGCATGATTCGTACCTCGCCACCAACACAACAGGGACTTGGTGCTCCCGGATGCGCAAGACACATGAGTGCCTTCTTGCTGCACTAGAATCATAGAATCATAGAATCATAGAATCATAGAATGGTAGAGTTGGAAGGGATCTCCTGGGCCATCTGGTCCAACCCCCTGCTCAAAGCAGGATTCTCTAAATCATCCCAGACAGATGTCTGTCCAGCCTCTGTTTGAAGACTTCCATTGAAGGAGAATTTACCACCTCTCGTGGCAGCCTGTTCCACTCCTTGATCACCCTAACTGTCAAAAAGTTTTTTCTAATATCTAATCTGTGTCTCCTCCCATTCAGTTTCATCCCATTGCTTCTAGTCTTTCCTTGTGCAAATGAGAATAAAGATGAACCTTCTACAATGTGACAGCCCTTGAGATATTTGTAGACAGCTATTAAGTCTCCTCTCAGTCTTCTTTTTTGCAAGCTAAACATTCCCAAATCCTGTAACCGTTCCTCATAGGACATGGTTTGCAGACCGGTCACCATTCTGGTGGCTCTTCTCTGAACTTGCTCCAGTTTGTTGATGTCTTTTTTAAAATGTGGTGCCCAAAACTGGACACAGTATTCCAGATGAGGTCTGACCAAAGAGGAGTAGAGGGCAATAATGACCTCACGTGATCTAGACTGTATGCTTCTGTTGATACATCCTAGAATTGTATTTGCCTTTTTTGCTGCTGCATCACACTGTTGACTCATGTTCAGTCTGTGATCAATTAGTATACCCAAGTCTTTTTCACATGTGCTGTTACTTAGCCCTATTCCTCCCATTTTGTATATGCTTTTTTCATTTTTATTGCCCAGATGTAGTACTTTGCATTTTTCCCTGTTAAAATCCATTCTGTTAGTTGCTGCCCACTGTTCCAGTTTATTTATATCTTTTTGAATCCTCTCTCTCTCTTCTCTAGTATTAGCTACCCCTCCTAGCTTTGTGTCATCAGCAAATTTGATCAGTTTACCCTCAATTCCTTCATCTAAATCATTGATAAAGATGTTGAACAATACAGGGCCCAAAACAGAGCCTTGTGGTACCCCACTTGAGACATTCTTCCAACTGGATGTGCAGCCATTTACGACCACTCTTTGAGTCCGATCACTAAGCCAGTTATGAATCCACCTAACAGTTGCCTTGTCCATTCCATACTTAGTCATTTTTTCAATAAGGATTGTGTGAGATACTTTGTCAAATGCTTTGCTGAAGTCAAGATATACTATATCTACAGCATTTCCCTGATCCACCCAGTCAGTGATTCTGTCATAGAAGGAAATTAAGTTAGTCTGACATGACTTATTAGTTACAAACCCATGCTGACTCTGTTTAATCACTTCATTCTTATGCAGGTACTTACATACATGTTCTTTAATAATTTGTTCAAAGATCTTTCCTGGTATAGAAGTCAGACTCACCGGCCTGTAGTTCCCTGGGTCCACCTTCTTCCCCTTTTTGAAGATAGGAACAACATTTGCTCTTCTCCAGTCTTCTGGGACTTCACCTGTTCTCCAAGAATTTTCAAAGATTATGGACAGTGGTTCAAGAATTTCTTCTGCTATCTCCTTCAGTATTCTGGGGTGTAATTCATCTGGGCCTGGAGACTTGAATTCATTTAGGTTAGCTAAGTGTTTCCTCACTGTCTTTCTGTTTATAGATATCCTGGATTCTTCTATTCCTTTAATAGGACAGTGAAGATCAGTTGATGTTACATTTCCTTTCTGAGAGAAAACAGATGCAAAATAGGAATTTAAAAGTTCAGCCTTCTCAACATCCTTTCTTACCATTTCATCATTTTCATCCTGTAAAAATCCTACAGCATCTTTGACTTTTCTTTTACTTTTGATGTATCCCCAAAATCCTTTTTTGTTGCTTTTGACATCTCTTGCAAGCCTTAATTCATTGTCAGCTTTAGATAATCTGATTTGTGCCCTGCAGGTTCTGCAGATGGCATTATATTCTTCTTTAGATATGCCTCCCTCTTTCCATTTGATAAACATTTCTTTCTTCCTTTTTAGCATGTGTTTAAGTTCTGTGTTCATCCATCCTGGTTTCCTTAAATGCTTCCCATTCTTCCCTCTTTTTGGAATTGTTGACAATTGTGCTTTGAGAATCTCATTTTTCAAGATGTCCCATCCTTCCTGGACATTTTTGTCCTTAAGGATATCCTGCCATTGGATCCCTCCAATTCTCTTTCTGAGTCCCTTAAAATCTGCCTTTCTGAAATCTAATCTTGACGTCTGAGTCTTCACAGGTCTTCCTCCTCTTGTTATCCAAAATTCTAAAATAGCATGGTCACTACCTCCTAGGGTCCCAGCCACTCTTACCTCCTCAACCATTTCCTCCCTATTTATAAGGATTAGATCCAAGGTAGCAGTTCCTCTTGTTTTCTCCCCTACCTTTTGAAAGATAAAGTTGTCAGCAAGTGAGGATAAGAATTTCCTTGACCTGTTAGTTTTGCCTGAGAGTGATTCCCAACAAATGTCTGGATAGTTGAAATCTCCCATGACCACCATGTCATATTTTTTGGAGAACTTGGCCATTTGATGCATAAAGAGTTCATCCATATCTTCAGCTTGCATAGGTGGCCTGTAGTAAATGCCTACAATGGTGTCCTTTCCATTGTTCTGTCCTTGTATTCTTACCCAAACAGTTTCCACAGAACTCCCAGTCTCTGAAGCGTCAATCTCTGTGCAGATATACGCTTTTCTAACATACAATGCAACACCTCCTCCTCGTTTATCAAGTCTGTTTCTTGCAAATAAGTTGTATCCTTCTAGCCTTGTATTCCAATCATGTGTATCGTCCCACCAAGTTTCAGTGATTCCAATGACATCATACTTCTTCTCCTGCGTTAGTAGTTCCAATTCTCCTTGTTTGTTGCCCATGCTTTGTGCATTTGTATAAAAACATTTTAGTTTGTGATTGGTTTCTCTTCCTCCAATATTTTTATTATTTAGATTGTTTTGTCTTCGTTCTTCCTTTCCACTTCTAATAGCCGAGTTCTCAATAGCATTTGTCAGGTGTATGGCTTTTTCTGGCGTTTTGCTTCCCTTCCCACATTGTTCTAGTTTAAAGCTCTCCTGATGAGTGTAGCAAGGCGACTTCCAAATACATGTTTTCCAGTCTTCGTAAGGTGCACCCCATCTCTAGCAAGTAGTCCATCGTATAGGTAATTCAATCCGTGATCCAGAAATCCAAATCCTTGTTGACGGCACCATCGACGTAGCCAGTTGTTCACCTGCAGAATCTTATTCCACCTCCTTGTTCCATGGCCATCCACTGGGAGGATGGAAGAGAAGACCACCTGCGCACCCAGTTCTTTCACTTTCTTGCCTAAGTTTTCAAAGTCACTGCAGATGGTTTCCAGGTCACTTCTTGTGGTGTCATTTGTCCCCACATGTATTAGGAGGAATGGGTAGTCATCTTTAGGTCTGAAGAGTCCTGATATCCGGTCAGACACATCTTTAATTTTACCTGCAACCTGCAACATGACCCTCGAATTGTCAGAATTCGAAATAATCCTGACTACTGGGTAGCCACACTGTTAGTTCCCCGGTACAAAAGTAAATTTGCCGAAATAATTCCTGCCATAGAAGGATTCACGCATGCAGGAGTATCAGCAGAGACTGTTGCAGAATCTTACATGTGCTTTTCCACAAAACACCAGTGGTGCACGTAGTGAATCTCACAGTTCTAACTTGCCAACCGTGGGACTGTCGAGTCTTCAGCACTCAAACCGTAACAGAAACACAGTATCTGCTGGTGTTAACAGCAATTTTGTGGAATCCTTTCACCAGTTTTTTAGCCCATCCTTTGCAAGGCCACAGGAGACAAGAAGTCAGACACACAGTCAACGCCTAGAGACGATGGTACAGGAGTATCTCCAAATGAACATCGAAGCCATGACTGTGTCACTGGACCCTTGCTCTCTTTGGGCTTCCAATCTGGATAAATGGCCGGAGCTCGCCACTCACGCCTTGGAGATCTTGTCATGCCCCGCAGCCAGCTCTCTCTCTGTGTTCACCGCTGCTGGTGGTGTGCTGACAGATAAGCGCACTCATATTCCACTGAGAATGTAGACAGACTCACGTTCATAAAGATGAACAAATCATGGATCTGCAAGGACTTTTCTACCCCTGTGTCATCCTGGGGAGAGTAAAAGCTTGAGGATTTGGTAAAATCACCTCACCAACTGTTTTAAGCTTTCAAATTACTAATAATTTTTAGCTGCATCTAGGCCGGAAAATAATTTTGGGCCTGTAGAAGTGTGTGGTACTCATTCTATTAGGCCATCTATACTAAGCTCCACCAGCTTTCAAATTAATATGAATTTTTAGCTGCATCTTGCCTGGACAATAATTTTGGGCCTGTAGCAGTGTGTGGTACTCATTCTATTAGGCCATCTATACTAAGCTCCACCAGCTTTCAAATTAATATGAATTTTTAGCTGCATCTTGCCTGGAAAATAACTTTGGGCCTGTAGCAGTGTGTGGTACTCATTCTATTAGGCCATCTATACTAAGTTCCACCAGCTTTCAAATTAATAATAATTTTTAGCTGCATCTTGCCTGGACAATAACTTTGGGCCTGTAGCAGTGTGTGGTACTCATTCTATTAGGCCATCTATACTAAGCTCCACCAGCTTTCAAATTAATAAGAATTTTTATCTGCATCTTGCCTGGAAAATAACTTTGGGCCTGTAGCAGTGTGTGGTATTCATTCTATTAGGCCATCTATACTAAGCTCCACCAGTTTTCAAATTAATAATAATTTTTAGCTGCATCTTGCCTGGAAAATAACTTTGGGCCTGTAGCAGTGTGTGGTACTCATTCTATTAGGCCATCTATACTAAGCTCCACCAGCTTTCAAATTAATAATCATTTTTGTTCTCTCTGAACGTGTGTTCAGCGCTGCTGGTGGTGTGCTGAGTCTGACAGATAAGCGCACGCAGCTGTCCACTGAGAATGTAGACAGACTCACGTTCATAAAGATGAACAAATCATGGATCCGCAAGGACTTTTCTACCCCTGTGTCATCCTGGGGAGAGTAAAAGCTTGAGGATTTGTTCAAATCACCTCACAAACCGTTTTAAGCAACTCTGGGGCAATTGATGCTACTTAAGTGGTGTCTGTGCCCCAAATTTTTGGAAAAAATGGAGACTCTTTTTGTAGTCCCCTTGCTGTGTTTTACGTGACGTTGGCATCGTCAATTACAGGTGGGTTGGGTCTTTCCCCACCCCCCTTTTAACCGTAAGAAACTACATACACTATGGCTTGGGGTAACACAGATGGTTGAGTGTGAAGAGCTGTTTACTCATACTATAGCCTGGGAATCAGAGGTCTGCTCCAAAGCTTGAGTGTCTGCTAGTCAGCGGAGTAGCCACCGGTTGTAGATCTAAGTACAAATTTTTAACTGCATCTAGCCCAGACAATAATTTTGGGCCTAGTAGCAGTGTCTGCTAGTCAGCGGAGTAGCCACTGGCTGTAGATCTAATTACAAATTTTTAACTGCATCTAGCCCAGACAATAATTTTGGGCCTAGTAGCAGTGTCTGCTAGTCAGCGGATTAACCCAGCTATTAAGCAAGCTACACCACCTGTACTTTGGATACTTAATTTTTGCAAAGGGACTATCAGTGAAGAGCATCGGGGAGGCACCCCAAGGCACAGGGGCTGTGACTGGCGGTAGGACGCCTTGCGGTGGACCGCCAAGCTCGATCCTTATAAAAGCTTTTTAACTGCAGCAGTTTAACTGGACGCAACTGGAGCTGCAATTACCGCGGCTGCTGGCATGAGACTTGCCCTCCAATAGATCCTTGTAAAAGGATTTAAAGTGTACTCATTCAAATTAGAGAGACAAAAAGACAAATTAAAAAGATTAGACCTGCCTCCACCGCAGGGGGGCTCACTCGACCCACCAGCGGACAGGCACCAGTATTGGGAGAGGGGGGCTGGCCATCAGGGTCCACCGCAGGTCTGGCACAAACCCGACGACACGCAGGTCGCACGGGCAGGAACGGATTGCCCGTGTTGGCTTCACACTTTTTTTGTTTTAGAAGGGCATGACATGCCTATATCTGTGTCTCCCCCTCCTTTTACTCCTCCACCTCTTTTCTTTTCGCATGACTATATGTACTTGTCACTTTCCCATGTGTTAGTTGTGTCTTCTGAGCAATTTGTCAGCTTTTGGACATCTTTTAAGTGTTTTCTATGTGTTTTCTATGTGTTTCTATGTGATTTGGTTTGCCTGCCATTGGTTTTAACAGTGTTCGACGGTGTTCGACGAACAGTTCATCGAACACACGGCTGTTCGGCGAACCGAACTCGAACACTACGGGGGTGGCTCATCACTACTCAGGACTCCTCAGCGTAGCCATCTTCCAGCTCTCTGCACTGTGACTGTTAAGGCAGAGGGCGCACAGACGTGACATCATCGCGCTCTCTGACCTGAATGTCACTGTCAGGAAATGCGGAAGACGTCACAGCGGTGGAGCAAGGAGAGGTAAGTATTGCAAGTGCTGGGGCCCTGAGCAAGCAGGGAGGGCCCACTCGTGGGTGCCGGCACTGGCACAAGGCCCCTCATAGTACGCTGAGGTCTCTGACGGGCGAGTGGGCCCCCCACCTGCTCAGGGCCCCGGCACTTGCCCGGGTGCGCCAGGTGATGACGCCGGCACTGGGGGGGGTACAGCCCAGTTAGGGAGGTGGAAAAACTGGCATATGTTGAGGTGTAGGCTGGACGTTCAGCAGCTGCAAATGGAGGAATTGGAGAAGTCGGAGGAAGAGGAGGACAAACCGAGCCATTTTGCTGGCAACCTATGTGTCATCAGGGCAAGGTGGTACAAAATCCTTTGAAACCCAGGCATGGTTCATTTTAATGAAGGTGAGATCACCAACATTTTGGGTCGACAGCCGGGTCCTTCTTTCTGTCAGGATTAATCTAGCAGCACTGAAAACTCTGATAGCACACTACCAGCAGGGCAAGCGAGCTCCTGTAAGACATATTGTGCCAATTCAGGCCAGGTGTCCAGATTACAGACCCAGTAGTCAAAGGGGAATGAACTGTGAGGGAGAACATTGATAGGGGAGGAGAGGTAATTTTGAACCATAGTTGACAACTGCTGTCTCCTGTCTGTTGCAATCAATTCAGTATTAACAGTCGTGAGAGCGGTTCTCGAGAAATCAGTCCACAACATTGTCATGAAACCCCTGTCTCCAATGCCACATCGGCTGTGTGCACCACGAACACCTCTTCAATGTTGCCCAGTACGGCTCGTGGTAGAACCTGCACCGCTGATGTGTGCTGGGAATGCCTCTAACAAACGGTTTACCAGAGTTGCTTGTTTGTTCGCCAATATTAGCTCTAGTTTCTCCTGTGGCATGATGTTCTGTAATTTGCCTTTATAGCGTGGATCGAGGATGCTAGCCAACCAGTAGTCGTCATCCTTCATAATTTTGGCAATGCGGGGATCCCTTTTTAGGATCCGCAAGACATAATCACACATGTGGGCCAATGTTCCAGGTGTCAATGATGCACTGCCAGTGGTGGGTGGAGGAGCACTTTCTGCCAAATCCACATCCCTCCAGTCACGCTCAAATCCTGTACCTGACCTTGGCAAGCCAACATTTTCTCTTGACCCCTGAGAAGCATCCTCCTCCCCAAAGTAATCATCCCCCTCATCCTCCTCTTCCTCTTCTTCCTCCACCTCATCCAGGACAGTTCCCTGAGCAGACAATGGCTGACTGTCATCAAGGCTTCCCTCCTCCTCCACCTCTTCCGCTGCAGACGCCTGATCCTTAATGTGCGTCAAAGTTTGTATGAGCAGACGCATAAGTGGGATGCTCATGCTTATGATGGCATCGTCTGCACTTACCAGCCATGTGCATTCCTCAAAACACTGAAGGACTTTACAGAGGTCTTTCAGCTTTGACCACTGCACACCCGACAACTCGATGTCTGCCCTCAAACTGCCTGCCCGTGTATCCTCCCACAAATTCATTACAGCCTGCCTCTGTTCTCACAGCCTAGGCAGTGCTTGGGGAGGTGGAGCGATCGCTGCAGCCTCTGCATACGAATGGAGTCTACGGGCGAGCGACGGATGTGCGGGCACAGTCTTCGCACCTTATGGAGCAGGGCTGGTAACTCCGGATAATTATTTATGAAGCACTGCACCATCAGGTTCAAGGTGTGAGTCAGGCAAGGTATGTGTCTGAGTTTTGCCAAGGCTATGGCCGCCACAAAATTACGGCCATTATTACGGACTACCTGCCTGGCTCATAATGTAGACTGCCCAGCCATAACTCAGTTTCTCGCTGCAAGTAGTCGGCCAGTACCTCCTCGTTGTGTCTGTTGTTGCCCAAAGACATCATCTTTAAAACAGCCTGCTGATGCTTACCACTAGCTGTTCGATAGTGGGACACCTCGTGTGCAACACTGGCACCTGCGGATGGAGTGCTCGTGTGACTGTGCTCTGTCGATGAGCTTTCGCTTCTGGAGGAGGAGGAGGGTCGAGCGCCTACAGCCAACTGTTGCCTATACCTTGGGCTAGGCAGCACTGTTCCACCGCCACTGTCCCCGTGGACCCTGCATTCACCACATTAACCCAGTGCGCAGTGATGGACACGTAACGGCCCTGGCCATGACTACTGGCCCATGCATCTGTTGTGAGGTGCACCTTTCCGCTCACTGATTGTTTGAGTGCATGGACAATGCGGTCTTTCACATGCAGGTGGAGTGCAGGGATGGCTTTTCTAGAAAAGAAGTGCCGACTGGGTAGGTCATATCGTGGCCATGAGCTCTCGGAACACTGCGCTTTCAACCAAACGGAAGGGCATCATCTCTAATGAGATCAGTTTGGCAATGTAGGCGTTTAAAGCCAGTGTACGCAGATGAGAGGATGAGTACTTTCTTGTCCTACTCAGAATGTCTGCTAGGGTGAGCTGGACTTGAGAGCTGCATATAGGGGAACTAGCGGTGGACATGGCGGACTGAGAGGGGGTTGGTGATGGTGATAGTCGTGGTGGTGGTGGTGATGGCATAGATTCAGTCTTTGGTTGCAAAAACATTGTGATTCCCAGACTGCTTTGGCCTTGCGACAACACCTCAACATTTCTTGCTGGTGGTGTGCTAACTGGTGGGCTTACAGTGGGGGAAGTGATGCAGCGTTGCTGGCTACTTTCAGTAGAAGAAGAATAACGGTGATGCTCACTTATTAATACGGGTGCTCAGGAGAACAAGTCATATAATGTAAATAATATATTCCGGCACTCCAAATGTTAGTAAGATGCAAAGGTACCTTTTACTTAAGTAGCATAAAAAATGAAGGGGGAGACTGTCACAGCTCACCGCCGCAGTGAAAGTCGCTGGACGTCACCCTCTTCATTTTTTTATGCTACTTAAGTAAAAGGTACCTCTTGAAAAAGGCGTGAAATGCCGAAACGTTGAGAAATGGTGTACCTGTAATATACTCATATGCATTATTTTTTCATGGAGATACGTTTTTCATAAATGAGCTATCATCATCTTCAATAAAGATTTATTCTTTGCAGCTGGCTACTTTCAGTCGGAGCAGGTGCACATGTGCTACCTGAGGTTTTGTAGTCCGTCCACGCTTGCAAGTGCATGGTGTTTAAATGTCTAAGCATGAAACTGGTATTCAAATTTCGGAGATTTTTCCCTCAGCTAAAGGTCCTTCCGCACTTCTTACAGATAACCTTTGCCTCATCAATAGGATTTCAGTCAAAAAAGTACCCCACTGCACTCTTCCTACTATGGGATAAGTTTTCAGGGCTTGCACGCTGTGCTAATTTGACCGTCTTGCCAAGCTGTCCTGCAACTCTTTTTGTTTTTTTAACATGTTTTTAGACTGCTACGGGCCTGCCAGATAACCGCAGCTGCGATGTCGATGCCTGCTGCGGATCCTCCTCCTCTTCTGAGCTAATGCCAGCGGCACCCTCTTCCCCCAATGGATGCCAATCCAGGTCAACAACTGGGTCATCCATCACTTCCTCTTCAATTTGATTTGCACCTTCCTCTGTGTCACCGTGTAAGGTGGTATAGTATGCGGGAAGGGGCACCTGAGCTTCATCAGGGTCAGATTCTGGCTCAATAGACTGCGAGGGCAATGTAGTGCTCTGGGTGAATGTACCAGCAGAATCATATAGCAGTGGCTGTGCATCAGTGCACTCAATGTCAGATTCATCTTGGACTGAGGAATTCAAGATTTGACTTGATAACCCAGGCATGGTATGTGAAAGAGCTCCATGGAGTAATCTGAAGTGTGGCCTGCCGCATCCTTCACTTTTGGTGGGGGTGAAGGACACAAGGAAAGGTGTTGTTCCTGACCTGGAGCCTGCACTGATGACTCAGTGCTTGTATTTTTTGAAACTTCAGAAGAGGAGGCGATAGCGCTGGAGGCTGTTTCGGCAATGTAAGCCAAAACCTGTTCCTGATGCTCCGGCTTTAAAAGCATTTTACCTACTCCCAGAAAAGGGAGCCTTCCGGGCCTTCTGGAGCCAGATGATGACGCAGGCTCAATACCTCCTGCCTTAGGTGCTATTGTGCTTTTGGCACTACCAGCAGATGCACCACCACCACCATCAGTACCAGCTGGACCCCCCCACCAACGTCCGCGGCCTCTTCCACCATACTTCCTCATGTTTGGGAAAATGTACCAAAAATACCAGCAGATATATGGTACTGTATCAGAAGCGTACAGCTGTATATGGTGAAGGGGAAAATTTAAATCTCCGTATATATTTCCGGAGTCACAAACAGACGTTCACAGGCTCAGTATGGATTAGACCAGATTATAAAAAGCAGAAAAAGGGTACTGTATCGGAAGCGTACAGCTGTATACAGTGTAGGGGTAATTGTAAATCTCTGTATATATTTCCAGAGTCACACACAAATGCTCTCTCAGTATGGTTTTGACCGTAAGAAAAAAGTCAGAAAAAAGGTACTGTATCAGAAGATACCAGGTGTATATAGTATAGGGTAAAATTTAAATCTCCGTATATATTTCCGGAGTCACACACAGACACTCACAGGCTCAGTATGGATTAGACCACAATATAAAAAGCAGAAAAAGGGTACTCTATCAGAAGCGTACAGCTGTATACAGTGTAGGGGAAATTGTAAATCTCCGTATATATTTCCGGAGTCACACACAGCTAATCAGCATGTATTTGTCCGTGATACCAGCCGGTACACGGTAGTCTGTGAGGAGCGTACAGCTCTATACGGTGTGGGAAAAAATGAACACTTGGTAACTGCAGAAAAAAGAATAAAAGTATTAGTGCTGTGTAAAAAGCAGTCTGCACAGCAATGTACACACAGCAATACAGCTAGCAGGCAGCCTAATAACCAGCGCTGCTGCACACAATAAAATCCTCCCCTGTCACTGGCAGGCAGCCTAATTACCAGCGCTGCTGCTCACAAGAAAATCCTCCCGTCACTGCACACTAACTGTACAGCACAATTGCTATCAGCACAAGCACATAAGAACTTCTCTTTCCAGCCCTAACTCTCTCCCTACTGATAAACAGCGTCAGCAACCTCTCCCTACTGTTAAGATCGGCAGAAATAAAATGGCCGTTGGCGGTCATGGCTTTTATAGATACTATGACGCCCCCCAAAGCAAGCCAATCACTGCAATGCCCTTCTCTAAGATGGTGGTGGACGCTGCCCATGTCATCTCGTTGCCCACAGTGTACGTCCTTGCTCATTGGCTGAAAAAAGGCGCCTGCAAGCATTATGGGAAAACCGACTTTGGCGCTCGGGTAGACAACCGCATGGCCGACTTTACGCTATGGTTGGGTTTCGCTCGGCGAAACCCGACTTTGGCGAAATTCGGCGACTTATGAATCTGACTGACCTGTTTCGCTCAACTCTACTCACAAACCTTTAGTTTCAGTCATAGGGGTGGCGTGATCTGCGGTGAGCTAACTGAGCTGAACTGCGGTGAAGTCACTGACGTTTTCCCACAGTGATGAGTCCACTGCAGTTCAGCCCAGCTTGGCACGTAAGCTCAGTGACCTTCAGTAACCTTGATGAGGTCACCGCTGCTCACTGATGCTGCGCTTGTAAGGGTGAGTTGGGATCAAATCATGCCCTGCATCCCTTCTGGTACATGTTACATGTAATATGGTGTGTTATGTGATAATGCTTTATTGAGTAATGTATAGCTATGTATCTTTATGGAACTAGGGAAAGAGGCAGGGAATTACAGTACAAGTATACAATATTAAGTACAATATACATTTTTTGCAAAAAACTTATTAACCAAATACCCTTGTTTTTCCACTCTTTTTTTTATTGGCACTTGCCGTTTACTATTATATTCTTTTTGCAACAGAGTTTGGTTTTACAGTGCTTTTTTTGAGTTTTCAATTAGTGTAGGATTTAGTGAGAATAATAGTAACAGTTAGTATAGGGTTTATTACAGTGGGGTGCACTGTAGAATAGATTAGATAAGGCTAGGATGAGAACTGGTTAAGGAAATAGGGGATTTCCAAGTTAGGAGGGGCAAGAGTTGTGATAGTTGAGACACTTCCTGGTTTTAGTCAGTCAGAGAGTTGGATGGAGAACAGTAAGGTTGTTTCAGAAACAAATTAAGAGAGAGTCCAACAGTTCATGACCTCAGGGCTGGAAGTCACATGAGTACGAGGAATAGGAGTAGCATGAGAACTGTTATGATCTGCTACAAGCACTAAGGAAAGGTGGGAATTCTGTCCCTACAATAGGACTGAGCTGGATCCCTACGATGTAACGGGGAACCTGATCCTGCGACCAGACCCGCTAAAGTCCTCAGCTAGTCTGAACGAAGACCTATAGTTGCGAGGGAGGAATCCATACAAGATCTAGGGACTGGGTGAAAAGGTGGACACCTCCTAACAGAAAGTGTAGCAGGGAAAATAAAACAGAAAACAAATACTAAGAGATCCTAAGATCAAGCAAAACTGACAGAGTAAGGCACCTAAGCACCCGGCTAGCTTAAAAGTAGATAATACAATGAAGTCCAGCAAAGCCAGAAGGGCGGAGCCAGACTAAATAGGGTAAAAAGGTCATGTGACCAGCAAAGTGAAACAAAACCTAACAAGAGGGTTCTAACAGTACCCTCCCTTCTAAGAGGATCCTCCGGATCCCCTAGGACTTAGGCTTATCCGGAAACCTCTTGTGAAACGCTCTGACAAGTCTAGACGCAGAAACATCATCCGCCCTCACCCATGAGTTATCCTCAGGTCCATAACCCTTCCAAGCGACGAGGTACTGTAAACTCCCTCTATACCGTCTAGAATTTAGGATGCAGGAAATCTCATATTGCCCGTCCTCCACCACCAGGGGAACAGTGGCCGAGACGTCTCCATCTGAGACCTCAGCTTTTTTCAAGAGAGAAACATGAAACACCGGATTAATCTTCCAGGAGGTGGGAAGCTCCAACTTAACAGCAGATTGGTTAATAACCTGAAGCACCTTAAAGGGCCCTACAAACTTGGGACCCAATTTCTTAGACGGAACCCTCAAGTGCAGATTCTTAGAGGACAACCAAACCATGTCACCAATAGCAAACAAAACCTCTTGTCGTTTTCTATCAAAATACACTTTGGATCTTTTGTTAGCCTCCTGAAGATTAACACGCACATCAGTCCAAACTCTCTCCAAAAGACCAGAAAAATTCTACTCTTCAGGTACAGCCGATCCCAACTTGGAAAATGACCCAAACGACGGATGTCTCCCAGTACAACAACAAAAAAGGCGAACAACCAGCAGAAGCGGATGTATGGTTGTTAAGAGCAAACTCAGCAAGTGGCAGAAACTCAGACCACCCCTCTTGATTATCAGTCACAAAACAACGCAAGAACTGCTCAACATCCTGGTTTTTCCTTTCTGTCTGGCCATTAGACTCCGGATGATATCCGGATGAAAACGACAAATGAACTCCCAACCTGTCACAAAAGGCGCGCCAAAAACGAGCCACAAACTGAGGTCCCCTATCGGAAACAATGTCAGTAGGAACACCATGTAGTCTGACTATTTCCTTGACAAAGGCCTTAGCGAGAGTCTTAGCGCAGGGCAGTTTGATGAAAGGAACCAAGTGACACATCTTGCTAAAACGGTCCACGACCACCCAGATGACAGTGAAACCCTCAGAGGGGAAGGTCAGTAATAAAGTCCATAGCCAAATGTGTCCAAGGTGCACTAGGGACCTCCAGAGGGCAAAGCAACCCCGCAGCAGGAGAATGAGAAGACTTAGATCTAGCACACACAGTGCATTGACGCACCCACTTAATGACTTCCTTCTGCCATCCTGGCCACCAAAAACTGCGACCCACAAGTCTCTTGATCTCAGAGATTCCAGGATGACCTGCCAACCGAGAGTCATGACATTCATCAAACAAATCTCTCCTCAGAGTACCAGGCACAAACAACCTCCCATGCGGAGTGTTAGATGGGGCATTCTCCTGTGCTTTAAGAATCTCATCTTCCAGCACGGAGTCCAAAACCGCAATAACAACCCCCTCTTGCAAAATGTTTTCCTCCTCCTCAGTACCCACCATAGGAGAAAAGCTGCGAGACAAAGCATCAGCTTTAACATTTTTAGTACCTGGAATGTAAGTAACGGTAAAATTAAAGCGTGAGAAAAACAGTGCCCACCTAGCCTGACGGGCATTCAAGCGTTTGGCAGCATCAAGGTAGATCAGATTTTTATGATCGGTGAAGACTTGAACGGGAAATTCCGCTCCCTCCAAAAAATGACGCCAGTGTTCAAATGCGAGTTTAATTGCCAACAATTCCCGATTACCGATATCATAATTTAGTTCAGACTCAGAAAATTTCTTTGAAAAAAAAGCACAGGGATGTACTCCATCCGTCTTTGCCTGAGACAACACCGCGCCGACCCCCACAGAAGAAGCATCAACCTCAACCAAAAATGGTTTAGTCACATCAGGCTGCGTAAGGATGGGAGCAGAGCTGAACCTCTCCTTTAGCAACACAAAAGCCTCAATGGCCTCAGTAGTCCACTGAACCGCATCAGCACCTTTCCTGGTGAGATCGGTCAGAGGTTTGGCAATCACAGAAAAATCTTTTATGAATTTTCTATAATAATTGGCGAACCCCAAAAACCTCTGTATTGATTTCACACCAATAGGTCTAGGCCATTCCTGCACAGCTTGCACTTTCACCGGGTCCATCTCAAAACCTTCACTGGAGACAATGTAGCCCAAAAAACTAAGTCTCTGTACAGCGAACTCACATTTTTCTAGTTTGGCAAAAAGTGAATTATCACTCAGTAACTGTAATACTTCACGCACACTCCTCCAATGAGACTCCAAATCCGGTGAATAAATCAAAATGTCATCCAAATACACAACCACACTTCTGCCGATCAAAGGTCTAAGGATGTCATTAATAAGATTCTGAAAAAATGCCGGAGCACTGGAAAGTCCAAAGGGCATGACCAGATTCTCAAAATGATCCAGTGGAGTGTTAAACGCAGTCTTCCATTCATCCCCCTCCTTCATGCGCAACAAATTGTATGCCCCTCGAAGATCAATTTTTGAGAACCACTTGGCCCCCACTAACTGGTTAAACAAATCAGGAATCAAAGGCAGTGGGTAAAGGTACTGCCACACTAAGCAATCCCGCTAGCGATCTCGTTAGCGTTGCATACTAATGAGATCGCTAGCGGGATCGTTTCTATATCGCTAAATGCGGCCACATTTAGCGATATAGTTAACGACGCTATCGCCGTTAGCGATCTTCTTAACGACTTTAGCGGTACAAAAGTACCGCTAAATCGCTAAGAAAAGGTGCCACACAGCGATTAGATACTTACCCAGCGGGAGCGCCAGCGATGAAATAGGGTCCGGAACGATTCCAGCGACGAGCGAGATCACAGCAGGAAGCTCGTCGCTGGAAGCTGCCGCACTGAACAATATCGCTAACGGGATCGCTAAATAGTGACGTTTTTTAGCGATCTCGTTAGCGATATTGTTTAGTGTGGCATACCCTTTAGGATTGCGTACAGTAATCTTATTAATCTCACGAAAGTCTAGACAAGGCCTTAAACCGCCGCCCTTTTTTTTAACAAAAAAAAATCCAACCGCCACAGGAGACTTTGAAGGCCTAATGTGTCCGGCGGCCAAGCTTATCTGAATGTATTCCTCCAAAGCCTTTCTCTCAGGAATAGTCAAATTAAATAAACGACTTTTAGGAAGAGTCGCTCCAGGGACAAATTCAATTGCACAATCATATTCTCTATGAGGAGGCAATACCTGCGATTCCTTATCAGAAAAAACTTTCCAAAAATCCTGAATAGGTACAGGTAACTCCCCCTTAACTACAGCAGCAATACGCCCGTTACAACACTTGTCATAACAATTAGGACTCCAGGACTTAATTTCATTGGTAGACCAATCCAGTACCGGATTGTGCAATTTTAACCAGGGTAACCCCAAAATCACCGGTGAGGGCAAATTATTCAAAACTACCAAATCCAAATTCTCTTGATGAACACCATTAATAGTAAGAGGAAATTCACAGATATGGTGAGTAACATTTTTCAAGTGAGAACCATCCACAGACACCACATTAATAGGGGAAGACAGAAGTTTGGGTTTTAATTTTAGTTTTTCCAAAAATTTCCCATCAATCACATTGAGAGTTGAACCACAATCCACAAATACCCGAAACTCCATTAATTCCTCCTCAACAGCAGTGGTAGCAGAAAGAAAGACACCTTTATTGTTTAAACAAGCTATATGGGCGAAACTGACCTCATTTTTTTTTTTCTCTTTATTCATACGAAGCACACAGTTCTTAATGAAATGGTCAGATTTACCACAGTAGAAACACAAGCCCTTAGCAAATCTGCCTCCTTTTTCCCGAGAGTGAAGTGTCATTGCTCCAATTTCCATCGGCTCTGCAATGTCAGTACATTCCTTCTCCAAACTTGGAGCTGACAAGGCAGATTTACTCTCATTAACCCTTGCACGCAGTCTCCTATCCACCCGTATGGCTAATTGCATAGCCTCTTGCAAGTTACCAGGTATAGGATAAGCAATCAGCAAATCTTTAACCCTTTCACTTAACCCTGCAAGAAATAAACTCTTCAAAGCTGAATCGTTCCAGCCCACCTGTGTGGACCATCTACGGAAGTGAGTACAAAATTTTTCCACATTACCTGATCCCTGTCTCAAACGTCTCAATTCTGTCTCAGCTGATGAAACACGATCCGGATCGTCATATAACAACCCCAAAGCAGAAAAAAAACTATCCACTGATCTAAAGCATGGATCACTAGGCTGCAGAGAAAAGGCCCAATCCTGAGGTTCTTTGCTCAAAAGTGACATTATGAACCCTATGCGCTGTGATTCCTCACCAGAGGATCTGGGTCTCAAACGGAAATACAACAAGCAAGCATTTTTAAAAGGAAAAAAATCTTGTTGTTCACCAAAAAATAAATCAGGCAAACGTACCTTTGGCTCCATGAAATGTGCTCCAGAACAACTACTCACGTGTTGCTTTATCTCAGCCACCTCCAGAGAAAGTCCCTGCAGGCGTTGAACCAAATCCTGAACCGATACCATGATGGAAAACAGAAAATCTCTCCTTAGAGATTTTTTTTTTTTTTTCTTTAGGCTGGACTTACTGTTATGATCTGCTACAAGCACTAAGGAAAGGTGGGAATTCTGTCCCTACAATAGGACTGAGCTGGATCCCTACGATGTAACGGGGAACCTGATCCTGCGACCAGACCCGCTAAAGTCCTCAGCTAGTCTGAACGAAGACCTATAGTTGCGAGGGAGGAATCCATACAAGATCTAGGGACTGGGTGAAAAGGTGGACACCTCCTAACAGAAAGTGTAGCAGGGAAAATAAAACAGAAAACAAATACTAAGAGATCCTAAGATCAAGCAAAACTGACAGAGTAAGGCACCTAAGCACCCGGCTAGCTTAAGAGTAGATAATACAATGAAGTCCAGCAAAGCCAGAAGGGCAAAGCCAGACTAAATAGGGTAAAAAGGTCATGTGACCAGCAAAGTGAAACAAAACCTAACAAGAGGGTTCTAACAAGAACGGCAGCAACTAGGTTCAGTGGGACATCCCGAAATATCCGAGACCTACGAAAGGGTATGGAAGAGCCATTCTTTATTTCGCTCTCGGAAGGGAAAACGGGCTAGTCGGGAAGCTGCGGTACCGGATGGTACATTACAGGAACAAAGATTGCCAGGAGAGCAAGCGACAGCATAGATGAAAGGATCTATGGTCAGTATGAATTACTATGCGGTGTCTGTGACTGAACTGAACTTGTTGAATAAAGCTGTTTTGTTAAAAATGGACTTGGACTCTGTCAATCAGTGTGTGATGACATCTGGAATCGGGACCGTGCAACCTGAGGAGTGTTGGCATATGCA
Source organism: Oophaga sylvatica (assembly GCA_033576555.1). NCBI lineage: Eukaryota > Metazoa > Chordata > Amphibia > Anura > Dendrobatidae > Oophaga > Oophaga sylvatica. The sequence continues at coordinate 401,007,209 of JARQOD010000005.1, read as the reverse complement.
ACAGATTAGGACTTATTATAAGTAAAAGGAGGACTTTATGCTGACCTGACAATAGATGGTGATGTTGTGTAACGTTTCCTTCTGTTTAATGTATTGTATAAAAAATAGTCTCACTTGTAGTTTCACTTTCGTTTTGTTCTTGTTTCCTGATGCAATGCTGAAATGACTGTGCATTTTCCTTCTACCTCATGTTGTAAGAAGTAAAAGCTTGTTATCCCATGAAGCCTGCTCTGTGAAGTTTTCTACTACAAAGGTGTGGATTCAGAAGCTGTGCAACAGGTTATGGGCCCAGATACAGAGAATCCAGACACCAGAGAATCCAGACACCACAGATCCCAAGCACCAAGAATACCAGATACCCAGGACACTGGAACTCTCAGCAAGACCCTGGTGAATGCAAAAGAATTCTTCAGTGCAAGTCTCTCCAAACAAGTAAGATAAGTTAAAAATGACAAGTAGCACAGAGCTAAAACTCACAGTAGCTAAACTGAATGAAGAGAACTATCAGCTATGGAAGTTCAAAGTAGAGATGTTATTGTCTAAAGATGATTTATGGGAAGTAATCACTACAGATAGACCTGATCAAGATAATCAGACATGGGATAAGAAAAATAGACAAGCGAGAGCCACCATTAGCTTATTAGTGGATGATGATCAATTAATACATATAAGAAATGAAGAAACAGTGAAAGGGATGTGGGAAGCATTAAGAAAGCTATATGAGAGACCCAGCTTAAATCACAAATTATTTTTATTAAGAAAGTTTTACAGTATGAGACTAAGTGCAGACAGTGACATGCAGAAGCATATATTCTCAATGATGGAAGTGATATCACAGCTAAGATCTATTGGTGAAGATATTAAAGAAAGTCATATAGCAGCAATTTTATTGTGCAGTTTACCAGATTCATATACTGCTTTAATAAATGCACTAGAGACAAGACCAGAAACTGACATTACATTAGATTTTGTGAAAACGACAAGACCAGAAACTGACATGACATTAGATTTTGTGAAAACAAGACTCATAGATGAATATCAGAGAAGAAAAGAACAAAGCAATGATTCTTCTACTGAAAAGGACAGTGAAAACGCTCTTAAAGCTACAGAATTTAAAAACCCTATAATAAAGAGACAAGAGAATGCTTCAGATGTAAGAAAAAAGGTAATTTAAAGAAAGACTGTACCATATGGAAAGCAGAACAACAAAAATTACAACATAAAAAGCATACACAGAAAGTGAAAAACACAATTTCCGATTCATGTGAGAATAATTGGAATGGCACATTCAAAATAACAGACAAGAAATCATCACTTGGTTGGTTTATTGATTCAGGAGCAACGAGTCATATGACAAGTGACAATAATTTCTTTACTGATCTTGATTTAGATAAGAAAGAAGCCATTTATCTTGCAGATGGAAGCAAAATAACCGCAGAAGGTATCGAACAAGGTATGCTAAATTGTTCAAACAAGTTTGGACAAGATTCAAAGATACTTGTACAAGATGTGTTGTATGTTCCAAAATTGGAAGGAGAATTATTGTCTGTGAAATGTTTAACAGCAAAAGGACTTACAGTAAAATTCAAAGATAATGAGTGTGCAATTATTGCAGGAAACAAGATGATAACCAAAGTCAAGGCAGATGAACAATTATATCATTTTGACAAACCAAAGGAACAGATGAAGGTATGTACACATGATCACAAAAACTGTATTCACATGTGGCATAGACGTCTAGGACATAGACACCCGGGCAGTATAAGGGAACTACAGATAAAAGAATTGACAAAAGATTTAAAGATATCAGATTGCTCAATTACCATAAGATGTGAATGTTGTATAAAATCCAAAGCCACAAGGATATCTATTCCAAAAGAAAGTGAGATGAAAAGCTAAAGACCACTTGATTTGGTGCACCCGTATGTGGACCCATGAAAGTGACTACATCAGGAGTCAATAGATACATGTTGACTTTTATAGACGACTACTCAAGATACACAGTCACATACTTAATTAAGAACAAAAGTGAAGTTTTTGATAAACTTGTAGACTATGTAACAAGATCAAGTAACAAATTTCAAAGGAAGCCAATTGTCATCAGAAGTGATAATGGAGGTGAATTTACAGGTCACAGAATAAAAGACTACTTAAGACAAAATGGAATAGAACATCAGAAAACTGTTCCATACACACCTGAACAAAATGGAGTAGCAGAAAGGAAAAACAGAACTCTAACAGAAATGATGAGATGTATGCTGACAGATTCTAAACTACCAGAGAAACATTGGGGTAAGCCAGCAATGACAGCTACATATTTACAGAACCGACTTTTTTCCAGAAAACTGAAGAAAACTCCATATGAACTGTGGCAAGGTATGAAACCAAGTGTCAATCATTTAAAAGTTTTTGGATGTAAAGTTTTTATATTCATTCCAACAGAAAAACGTTCCAAACTTCAAAACAGATCCATGGAAGGAATATTCGTTGGATATAGTGAAAACTGCAAAGGATATAGAATCTTAGATCCCAAAACAGACAGAGTTACAGTGAGTAACAGTGTGACATTCATTGAAGATTTAAATGAAGACATTATGATTTCAGTTGAAACAAAAAATGAGAAAAACAATAGTGACATAACTGAAGAAATATCTGATGAAAAAGAAGTAGAAATTAATGAAGAACAAAATACTGAAAGTGAAGAATCACAACTACAAACAGACACAGAACCAAGACGTTCAATAAGAGAGAACAAAGGAAAACCACCAAAACGTCTCTCATACAAGACAAGTATAAGAAAAATCCATGAGCCTACCTCTTGGGAAGACATATCTAAACTTCCTGAAGAAGAAGCTAATAATTGGATAGAAGCAACAGAAACAGAAATTAAATCCATGCATGATTCAAATACATGAACACTTACAGATTTGCCAGAAGGAAGAAAAGCCATAGGATGTAAATGGATTTTTAAAGTAAAATACCAAACAGATGGCACACCTGAAAAATATCAAGCAAGACTCGTAGCTAAAGGGTATTCTCAAAATATGGAGACTATGATGAAACATTTGCTCCAGTTGTCAAACACACTACAATAAGAACTTTACTTACAGTTGCAGCAGTGGAACAGATGGAACTAAGACATCTGAATGTAAAGACAGCTTTTTTGAATGGAGATTTAACAGAAGACATTTACATGGAACAACCTCCTGGATTCAAAGATGAAAGAAATCCAAACAAAGTTTGCAAACTACAGAAAAGCATATATGGTTTAAAACAAGCAGCTAAAGCGTGGAATGACAAAATCACGGAAGTACTAACAAATGAAAAATTTCAAAGAAGCAAAGCTGATCCATGCTTGTACACAAAAAGGCTGAGTAATAGATGGATTTATGTAGTCATATATGTAGACGACATTTTGATTTGTTTTAAACAAGAAAGGGATAAAGAAAAAATTCTAAAATCACTGAAACAACATTTTGAAATCAAAGACTTAGGAAATGTAAAACAGTACCTAGGAATACAGATAGAAAGAGAAGAAGACGGAAGTTTCCTACTGAATCAAAATCGCATGATTCAAGACATAACAGAAAAATTTGGACTAAAGGATGCAAAAACAGTAAAGTCTCCAATGGAAACTAATTATCTCAAAGAGATGAACAGGGAAAAAAATATGCTACCAAACAATGAAGAATACAGAACAGCAATAGGAAAACTACTGTATCTAGCGACCGTTACAAGACCAGACATCGCAGCAGCAGTAGGAATCCTGAGTAGAAAGGTATCAAAACCAAATAAAGCTGATTGGAATGCCGTGAAGAGAGTAATACGTTATTTGAAAGGGACTAGCAATGTTAAGCTGAAATTACCCACAGGTGATAATTGCATTTTAACAGGATATGATGATGCAGATTGGACTGGAGATCCAACTGACAGACGATCTACCAGTGGACATATTTTTTTTTTCTCTCAGGTGGACCAATAAGTTGGACAAGTAAGAAACAGTCAATTGTGACACTATCTTCAACAGAGAAGAATATGTTGCAGCAGCACATGTGAGTCAAGAAGTACTGTGGTTAAGACAATTGTTGACAGAATTAGGACAACCACAGTGGGAACCAACAAAACTAAAAGAGGACAATCAAGGATGTCTTGTTCTTGTTCAGATGGAAAGAGTCAATCCAAGAACCAAGCATATTGATGTGAAATATCATTTCTTGAGAGATCATCAGGACCAAGGAGTCTTGAAGTTGGAGTATTGCCCTACTGAAGAAATGACAGCAGACATTTTCACGAGGCGTTGAATGCTGATAAACATCAGAGATTAATTTTTTTATTGGGTTTAATTGAATAAGTCCTTACTGTTGAGAAAGGGTGTTGGCATATGCAACAGATTAGGACTTATTATAAGTAAAAGGAGGACTTTATGCTGACCTGACAATAGATGGCGATGTTGTGTAACATTTCCTTCTGTTTAATGTATTGTATAAGAAATAGTCTCACTTGTAGTTTCACTTTTGTTTTGTTCCTGTTTCCTGATGCAATGCTGAAATGACTGTGCATTTTCCTTTTACCTCATGTTGTAAGAAGTAAAAGCTTGTTATCCCATGAAGCCTGCTCTGTGAAGTTTTCTACTGCAAAGGTGTGGATTCAGAAGCTGTGCAACAAGCAGAACTATAATCTAAAAGTGTGTGACTTGCAATGCACACAAATTACACAACAGATATGACATTGTGTTTTCTTTGTGGGGTGCCAGGGTGTGCCGGAACAGCAGCCTCTCACCATAACTACCGCCATGGTGAGCTCACATGCTCACAGCAGGTCATCCATCAGTGGTTCTCAGCCTGGACAGCTACATCTTGGCACTGTCCAGGCTGAAAACTGTTTATCTCCAGACATGGATTACAGCATTGGACAGAACGCTGGAGAGGTAAGGGATATCGTTGTTTTTATTTTCATTTTATTACAGTAGACGAGGGCTTCAATGGAAAGGGTGTTCGATGAGTATAACTGTGTTTGCTATTTTTAAATAAAAAAGAAACAGTGTATTTTGTTTTTATTTCAAATAAAGGACTTCATACTGTCTGTGAGTTTATTTTTAATACAACTATAGGATTAAGCCGTGTGCTTGATGTCTCTAAACAATACAAAGGTGACATCAACCCCACAAATATGAACCCCACTTGCCACTGCCACATGGTAAGGGGGAAGAGCCGGGCAAAGAGCAAGAATTGGCCCATCTAATAGATGAGCCTTTTCAGGGCGGCTTCATGCTGCTATTTTTAGGGGGGTCAATCCATGGTCTCTTACCAACCAGACAATACCAGATGTCTGCTATAGCTTGGTTAAATGGGGGGAATCACACCGTTTTGTAATTTTTTAATTAAAATATTTAAAAATACGGTGTGGGGACCCCTCTATTCTCGATAACTAGCCTTGCTAAAGCTGACAGCTGAAGTTTGCAGCCTGCAGCTGTCAGTTTTGCCAGGCTGGTTATCAAAAATACAGAGAAACCCCACGTTGTTTTTTATTTATTTATAGCGCAGGTGGCGGCTTATGAATACGTTCATCATTCTCACCTGCTCTCGCTGTTTTCAGCTGAATACAACTCTCAACATTGTCCCCTGCTAGCTCTCATGTCAGTGCAAGCAAGGGAGAATGATGAGACCGGTCTTCAGCACCCAACGCTGGGGAACAGCGCAAATTGTACCGCTAATTACCAAGCGCGGTACGTGTCACACTAATGACACACGGATGTTATCTGTGTGTTATCAGTGTGCACATGTGTGGGACGTTTTGTGGCCCGTGCTGCTCTTAAAAAAGGACATGGCAGGGTGTTTTGCCCACATACACACGGTCCATGGAAGCACACTGATATATGCTTAGACCCATTCACTTGAATGGGTCTACGTGTGTAAGTGTCTCCGGTACGTGTGAAAACTGTCACCACACATATCGGACACACTGACATCTAAGAGCCCTAAGAGAAATCCATAATTGAAATTTCTTCCTATTTCCATCTGGTGCCTGACTCCTGTCTCTGACGGATGGGTCACTCATGCTTCAATGAACTGTCTATAACAGACAGTAGGTAGTTGGTCGGGTGGGAAACGGGGAGAAGCAGGAGAGCTGTGAGTGCATTGCTCACCCCAATGCATACAATTTTTCAATTATGGATTTTTCTAAAATAACAAAACTAATTTTTACAAGTAAGGTAAGGATTTAATCAGAATTAAAGCCACTTTGTTTACATGACATTAGTTTGGAGCAGAAAGTCCTGATGACTGGTTCTTTTTAACCTCTTCACACGATGGCCTTTTTTTTCCTTTTCATTTTTCCTTCTGCTTTTTCCAAGAGTCATAACTTTTTTATGTTTCTATCAATATACCTGTAAGAGGGCTTGTTTTTTGTGGTAAGAATTGTCCTTTTGAATTACACCATTCATTCCATCACATAGTATACTGGAAAAAGGGAAAAAAATTCCACGAACGTTTTAATGGCAAAAAAGTGCAATCTAACAATTTTGTTTTATTTTTTGTTATTTACCATGATCACTATGTGGTAAAACTGACCTGGCAATGTGACTTCTCAGGTCAGTAAGAGTAAGAAGATGTCACACATGTATAATTTGTTGTTTTTGTTGTTTTTTTTAATTTAAGTGGTGAAAAATTCCAAAGTTTTGTAAGAAATAAAATGTTGCTTGTCGCCATTTTCTGAGACCCGTAACATTCTCATTTTTCGGGATCTGGGGCTGTGTGAGGGCTTATTTTTTTGCGCCCTGAGCTGACATTTTTTATAAACTTTTTGGCCACCACAACATTGCAATAAGAGTTGTTCTGAAGCCACTCCTTTGTTATTTTAGCTGTGTGTTTAGGGTCACTGTCTTGTTGGAAGGTGAACCTTCAGCCAAGTCTGAGGTCCAGAACACTCTGGAAGAGGTTTTCATCCAGGATATCTCTGTACTTGGCCGCATTCATGTTTCCTTCAATTGCAACCAGTTGTCCTGTCCTTGCAGCTGAAAAATACCCCCATAGCGTGAAGCTGCCACCATCATGTTTCACTGTTGGGATTGTATTGGGCAGGTAATGAGCAGTGTCTGGTTTTCTCCACACATACCACTTAGAATTATCACCAAAAAGTTCTATCTTCATCTCATCAGACCAGAGAATCTTATTTCTCATAGTCTGGGCGTCCTTCATGTGTGTTTTAGCAAACTCTATGTGGGCTTTCATATGTCTGGCAGTGAGAAGTGGCTTCCGTCGGGCCACTCTGCCATAAAGACCTGACTGGTGGAGGGCTGCAGCGATGCTGCAATAGCATCTGCCATGGCTGGTGACCATTTTTACCGCGGTTTAACGCAGTCCGTTAACGCTGCCATTCACCCCCATTTGCGGGCGCATCGCGACGCATGCCATAAAGCGGCATGCGTTCGTGACGTGCCGTCATTCAGTGACGGAGCCTCGGACGCGGGCTGCAGCGTCTGGTCTCCATCTCCGCTACCACAGATGAATCATCTGCTGATTCATCTGCGCTAGCGGGTATAGCATAACGCGATCGCGTTATGCTATACCGTTACCTGCCCGTCAACGCTATGTGTTGAACGGGCTGGTAAAATGTAATGTGAACCTAGCCTTAGCATTAGGGTTAGAATTAGGGTTACGGTTAGAATTAGGGTTAGGGTTGGAATTTGGGTTAGGGTTGGAATTTGGGTTAGGGTTGGAATTAGGGTTAGGGTTGTGGTTAGGGTTAGGATTAGTGCTAGGGGTGTTTTGGGTTAGGGTTGGGATTAGGGTTAGGCTAATGGTTAGGGTTATGGTTAAGGTTGGGATTAGGGCTAGGGGTGTGTTGGGGTTAGAGTTATGGTTAGGGTTTGGATTAGGGTTAGGGGTGTGTAGGGGTTAGGGTTGTGGTTAGGGGTGTGTTGGGGTTAGGGTTGGAGTTAGATTTGAGGGGTTTCCACTATTTAGGCACATCAGGGGTCTCCAAAAGCGACATGGCGCCACCATTGATTCCTGCAAATTTTGCGTTCAAAAAGTCAAACAGTGCTCCCTCCATTCCGAGCCCCGACGTGTGCCCAAACAGTGGTTTACCCCCACATATGGGGTATCAGCGTACTCAGAAAAAATTTCTCAACAACTTTGGGGGTCTAATTTCTTCTGTTACCCTTGGGCAAAAAAAAAATTGGGGACTAAAAGATCATGTTTGTGGAAAAAAAATGATTTTTTATTTTCATGGCTCTGCGTTATAAACTTCTGTGAAGAACTTGGAGATTCAAAGTGCTAACCACACATCTAGAGGAGTTCCTTGGGGGATCTAGTTTCCAAAATGGGGACACTTAGAGGGGGTTTCTACTGTTTAGGCACATGATGGGCTCTGCAAACGTAACATGACGCTCGCAGACCATTCCATCAAGTTGGCATTACAAAACGTCACTACTTCCCTTCCGAACCCCGACGTTTGCCCAAACAGTGGCTCCCCCCACATATGGGGTACCAGCGTACTCAGTACAAACAGGACAACTTTTGCGGTCCAATTTCTCCTGTTACCCTTGTGAAAATAAAAAATTGTGGGCTAAAAAAATCATTTTTTGAGGAAAAAAAATGATTTTTTTTATTTTCATGGCTTTGGGTTATAAACTTGTGAAGCACTTGGGGGTTCAAATTGGTCACTACACATCTAGATTAGCTCCTTGCATGGTCTAGTTTCCAAAATGGGGTCATTTGGGGGGGTTTCCACAGTTTAGGCACATCAGGGGTTCTGCAAACGTAACATGACGCCCGCAGACCATTCCATCAAGTCGACATTTCAAAACGTCACTACTTCCCTTCCGAGCCCGGACGTGTGCCCATACAGTAGTTTTCTCCCACATATGGGATGTCAGCGTACTCAGGACAAATTGGAAAACAGCTTTTGGAGTCTAATTTCTCCTGTTACCCTTGGGAAAATAAAAAAATTGGGGACTAAAAGATCATGTTTGTGGAAAAAAATTTTTTTTTTATTTTCATGCCCGGGCGTTATAAACTTCTGTGCAGCCCTTGGGGGTTCAAAGTGCTCACCACACATCTAGATAAGTTCCTTGCGGGGTCTAGTTTCCAAAATGGGGTCACTTGTGGGGAGTTTCTACTGTTTAAGCACATCAGGGACTCTGCAAACGTAACATGACGCCCGCAGACCATTCCATAAGTCGGCATTTCAAAACGTCACTACTTCCCTTCCGAGCCCAAACGTGTGCCCGAACAGTGGTTCCCCCCCACATGTTGGGTACCAGTGTACTTAGGACAAACTGTACAAATAAATTTGGGGTACAATTTCTCCTGTAACCATTGTGAAAATAAAAAATAGGGGCTAAAAAATGATTTTTTGAGAAAAAAAATGATTTTTTGTTTTCACGGCTCTGCGTTATAAACTTCTGTGAAGCACCTGCGGGTTCAAAGTGCTCACTGTGCATCTAGATAAGTTCATTAGGGGGTCTAGTTTCCAAAATGGGGTCATTTGTGGGGGAGCTCCAAATTTTAGGCACACAGGGGCTCTCCAAACACGACATGGTGTCTGCTAATGATTGGAGCTAATTTTCCATTAAAAAAGTCAAATGGCGCTCCTTTCCTTCGGAGCCCTGCCGTGCGCCCAAACAGTGGTTCCCCCCACATGTGGGGCACCAGCGTACTCAAGAAAAACTGGACAACAACTTTTGGGGTCCAATTTATCCTGTTACCCTTGGGAAAATAAAAAATAGCTGGCTAAAAATGATTTTTGAGGAACAAAAATGATTTTTTTATTTTCACTGCTCTGCGTTTATAAACTTCTGTGAAGCACTTGGGGGTTCAAAGTGCTCACTACACATCTAGATAAGCTCCTTGGGGGGGTCTAGTTTCCAAAATGGGGTCACTTGTGGAGGGATTCTACTGTTTAGGCACATCAGGGGCTCTGCAAACGCAACATGACGCCCGCAGAACATTCCATCAAGTCTGCATTCCAAAATGGCGCTCCTTCCCTTCTGAGCTCTCCCATGCGCCAAAACAGTGGTTCCCCCCTACATATGGGTATTGGTGTACTCAGGACAAATTGCACAACAACTTTTGTGGTCCAATTTCTCCTGTTACCCTTGTGAAAATAAAAAATAGCTGGCTAAAAAATCATTTTTGAGGAAAAAATGATTTTTTTATTTTTACTGCTCTGCTTTATAAACATCTGTGAAGCACTTGGGGGTTCAGAGTGCTCACAACACATCTTGATAAGTTCCATAAGGGGTCTAGTTTCCAAAATGGTGTCACTTGTGGGGGTTTTCACTGTTTAGGCACACAGGGGCTCTCCAAACGCGTCATGGTGTCCGCTAACGATTGGAGCTAATTTTCCATTCAAAAGTCAAATGGCGCTCCTTCCCTTCTGGGCCCTGCCGTGCGCCCAAACAGTGGTTTATGACCACATATGAGGTATCTGTGTACTCAGGATAAATTGCACAACAAATTTTAGGATCCATTTTATCCTGTTGCCCATGTGAAAATGAAAAAACAGAGGCTAAAAGAAAATTTTTGTGAAAAAAAAGTACTTTCTTTTTTTTACGGATCAATTTGTGAAGCACCTGGGGGTTTAAAGTGCTCACTATGCATCTAGATAAGTTCCTTGTGGGGGTCTAGTTTCCAAAATGGGGTCACTTGTGGGGAGCTCCAATGTTTAGGCACACAGGGACTCTCCAAATGCGACATGGCAACCACTAAATATTCCAGCATATTTTCCATTCAAAAAGTCAAATGGCGCTCCTTCCCTTCTGAGCCCTGCCGTGCGCCCAAACAGTGGTTTATGACCACATATGAGGTATCTGTGTACTCAGGAGAAATTGTCCAACAAATTTTAGGATCCATTTTATCCTGTTGCCCATGTAAAAATGAAAAAATTGATGCTAAAAGAAAATTTTTGTTGGAAAAATTAAAATGTCCATTTTTTCCTTCCACGTTGCTTTAGTTCCTGTGAAGCACCTGAAAGGTTAATAATCTTCATGAATGTAGTTTTGAGTAGCTTGAGGGGTGCAGTTTTTATAATGGTGTCACTTTTGGGTATTTTCTGCCATATAGACCCCTCAAAGTGACTTCAAATGTGAGGTGGTCCGTAAAAAAAATGATTTTGTAAATTTTGTTGTAAAAATGAGAAATTGCTGGTCAACTTTTAACCCTTATAACTTCCTAACAAAAAAAAAATGTGTTTCCAAAATTGTGCTGATGTAAAGTAGACATGTGGGAAATGTTATGTATTAACTACTTTGTGTCACATAACTCTCTGGTTTAACAGAATAAAAATTCAAAATTTGAAAATTGCAAAATTTTCAAAATTTTCGCCAAATTTCCATTTTTTTCACAAATAAACACAAAATGATCAACCTAAATTTACCATTAACATGAAGCCCAATATGTCACGCTAGGATCCATTGAAGCGTTCCTGAGTTATTACCTCATAAAGGGACACTGGTCAGAATTGCAAAAATTGGCCAGGTCTTTAAGGTCAAAATAGGCTGGGTCATGAAGGGGTTAACACAGCTGGACTCCAATGAAGGAGTAGAACCATCTCAAGGAGGATCACAAAGAAATGGACAGCATGTGACTTTAATATGAGTGTCTGAGCAAAAGGTCTGAATACTTATGACTATGTGATTTTTCAGTTTTTCTTTTTTAACAGATTTGCAAAACTTTCTACATTTCTGTTTTTTTTTTTAGTCAAGATGGGGTGCAGAGTGTACATTAATGAGAAAAAAATTAACTTTTTTGAATTTACCAAATGGTTGCAATGAAACAAAGAGTGAAAATTTAAAGGGGTCTGAATACTTTCCGTACCCACTGTATATAGCAGTGCATTAGCCCTGCTATGTATAGCAGAAATCACAATCTACTATGAACACCAACCACGACCCAGAATTCACAGGACAATCTTAATGACAGGCAAGGGGGCTTTTTTCATATTTTTACCTGTGGATTGTTCACATCTAGTGTAATTCTAGGGGAAAATCTGCATAGAAAACTCAGTGTACCTGCAAGAGAAACGGATATACTGTGGATTTGAAAAATGCACCGCATGTCAGTTTACGATGTATAAATAAGAAGCAGAGTAGGCAGGAAATTTCTAGAAATCTCATCCACTTTGCTGCAACTGTAAGACGCTGCATTTTTGACGCATGGAAAACACTGCATCAAAAACACTCATCGTGGGAACGTAGCCTTAGGGCTCATACTCACTTGAGCCGAAAATGGATGATTTCAAGCCGATAAAAAATGGGATTGAAATCGGACCAATGTTATTCAATAGGTGACATCTCATTTGCAATTTTTTTCTCAGCCGAAATCGGTGTGAGAAAAAAATCGCAACATGCTGCGATTTGTAGCGATTTTGGCATGATAATCGCTAATGCAAGTCAATGGATGCGATAAAAAATCGGACAGCACTCGCACCATGCGCGTGCTGTCCGATTTATACGCACCAGTGTCCTTTGAAAAGCCGGCAAATCATCCCCGGCTACTGTAAAATCACACTGACAGCTCACAAAACACTACATATATACATATATATATATATATATATATATATGTCATTGTGACACATATATATATATATATTTATAGTTCATACACTTCTACATAGTATAATAGTGCCAGCAGTTGATAATTTCACCAAGATGGTATCGTTGGATATTGAGAATCTGATCAAAACCAAAATTGGCAGACCTCATAACAATCTGAAAGTTGAGGAAAGAAAGGCATTAGAGGAATTAACTAGTTGGGATGATGTCGTCTTCAAGGTGGCCGATAAAGGAGGCAATGTTGTAATTTGGCCCAACAGCATGTATGAGATCCAAGCGGATAGACTGTTGCAAAACAAAAAAGAGTATAGGGTTCTTACCTTTAACCCCTTGACTAAATTCCAGAGTGAGTTAGTAGAAATCCTCAGGGCCGCTTATGAAGGCGGCATCATCTCAAAAAGGTTATTAGACATCCATCAAAAAATGTGCCCAAGACTAGCTACATTTTATCTCATACCCAAGATCCATAAAGACCCCTAGATCCACCGGGGAGACCTATAGTGTCAGCTAATGAGTGTTTGTGTGAGACCATCTGTAAAATTATTGATCACTTTCTGAGTCCCCTGGTTGTACAACTACCGGCCTTTATAAAGGACACCACTGCAGCTTTGAGGCATTTTGAGGGCCTACAACTGTCTGGTGAAATGATATTCGTCACTGCTGACGTGGAAGCACTTTATTCGTCCATTAAACATCAGGATGGCTTGAGAGCTGTATCTAGATATTTAACAGCTAGTAATATCGATAAGGGTATGTCAGAATTAATTATTACTCTATTAGAGTTTGTTCTGACACATAACATTTTTTCCTTCAATGGCAAAATTTACCTCCAATTGCAAGGTACAGCAATGGGGGCGGCCTGTGCCCCCTCATATGCTAACCTTTTCATGGGAGCATGGGAATGGAGTATCTTTCTGGAGAATGAGACTCCGGGTATAGAGCATGTTCAAAACTGGGTCAGGTTCATAGATGATGTTATGTTCATATGGGAAGGATCGATACAAGAACTTAAATTATTCATGGCAAGACTCAATGAGAATGACCAAAATATCCGTTTAACATATAAATTCGGAAGAAATATTGAGTTTCTCGACTTATCAATTTCAGCATCTCCTGAGGGTATTATTAATACCACACTATATAGAAAATCGACAGCCACAAATGCACTCCTACATGCATCTTCATCGCACCCTAAGGCAACAATTGATGGAATACCTATTGGACAGTTTCTACGGCTTAAAAGAATCTGTTCTGAAGACTCGCAGTTTGAAAAAGAATCGAGAGATTTGAAAGGAAGATTCCAGGAACGGGGATATAGCCGTAGAATTATCCAAAAAGGATACATTAGAGCCAAAAACACCTCTCGTGATCAACTACTTCAAGATAAACCAACTCGTAGTAGATCAGGGACACCGGACAATCAGGTAAGATTTATAACCAACTTTTCAAACAACTGGTATAGCCTTAAAAAGATTGTTCAAAAACATTGGCAGATTCTATTTACGGATCATTCCTTGAGGAAGATCTTACCATCACAACCCTCTATGGTGGCAAAACGATCACCTAGTTTACGCGATATTCTCGTTCATAGTACCTACGACCCAAAAAGAGGGTTAAATCAACAAAAATGTAAAGAAAAGGAGGGTTTCTTCCCATGCGGATTATGTAAGGGATGTTCTAATATGAAAAAGAGTTTTTCATTTAATAATCATGATGATACCAAGAGATTTCAGATTAGAGCTCATATTACCTGCTCCAGTAAGGGAGTGATTTATTATGAATGCCCATGCCGGAAGATCTATATAGGCCTTACGAGTCGTGAGTTAAAAATAAGGGTCCGAGAACACTGTATTGATATTGCCAAAGCCAAAAATTCCCAAGATATTACCTCCTTGAAAACACTGCCCAGGCATTTCAAGAAATTTCATTCATGCAACCCTAACTTGTTGTTGGTTAAAGGAATCGACATAGTAAATTTGGGCTTTAGGGGAGGTGACATCCATAAAAGACTGGCCAAGAAGGAGTGCCAGTGGATATATCGATTGGGGACCATGGCCCCACAAGGCCTAAATGAAAGCTTTGGTTTTGGGGCATTCCTTTAGTTCCTTTGGCTGTGTAAATTTTCTGAGTCGTTACTGGTAGATGTGGATGGCATTGGAAGTGGGAGGGGTAGGGGTAATTTTTTATGGTTTTTTATGGTTTTGTATTTATTTTTTGTTATTCATTAATATTTTCTTCTAGTTTCTTTAGATATTAAAAATTTTATTGCGGTGAATCAATATATGGAAGGCATCTGTAAGGTTCTTTGTACATGTTCTTGAAACTCAGTTTTCCGTCAGCCATTTTGCTTTCTGTCTTGCTGCAGCTATCTTGCCCTCAGTCAATATGGAGTTTTCAGCTTTCATGTTCCCGCCCTGATTCTCTCCCTCTTGCTTCTTAAGCAGCCACAGCTGAGCAATCAGTGCTTCAGAATCTAGCCTGCAGTGAACCTGTGACCTGACTCCTGGAAGCCTTGGACTATGTACTCCAGCTATTCCTACTGAGGAACTCTGAACACTTGTGGACTCTGGAACCCTGCTCTTTGAAAGATCCACGTTTGCATGGACTTACGGTAACAGAGAAGAAGATCCTGAACCTGTTGTGGAGAGTGATTGCTGAGCTTAAGTTACTCTGGCCTGCTGTGTCTCCTGCTTCTGTATCTGCAAACTGTGTGACTATTTTTGCCACTTGTATGAAGTAATACAAGACCTTCTATATCAAACCTGTGTCTCATGTATTTTCATCGCACCCAAGCACAAGACGCTATATGAACTGTACTACATACATTACAAGATTCTGAAGCCGAACGTTAGTGTCTGCTGGGTCTGGGAAGGCTGTGTCTGCTGTAACTGTGGATATCAGACGTCCAGTTGTACTTTCTGTGATGACAGTGGTTGTGACTTCTCACAACCATTCCAGGTGAGCAATTCCCTTAAGTTTTTTTTTCTGCAGTGTTACCACAGGTAAACACTATTGTTTTTTTTTTTTTTCTCTTCCCTCTTTTGTGTCTGCTGTAACTGTGGATATCAGATGTCCGGTTGAACTTTCTGTGATGATAGTGGTTGTGACTTCTCACAACCATTCCAGGTGAGCAGTTCCCTTAATTTTTTTTTCTCTCTGCAGTGTTACCACAGGTAAACACTATTGTTTTTTTTTTCTTTTCTCCTCTCCTTCCAGTACTCCTGTCTTAAAAGATCTGGAAAATGGAGGCCCGCATAAAGGAACTTTGCGGAGTGACTGATAATATCCTTGCAGATTTACAGACTATAAAAACCCGTTTTACAAACCTACAGGACCTCACTAATCACAATTTGCAAGTGTTTGGACAGACTGCCCAGGATTTGCGAGCCAGGATTGAGGTTCTAGAGGAGCGAGTCCAGGCTCCTGCCGTAGCCCCAAGTTCTGGGATTCCCAAGTTGCCCCCTTTTCGTTTTGGCGGTGAACGTGAAAAATTCAGGGGATTTATTAACCAATGCAATCTGTTTTTTTCTGCACATGCTTCACAATTTCCCACTGAACGATCTAAAGTGCTTACTATAATTATGTTACTTACCAACAAGGCTTTGATGTGGGCAAACCCTCTGATTGAGACTGAGGATGAATGTTTGGATCATCTTGATGCTTTCATTTCAGCCATGGGGCAGGTGTTTGATGACCCCAATCGAGGTGCAACAGCTGAAGCAGCCATGTTAACTTTGCGCCAAGGTAAGCACTCGGTAGCCGAATATGCCTTGGATTTCAGGAGATGGGCCCTTGATACCACCTGGGACAGTTCCGCCAAAAAATCTATTTTTCGAAAGGGGTTGTCTCCACTAATTAAGGATGAACTTGCTCGTGCCGACCCTCCCACTGCGTTAGGTGACTTTATTAACTACTGCATCCGTATTGATGCTCGCCTGACTGAACGCAGGCAAGAGAGATGGTTCGAAAGCAATCGCACTAACCTTTTCCTACCTTCCTCCCCAGCTAAGGAACCTTTGAGTAGGATCACACGGGAACCTGAACCTGAACCCATGCAGGTAGACTCTTTACAAAGACGGGTTAGTGATGCACGCAAGGAACATCGTTTTAAGGAAAATCTATGTTTCTATTGTGGTAAGTCAGGGCACTTCATTATAAACTGCCCCAGCCGTTCTCGTAAGACTACTGCAGCACTCATTCACTGTGTTGCGAGAGGAGATCTGTCAGGTCCGAGCCTCAGGCTCCAGAGAGATCTGCAGCAACAGATCTTGATTTCTCGGACTTAAACTCCGTTACTTCTGAGGACGATGACTGTGTAAACGCTGCAATTTTTCAAGTTTCCTCAGCGGTGTCCCAGCTGAGTTGTAGGAAAAACAATTCTCATTGCTTCCTTTCCATCAAACTCTGGGTTAACTCAGTCTGGGTGTCTAGCTCTGCTATGATCGACTCAGGGGCAAGTGGGAATTTTATGGATGTCTCCTTTGCTCTGAAACAGGGGATACGTTCAGTGAAGAAGGCTACTCCAGTACAGATGGAAACTGTGGATGGCTCCCTGCTGACCTCTGGACCAGTGGATCAGGAAACGGAGCCTTTGAGGGTCCTTATGGGTAAAGATCATCAAGAGAAACTGTCCTTTATGCTTATCTCTTCTCCCCACTTTCCCATTATTCTAGGGCTACCATGGCTGCAGGCTCAGAACCCTACCATTAACTGGGAGACCAAGGAATTACACTTTCCAGAGAAACAGATGAGTCCAGAAGTTTCAGCTTGCTCTGTTCCTAAAGGAACCATGTCAGTCCCTGAACTGCCAGCTGTATACCAGGACTATGTGGATTTATGTGACAAGAAGAACGCTGACCAGCTTCCCCCTCACCGTCCATATGATTGTCCAATTGAATTATTGCCTGGAGCAGAGATACCTTTTGGTAAGATCTACCCCCCGGCGGGGCCTGAGCTAAAGGCTTTAAAGGATTACATAGACGAAAATCTAGCCAAGGGCTTCATACGCCCCTCTTCATCTCCTGCAGGTGCACCCATCTTCTTTGTGAAGAAGAAAGATGGATCTCTGAGACCCTGCGTAGACTATAGGGAACTCAATAAGATTACTATTAGAAACCGTTATCCATTGCCTTTAATCCCTGAGTTATTGGAGAGAGTGCGGCATGCCAAAATTTTCTCTAAATTGGATCTCCGTGGGGCCTATAACTTGGTCCGTATTAGACCTGGGGATGAATGGAAGACTGCATTCAGGTCACGCTATGGACACTTTGAATATCTAGTTATGCCTTTTGGTCTGAGTACCGCCCCAGCCACTTTCCAACACTTGGTGAATGACATCTTCAGGGATCTCCTAGATACATTCGTGGTGATTTATTTGGATGATATTCTAATTTTTTCTAACTCCACAGAGGAACATCATGGACATGTGAGAATGGTCTTGGAACGTCTAAGACAAAACCATCTTTACATCAAACTTGAAAAGTGTGAATTCCATAGGACCGAAATTCAATTTCTGGGGTATGTACTGTCTACACAAGGAATTAGTATGGATGGAAGTAAGACCCAAGCCATCAAGGATTGGCCAAGTCCTAGAAATGTGAAGGAGGTGCAGCGCTTCATCGGGTTTGCCAATTTCTATAGACGTTTCATTAGGAATTTCTCTGAGGTAGTGTCACCTATCACCCAACTTACCCGGAAAGAGTCTAGGTTCTCCTGGACTCCCCAAGCCCAGGAAGCATTTTCTCGTCTAAAAGATAAATTTACCACCGCACCTATCTTGGTACATCCCAACCCCGAACTTGCCTTCATAATAGAGGTGGATGCTTCAGATTGTGCCGTTGGAGCTATACTCTCTCAGAGAACAGGTGAGAAGAATGTCTTGCATCCCTGTGCCTTCTTTTCCCAGCAGTTGTCTTCGGCTGAGAGGAACTACGATGTGGGCAATAGAGAGTTGTTGGCCATTATTGCCGCCTTCAAAGAATGGAGACACCTTCTTCAGGGAGCTGCACAGCAAATAGTCGTCCTGACAGACCATCGTAACCTTGAATTTATCAGGTCGGCTAAGTGCCTGACTCCTCGCCAGGCTCGCTGGAATCTTTTCTTAAACCAATTTAATTTTGTCATTTCTTATAGACCAGGATCGCGCAATGGAAAGGCTGATGCACTCTCTAGGATTCATTCAGCAGAGACCCGTCCACTTGCTCCTCCTAAGACTATTCTTCCTGACTCTAGATTCCTGGGAGTGATTCATAATCAAGACCTACTTAAGGACATCAAGGAAGCATACCATGCAGATTCCTTGTTGGCACAACCCCCAAGGGACGTAAGTCTTGTCTTTAAGAATGGTGTGTGGATTCTGGGACAACGTCTGTATATTCCTGAAACAGTCAGATTGAGAGTATTGCAACTCATTCACGATTCCAAGATAGCTGGGCATAGAGGAATTCTAAAGACACAGGAATTTCTTTCTCGTTTCTTTTGGTGGCCCACTTGCAGGAAGGATGTTTTAAACTATGTCACTTCATGTGAAAGTCTGTGCAAGATGCAAAACACCTCGCTCCTCACCAACTGGTCTGTTACAACCTCTTCCCACCCCGTCCCGCCCGTGGGGATCCATTTCTATGGACTTCATTGTGGAGTTACCAACCTCTCAAGGGAAAAACACCATTCTAGTGGTGGTTGATCGTTTAACAAAGGCAGCTCATTTTATTCCTTGTGTCGGCTTACCCACTGCAAAACAGACATCAGATTTGATGATTAAGGATGTGTTTCGCTTACATGGAGTACCGGATGAGGTTATTTCGGATCGAGGGGTGCAATTCACTTCAAGGTTTTGGCAAAATTTCTGTGCAGCATTGGACATTAAAGTAAACCTTTCTTCTGCTTTTCATCCCCAGACTAATGGACAGACCGAACGAACCAATCAAACTCTGGAGCAGTATCTCCGCTGCTTTATCTGCCACCTACAGGATGATTGGGTGGATCTACTTCCATTGGCTGAGTTCTCTTATAACAACTCTCAGAGCGCCTCCACTAAGCAGTCTCCTTTTTACTCCAATCTAGGTTATCATCCTAACATTCTTCCACGATTTCCCATAGAAACGCCTTTACCAGCAGTGGCCGAAAGAATCACGTCTTTACAGAAGAATATGGATCTTCTAAAGGAGAATCTGGAATTGGCTCAGGAAAGGTACAAGAAAGCAGCAGATAAATTTCGTAAACCTGCACCAGCTTTCAAGGTAGGAGACCTGGTCTGGCTGTCAACCAGAAATCTTAAGTTAAGGATTCCATCGTCTAAGTTGGGACATAAGTACATTGGACCCTATAAAATCAGTAAAATTATAAGTGCCGTTGCTTGTCGTCTTCAACTGCCTAAAACTATGAGAATCCACCCTGTCTTTCATGTATCCCTACTAAAGGCTGCAACACCCAATACGTTTCCTGGACGTTCTTCTTCTTGCCCTGACCCAGTGCTAGTCGATGGTCAGGAAGAATTTGTGGTGGAAAGAATTCTAGATTCCAGGTTATACAGAAATCAGTTACAATATTTGATTAAATGGCAGGGCTACCCAGTGGAGGACAACTCATGGGAACCAGTCAATAACGTTAAGGCTCCTCGTTTGCTCCGCCAGTTTCATCAGAGGTACCCAGACAAGCCTGGTCTGAGGCCATCCGGAGGTTGTCCCTAAGGGGGGAGTAATGTAAGGTTCTTTGTACATGTTCTTGAAACTCAGTTTTCCGTCAGCCATTTTGCTTTCTGTCTTGCTGCAGCTATCTTGCCCTCAGTCAATATGGAGTTTTCAGCTTTCATGTTCCCGCCCTGATTCTCTCCCTCTTGCTTCTTAAGCAGCCACAGCTGAGCAATCAGTGCTTCAGAATCTAGCCTGCAGTGAACCTGTGACCTGACTCCTGGAAGCCTTGGACTATGTACTCCAGCTATTCCTACTGAGGAACTCTGAACACTTGTGGACTCTGGAACCCTGCTCTTTGAAAGATCCACATTTGCATGGACTTACGGTAACAGAGAAGAAGATCCTGAACCTGTTGTGGAGAGTGATTGCTGAGCTTAAGTTAATCTGGCCTGCTGTGTCTCCTGCTTCTGTATCTGCAAACTGTGTGACTATTTTTGCCACTTGTATGAAGTAATACAAGACCTTCTATATCAAACCTGTGTCTCATGTATTTTCATCGCACCCAAGCACAAGACGCTATATGAACTGTACTACATACATTACAGCATCGTTGTCAAATGTTTGGCACATTTCTAATCTGCATCTTACCTAAGTGAAAGTAGGACTAATCTAATGGGCAAAGTCTGTCTAAATGTTGAGAGGACCGAAGAAATGAACCTACTACAAGACCACCTAATTTCGAACGATTTGCATGAAGAGATATATTATACTAATGTATAGGGTATTTAAAAGCCCTTTTAAATCTCTAAAAAAATGTTGGTTGTTTTGTAATGGTTATCTCTTTATTATTATATTTCTTTCATTTGGCCGTCATAATATTGTAAACACTTGTCTGTATATATTACATATCTATTCTTTTGACAGCTAATCGTCTAACAAGACATATTTATTTCGATGTATTATGCTTACCTGAGGTGGAACATCTCACGTCATTGGCTGAGCGCATCTGCTGATCACGAACCCATTTGGAATAGCGGCTGCGGTCTATTGGTGTAGTAAATGGTGTGTGTCATCACTGACGCTACACTGTTCCTCCCACTGACCGCGCCCCCTGTTCTCCCTTAGTGATATGGGCTTGATGGATCGGCGCATGCGCCAAGCGGTTAATTACGTGAGAGACTGACCCATCTCCTCCTATTGGATATTGCGATGCTTAGGGGAGTTTCCTTTCTTCCCCGATGATAGTGATGTAGTTTTGCGCATGCGCCAAGCCAAGGACGACGCAATGTGATGCGATGTCCGGTTCATCTCTCTGATTGGTGGCCTGTAGCCTCTGGGCGTCGCTGCATAAGTTTACTTTCACTTTGAAAAAAGAATACGCAGTTTTAGTATGACGCCTTATTAGTCTGTGTAGTGTTGGCCACCAATGTTTTCTCTTAGCGATATGGATTTGATTGATCGGCGCATGCGCTGAGCTATTAACTACGTAAGAGATTGACCCATCTCCTCCTATTGGGTATTGCGATGCTTAGGGTAGTTCTCTTTCTTTCCCGATGATAGTGATGCAGTTTTGCGCATGCGCCAAGCCAAGGATGACGTAATATGATGCGATGTCCGGTTCATCCGTCTGATTGGTGGCCTGTAGCCTCTGGGCGTCGCTGCATAAGTTTACTTTCGTTTCGAAAAAAGAATACCCCGCTTTAGTGTGGCGCTTAATTAGTCTGTGTAGTGCTGGCCACCAATGAGAGGATTTGGATCGTAATTACCTATCCAATTGGATCACTGCTATGATGTATTTAACCTGGCGTCTCCCCTTCCCTGACACGCCTCCCGAAGAAGGTTTGCGAAACGCGCGTCGGGGCAGCAGGGACGCCAAGACTATCACGAACAGCCCAAAGGTAATAGCATATGTTAAACTATTTTAGCAGTCAGAAGGCATACCAACTATGCACTTTAGGGGTTTTACATGCCTTAAATAGATCTTAGAGTAGTGACATCTTATAAGTAACACCTCCTTTTCAAGTGTATTGTTTAGAAAGACCTGTTGTAAGTGCAGCATATTGGTGCCTCACTGCATTAGTAATTATAAATCCTTATTTGGGCTGTATTTTTGTTTTAGTGAAGTCTATGGTTGTATGTTCCTGATTTTTGTATTTTTTGTGCTGTTTCAGTATAATATTAAGATTTTATAACTTTTTTCAATAAAAATTACTATTTTTGCAAATTTGGTTATCCTTAATTTTATTTACCAATATGTAGGTAAAGGTTTTTGTGAGCTATATCTATTGCATAAGGATTGTTGACCCCATTGAATTAGGGGCTTTATTACGGTTAGGACTAAAATTGTGAATTATTGAATCTATGTACTGTTGTTCAAACAGAGTCCGCTTATTCATGGATTTTAAAGCCAAAGAAAGTTCTTGGCAAGCTAGTGCTTCAGATATTTTTGGAAAAGGATCTGATTCTGCATCCACTTCCACTGCCAGTATACATCAAGAGGTTATTAGGAGATACAGAAATGCCACACATAAAAAAATGAAAATCAGGTGGACTAAGGTAACTTTAGAGAATTATGTCACACAAAAAATAGTCCCTAGGGGACTGAGGATCAATACATTCCCAACTTTCGATTTAGAAGATGAGGAACTTATTAAAAGATGGATAACGGCAGCCAATAATTGCTCTCTTGAATTCATCAATATTATTATTGAGAAAAATGTTAGTACCTTGAAAAAAGTGGAGAATGAAATTGAAACTCTACAAAAACAACTTTTACAAGAGTTAAAAGCAGATAGTTTCCAAGATATGGTAAAAAATTTGGAGAAGGATCTTGAGAGATGGGAAGGTACGATCAGCCAGGATAAAAGAAAGAAGTATGAACGGGATCTCAATGATTTTCAATCAAATAAAATTTTCCGCTGGCAGATTCGTAAAATTACAACTCAAAGAAATGTTTCTAGAAGTGCCTCATCTATCTCACTATCTTCTATGAGTGAAAGTGGGGAGACATACAGGGAAGACAGAAGGGGTCCAAGAACCCGTCAGTATTATAAGAGAAGAAATCCAGAGAGATCCTACCAACGCGATGCCGATTGTAGGAACGACACAGTGAAGGTAATTAACTTATCCACACATATTCTTACTGACTCCCAAAGAGAGGTTTTGCAGAAGGGGTTCACCTTTTCCCCTTCATCTAATTTAGACGCGTTTACCACAATAAAGGATCTTCATCTTTTTGCGAGGAAGCTTGTCTTGAAAAAGTTGCATTACAAGGGTGAATACGATGATGGTGGATTTAACAATGAGGAGAGGGAAGCATTAGAAGTTTTGGAATCCTTGTTACAAGAAAACGAATCTTCAGTAAGTAGCTTTCCTATTGATTTGATCGGAAAGGCAAAAAAATTCCCTCCCCTCTCCCTGGTGCCAGCTGTTGATACTTTCACCAAGATGGTATCGTTGGATATTGAGAATCTGATCAAAACCAAAATTGGCAGACCTCATAACAATCTGAAAGTTGAGGAAAGAAAGGCATTAGAGGAATTAACTAGTTGGGATGATGTCGTCTTCAAGGTGGCCGATAAAGGAGGCAATGTTGTAATTTGGCCCAACAGCATGTATGAGATCCAAGCGGATAGACTGTTGCAAAACAAAAAAGAGTATAGGGTTCTTACCTTTAACCCCTTGACTAAATTCCAGAGTGAGTTAGTAGAAATCCTCAGGGCCGCTTATGAAGGCGGCATCATCCCAAAAAGGTTATTAGACATCCATCAAAAAATGTGCCCAAGACTAGCTACATTTTATCTCATACCCAAGATCAATAAAGACCCCCTAGATCCACCGGGGAGACCTATAGTGTCAGCTAATGAGGGTTTGTGTGAGACCATCTGTAAAATTATTGATCACTTTCTGAGTCCCCTGGTTGTACAACTATCGGCCTTTATAAAGGACACCACTGCAGCTTTGAGGCATTTTGAGGGCCTACAACTGTCTGGTGAAATGATATTTGTCACTGCTGACGTGGAAGCACTTTATTCGTCCATTAAACATCAGGATGGCTTGAGAGCTGTATCTAGATATTTAACAGCTAGTAATATCGATAAGGGTATGTCAGAATTAATTATTACTCTATTAGAGTTTGTTCTGACACATAACATTTTTTCCTTCAATGGCAAAATTTACCTCCAATTGCAAGGTACAGCAATGGGGGCGGCCTGTGCCCCCTCATATGCTAACCTTTTCATGGGAGCATGGGAATGGAGTATCTTTCAGGAGAATGAGACTCCGGGTATAGAGCATGTTCAAAACTGGGTCAGGTTCATAGATGATGTTATGTTCATATGGGAAGGATCGATACAAGAACTTAAATTATTCATGGCAAGACTCAATGAGAATGACCAAAATATCCGTTTAACATATAAATTCGGAAGAAATATTGAGTTTCTCGACTTATCAATTTCAGCATCTCCTGAGGGTATTATTAATACCACACTATATAGAAAACCGACAGCCACAAATGCACTCCTACATGCATCTTCATCGCACCCTAAGGCAACAATTGATGGAATACCTATTGGACAGTTTCTACGGCTTAAAAGAATCTGTTCTGAAGACTCGCAGTTTGAAAAAGAATCGAGAGATTTGAAAGGAAGATTCCAGGAACGGGGATATAACCGTAGAATTATCCAAAAAGGATACATTAGAGCCAAAAACACCTCTCGTGATCAACTACTTCAAGATAAACCAACTCGTAGTAGATCAGGGACACCGACAATCAGGTAAGATTTATAACCAACTTTTCAAACAACTGGTATAGCCTTAAAAAGATTGTTCAAAAACATTGGCAGATTCTATTTACGGATCATTCCTTGAGGAAGATCTTACCATCACAACCCTCTATGGTGGCAAAACGATCACCTAGTTTACGCGATATTCTCGTTCATAGTACCTACGACCCAAAAAGAGGGTTAAATCAACAAAAATGTAAAGAAAAGGAGGGTTTCTTCCCATGCGGATTATGTAAGAGATGTTCTAATATGAAAAAGTGTTTTTCATTTAATAATCATGATGATACCAAGAGATTTCAGATTAGAGCTCATATTACCTGCTCCAGTAAGGGAGTGATTTATTATGGTGAATACCCATGCCAGAAGATCTATATAGGCCTTACGAGTCGTGAGTTAAAAATAAGGGTCCGAGAACACTGTATTGATATTGCCAAAGCCAAAAATTCCCAAGATATTACCTCCTTGAAAACACTGCCCAGGCATTTCAAGAAATTTCATTCATGCAACCCTAACTTGTTGTTGGTTAAAGGAATCGACATAGTAAATTTGGGCTTTAGGGGAGGTGACATCCATAAAAGACTGGCCAAGAAGGAGTGCCAGTGGATATATCGATTGGGGACCATGGCCCCACAAGGCCTAAATGAAAGCTTTGGTTTTGGGGCATTCCTTTAGTTCCTTTGGCTGTGTAAATTTTCTGAGTCGTTACTGGTAGATGTGGATGGCATTGGAAGTGGGAGGGGTAGGGATAATTTTTTATGGTTTTTTATGGTTTTGTATTTATTTTTTGTTATTCATTAATATTTTCTTCTAGTTTCTTTAGATATTAAAAATTTTATTGCGGTGAATCAATATATGGAAGGCATCTGTAAGGTTCTTTGTACATGTTCTTGAAACTCAGTTTTCCGTCAGCCATTTTGCTTTCTGTCTTGCTGCAGCTATCTTGCCCTCAGTCAATATGGAGTTTTCAGCTTTCATGTTCCCGCCCTGATTCTCTCCCTCTTGCTTCTTAAGCAGCCACAGCTGAGCAATCAGTGCTTCAGAATCTAGCCTGCAGTGAACCTGTGACCTGACTCCTGGAAGCCTTGGACTATGTACTCCAGCTATTCCTACTGAGGAACTCTGAACACTTGTGGACTCTGGAACCCTGCTCTTTGAAAGATCCACGTTTGCATGGACTTACGGTAACAGAGAAGAAGATCCTGAACCTGTTGTGGAGAGTGATTGCTGAGCTTAAGTTACTCTGGCCTGCTGTGTCTCCTGCTTCTGTATCTGCAAACTGTGTGACTATTTTTGCCACTTGTATGAAGTAATACAAGACCTTCTATATCAAACCTGTGTCTCATGTATTTTCATCGCACCCAAGCACAAGACGCTATATGAACTGTACTACATACATTACAAGATTCTGAAGCCGAACGTTAGTGTCTGCTGGTCTGGAAAGGCTGTGTCTGCTGTAACTGTGGATATCAGACGTCCAGTTGTACTTTCTGTGATGACAGTGGTTGTGACTTCTCACAACCATTCCAGGTGAGCAATTCCCTTAAGTTTTTTTTTCTGCAGTGTTACCACAGGTAAACACTATTGTTTTTTTTTTTTTTTTCTCTTCCCTCTTTTGTGTCTGCTGTAACTGTGGATATCAGATGTCCGGTTGAACTTTCTGTGATGATAGTGGTTGTGACTTCTCACAACCATTCCAGGTGAGCAGTTCCCTTAATTTTTTTTTCTCTCTGCAGTGTTACCACAGGTAAACACTATTGTTTTTTTTTTCTTTTCTCCTCTCCTTCCAGTACTCCTGTCTTAAAAGATCTGGAAAATGGAGGCCCGCATAAAGGAACTTTGCGGAGTGACTGATAATATCCTTGCAGATTTACAGACTATAAAAACCCGTTTTACAAACCTACAGGACCTCACTAATCACAATTTGCAAGTGTTTGGACAGACTGCCCAGGATTTGCGAGCCAGGATTGAGGTTCTAGAGGAGCGAGTCCAGGCTCCTGCCGTAGCCCCAAGTTCTGGGATTCCCAAGTTGCCCCCTTTTCGTTTTGGCGGTGAACGTGAAAAATTCAGGGGATTTATTAACCAATGCAATCTGTTTTTTTCTGCACATGCTTCACAATTTCCCACTGAATGATCTAAAGTGCTTACTATAATTATGTTACTTACCAACAAGGCTTTGATGTGGGCAAACCCTCTGATTGAGACTGAGGATGAATGTTTGGATCATCTTGATGCTTTCATTTCAGCCATGGGGCAGGTGTTTGATGACCCCAATCGAGGTGCAACAGCTGAAGCAGCCATGTTAACTTTGCGCCAAGGTAAGCACTCGGTAGCCGAATATGCCTTGGATTTCAGGAGATGGGCCCTTGATACCACCTGGGACAGTTCCGCCAAAAAATCTATTTTTCGAAAGGGGTTGTCTCCACTAATTAAGGATGAACTTGCTCGTGCCGACCCTCTCACTGCGTTAGGTGACTTTATTAACTACTGCATCCGTATTGATGCTCGCCTGACTGAACGCAGGCAAGAGAGATGGTTCGAAAGCAATCGCACTAACCTTTTCCTACCTTCCTCCCCAGCTAAGGAACCTTTGAGTAGGATCACACGGGAACCTGAACCTGAACCCATGCAGGTAGACTCTTTACAAAGACGGGTTAGTGATGCACGCAAGGAACATCGTTTTAAGGAAAATCTATGTTTCTATTGTGGTAAGTCAGGGCACTTCATTATAAACTGCCCCAGCCGTTCTCGTAAGACTACTGCAGCACTCATTCACTGTGAGTGTTGCGAGAGGAGATCTGTCAGGTCCGAGCCTCAGGCTCCAGAGAGATCTGCAGCAACAGATCTTGATTTCTCGGACTTAAACTCCGTTACTTCTGAGGACGATGACTGTGTAAACGCTGCAATTTTTCAAGTTTCCTCAGCGGTGTCCCAGCTGAGTTGTAGGAAAAACAATTCTCATTGCTTCCTTTCCATCAAACTCTGGGTTAACTCAGTCTGGGTGTCTAGCTCTGCTATGATCGACTCAGGGGCAAGTGGGAATTTTATGGATGTCTCCTTTGCTCTGAAACAGGGGATACGTTCAGTGAAGAAGGCTACTCCAGTACAGATGGAAACTGTGGATGGCTCCCTGCTGAC
The DNA here is from genome assembly GCA_033576555.1 of Oophaga sylvatica. NCBI lineage: Eukaryota > Metazoa > Chordata > Amphibia > Anura > Dendrobatidae > Oophaga > Oophaga sylvatica. The sequence goes on along the minus strand of JARQOD010000005.1, from coordinate 400,979,100 downwards.
CTCTGGACCAGTGGATCAGGAAACGGAGCCTTTGAGGGTCCTTATGGGTAAAGATCATCAAGAGAAACTGTCCTTTATGCTTATCTCTTCTCCCCACTTTCCCATTATTCTAGGGCTACCATGGCTGCAGGCTCAGAACCCTACCATTAACTGGGAGACCAAGGAATTACACTTTCCAGAGAAACAGATGAGTCCAGAAGTTTCAGCTTGCTCTGTTCCTAAAGGAACCATGTCAGTCCCTGAACTGCCAGCTGTATACCAGAACTATGTGGATTTATGTGACAAGAAGAACGCTGACCAGCTTCCCCCTCACCGTCCATATGATTGTCCAATTGAATTATTGCCTGGAGCAGAGATACCTTTTGGTAAGATCTACCCCCTGGCGGGGCCTGAGCTAAAGGCTTTAAAGGATTACATAGACGAAAATCTAGCCAAGGGCTTCATACGCCCCTCTTCATCTCCTGCAGGTGCACCCATCTTCTTTGTGAAGAAGAAAGATGGATCTCTGAGACCCTGCGTAGACTATAGGGAACTCAATAAGATTACTATTAGAAACCGTTATCCATTGCCTTTAATCCCTGAGTTATTGGAGAGAGTGCGGCATGCCAAAATTTTCTCTAAATTGGATCTCCGTGGGGCCTATAACTTGGTCCGTATTAGACCTGGGGATGAATGGAAGACTGCATTCAGGTCACGCTATGGACACTTTGAATATCTAGTTATGCCTTTTGGTCTGAGTACCGCCCCAGCCACTTTCCAACACTTGGTGAATGACATCTTCAGGGATCTCCTAGATACATTCGTGGTGATTTATTTGGATGATATTCTAATTTTTTCTAACTCCACAGAGGAACATCATGGACATGTGAGAATGGTCTTGGAACGTCTAAGACAAAACCATCTTTACATCAAACTTGAAAAGTGTGAATTCCATAGGACCGAAATTCAATTTCTGGGGTATGTACTGTCTACACAAGGAATTAGTATGGATGGAAGTAAGACCCAAGCCATCAAGGATTGGCCAAGTCCTAGAAATGTGAAGGAGGTGCAGCGCTTCATCGGGTTTGCCAATTTCTATAGACGTTTCATTAGGAATTTCTCTGAGGTAGTGTCACCTATCACCCAACTTACCCGGAAAGAGTCTAGGTTCTCCTGGACTCCCCAAGCCCAGGAAGCATTTTCTCGTCTAAAAGATAAATTTACCACCGCACCTATCTTGGTACATCCCAACCCCGAACTTGCCTTCATAATAGAGGTGGATGCTTCAGATTGTGCCGTTGGAGCTATACTCTCTCAGAGAACAGGTGAGAAGAATGTCTTGCATCCCTGTGCCTTCTTTTCCCAGCAGTTGTCTTCGGCTGAGAGGAACTACGATGTGGGCAATAGAGAGTTGTTGGCCATTATTGCCGCCTTCAAAGAATGGAGACACCTTCTTCAGGGAGCTGCACAGCAAATAGTCGTCCTGACAGACCATCGTAACCTTGAATTTATCAGGTCGGCTAAGTGCCTGACTCCTCGCCAGGCTCGCTGGAATCTTTTCTTAAACCAATTTAATTTTGTCATTTCTTATAGACCAGGATCGCGCAATGGAAAGGCTGATGCACTCTCTAGGATTCATTCAGCAGAGACCCGTCCACTTGCTCCTCCTAAGACTATTCTTCCTGACTCTAGATTCCTGGGAGTGATTCATAATCAAGACCTACTTAAGGACATCAAGGAAGCATACCATGCAGATTCCTTGTTGGCACAACCCCCAAGGGACGTAAGTCTTGTCTTTAAGAATGGTGTGTGGATTCTGGGACAACGTCTGTATATTCCTGAAACAGTCAGATTGAGAGTATTGCAACTCATTCACGATTCCAAGATAGCTGGGCATAGAGGAATTCTAAAGACACAGGAATTTCTTTCTCGTTTCTTTTGGTGGCCCACTTGCAGGAAGGATGTTTTAAACTATGTCACTTCATGTGAAAGTCTGTGCAAGATGCAAAACACCTCGCTCCTCACCAACTGGTCTGTTACAACCTCTTCCCACCCCGTCCCGCCCGTGGGGATCCATTTCTATGGACTTCATTGTGGAGTTACCAACCTCTCAAGGGAAAAACACCATTCTAGTGGTGGTTGATCGTTTAACAAAGGCAGCTCATTTTATTCCTTGTGTCGGCTTACCCACTGCAAAACAGACATCAGATTTGATGATTAAGGATGTGTTTCGCTTACATGGAGTACCGGATGAGGTTATTTCGGATCGAGGGGTGCAATTCACTTCAAGGTTTTGGCAAAATTTCTGTGCAGCATTGGACATTAAAGTAAACCTTTCTTCTGCTTTTCATCCCCAGACTAATGGACAGACCGAACGAACCAATCAAACTCTGGAGCAGTATCTCCGCTGCTTTATCTGCCACCTACAGGATGATTGGGTGGATCTACTTCCATTGGCTGAGTTCTCTTATAACAACTCTCAGAGCGCCTCCACTAAGCAGTCTCCTTTTTACTCCAATCTAGGTTATCATCCTAACATTCTTCCACGATTTCCCATAGAAACGCCTTTACCAGCAGTGGCCGAAAGAATCACGTCTTTACAGAAGAATATGGATCTTCTAAAGGAGAATCTGGAATTGGCTCAGGAAAGGTACAAGAAAGCAGCAGATAAATTTCGTAAACCTGCACCAGCTTTCAAGGTAGGAGACCTGGTCTGGCTGTCAACCAGAAATCTTAAGTTAAGGATTCCATCGTCTAAGTTGGGACATAAGTACATTGGACCCTATAAAATCAGTAAAATTATAAGTGCCGTTGCTTGTCGTCTTCAACTGCCTAAAACTATGAGAATCCACCCTGTCTTTCATGTATCCCTACTAAAGGCTGCAACACCCAATACGTTTCCTGGACGTTCTTCTTCTTGCCCTGACCCAGTGCTAGTCGATGGTCAGGAAGAATTTGTGGTGGAAAGAATTCTAGATTCCAGGTTATACAGAAATCAGTTACAATATTTGATTAAATGGCAGGGCTACCCAGTGGAGGACAACTCATGGGAACCAGTCAATAACGTTAAGGCTCCTCGTTTGCTCCGCCAGTTTCATCAGAGGTACCCAGACAAGCCTGGTCTGAGGCCATCCGGAGGTTGTCCCTAAGGGGGAGTAATGTAAGGTTCTTTGTACATGTTCTTGAAACTCAGTTTTCCGTCAGCCATTTTGCTTTCTGTCTTGCTGCAGCTATCTTGCCCTCAGTCAATATGGAGTTTTCAGCTTTCATGTTCCCGCCCTGATTCTCTCCCTCTTGCTTCTTAAGCAGCCACAGCTGAGCAATCAGTGCTTCAGAATCTAGCCTGCAGTGAACCTGTGACCTGACTCCTGGAAGCCTTGGACTATGTACTCCAGCTATTCCTACTGAGGAACTCTGAACACTTGTGGACTCTGGAACCCTGCTCTTTGAAAGATCCACATTTGCATGGACTTACGGTAACAGAGAAGAAGATCCTGAACCTGTTGTGGAGAGTGATTGCTGAGCTTAAGTTAATCTGGCCTGCTGTGTCTCCTGCTTCTGTATCTGCAAACTGTGTGACTATTTTTGCCACTTGTATGAAGTAATACAAGACCTTCTATATCAAACCTGTGTCTCATGTATTTTCATCGCACCCAAGCACAAGACGCTATATGAACTGTACTACATACATTACAGCATCGTTGTCAAATGTTTGGCACATTTCTAATCTGCATCTTACCTAAGTGAAAGTAGGACTAATCTAATGGCAAAGTCTGTCTAAATGTTGAGAGGACCGAAGAAATGAACCTACTACAAGACCACCTAATTTCGAACGATTTGCATGAAGAGATATATTATACTAATGTATAGGGTATTTAAAAGCCCTTTTAAATCTCTAAAAAAATGTTGGTTGTTTTGTAATGGTTATCTCTTTATTATTATATTTCTTTCATTTGGCCGTCATAATATTGTAAACACTTGTCTGTATATATTACATATCTATTCTTTTGACAGCTAATCGTCTAACAAGACATATTTATTTCGATGTATTATGCTTACCTGAGGTGGAACATCTCACGTCATTGGCTGAGCGCATCTGCTGATCACGAACCCATTTGGAATAGCGGCTGCGGTCTATTGGTGTAGTAAATGGTGTGTGTCATCACTGACGCTACACTGTTCCTCCCACTGACCGCGCCCCCTGTTCTCCCTTAGTGATATGGGCTTGATGGATCGGCGCATGCGCCAAGCGGTTAATTACGTGAGAGACTGACCCATCTCCTCCTATTGGATATTGCGATGCTTAGGGGAGTTTCCTTTCTTCCCTGATGATAGTGATGTAGTTTTGCGCATGCGCCAAGCCAAGGACGACGCAATGTGATGCGATGTCCGGTTCATCTCTCTGATTGGTGGCCTGTAGCCTCTGGGCGTCGCTGCATAAGTTTACTTTCACTTTGAAAAAAGAATACGCAGTTTTAGTATGACGCCTTATTAGTCTGTGTAGTGTTGGCCACCAATGTTTTCTCTTAGCGATATGGATTTGATTGATCGGCGCATGCGCTGAGCTATTAACTACGTAAGAGATTGACCCATCTCCTCCTATTGGGTATTGCGATGCTTAGGGTAGTTCTCTTTCTTTCCCGATGATAGTGATGCAGTTTTGCGCATGCGCCAAGCCAAGGATGACGTAATATGATGCGATGTCCGGTTCATCCGTCTGATTGGTGGCCTGTAGCCTCTGGGCGTCGCTGCATAAGTTTACTTTCGTTTCGAAAAAAGAATACCCCGCTTTAGTGTGGCGCTTAATTAGTCTGTGTAGTGCTGGCCACCAATGAGAGGATTTGGATCGTAATTACCTATCCAATTGGATCACTGCTATGATGTATTTAACCTGGCGTCTCCCCTTCCCTGACACGCCTCCCGAAGAAGGTTTGCGAAACGCGCGTCGGGGCAGCAGGGACGCCAAGACTATCACGAACAGCCCAAAGGTAATAGCATATGTTAAACTATTTTAGCAGTCAGAAGGCATACCAACTATGCACTTTAGGGGTTTTACATGCCTTAAATAGATCTTAGAGTAGTGACATCTTATAAGTAACACCTCCTTTTCAAGTGTATTGTTTAGAAAGACCTGTTGTAAGTGCAGCATATTGGTGCCTCACTGCATTAGTAATTATAAATCCTTATTTGGGCTGTATTTTTGTTTTAGTGAAGTCTATGTTTGTATGTTCCTGATTTTTGTATTTTTTGTGCTGTTTCAGTATAATATTAAGATTTTATAACTTTTTTCAATAAAAATTACTATTTTTGCAAATTTGGTTATCCTTAATTTTATTTACCAATATGTAGGTAAAGGTTTTTGTGAGCTATATCTATTGCATAAGGATTGTTGACCCCATTGAATTAGGGGCTTTATTACGGTTAGGACTAAAATTGTGAATTATTGAATCTATGTACTGTTGTTCAAACAGAGTCCGCTTATTCATGGATTTTAAAGCCAAAGAAAGTTCTTGGCAAGCTAGTGCTTCAGATATTTTTGGAAAAGGATCTGATTCTGCATCCACTTCCACTGCCAGTATACATCAAGAGGTTATTAGGAGATACAGAAATGCCACACATAAAAAAATGAAAATCAGGTGGACTAAGGTAACTTTAGAGAATTATGTCACACAAAAAATAGTCCCTAGGGGACTGAGGATCAATACATTCCCAACTTTCGATTTAGAAGATGAGGAACTTATTAAAAGATGGATAACGGCAGCCAATAATTGCTCTCTTGAATTCATCAATATTATTATTGAGAAAAATGTTAGTACCTTGAAAAAAGTGGAGAATGAAATTGAAACTCTACAAAAACAACTTTTACAAGAGTTAAAAGCAGATAGTTTCCAAGATATGGTAAAAAATTTGGAGAAGGATCTTGAGAGATGGGAAGGTACGATCAGCCAGGATAAAAGAAAGAAGTATGAACGGGATCTCAATGATTTTCAATCAAATAAAATTTTCCGCTGGCAGATTCGTAAAATTACAACTCAAAGAAATGTTTCTAGAAGTGCCTCATCTATCTCACTATCTTCTATGAGTGAAAGTGGGGAGACATACAGGGAAGACAGAAGGGGTCCAAGAACCCGTCAGTATTATAAGAGAAGAAATCCAGAGAGATCCTACCAACGCGATGCCGATTGTAGGAACGACACAGTGAAGGTAATTAACTTATCCACACATATTCTTACTGACTCCCAAAGAGAGGTTTTGCAGAAGGGGTTCACCTTTTCCCCTTCATCTAATTTAGACGCGTTTACCACAATAAAGGATCTTCATCTTTTTGCGAGGAAGCTTGTCTTGAAAAAGTTGCATTACAAGGGTGAATACAATGATGGTGGATTTAACAATGAGGAGAGGGAAGCATTAGAAGTTTTGGAATCCTTGTTACAAGAAAACGAATCTTCAGTAAGTAGCTTTCCTATTGATTTGATCGGAAAGGCAAAAAAATTCCCTCCCCTCTCCCTGGTGCCAGCTGTTGATACTTTCACCAAGATGGTATCGTTGGATATTGAGAATCTGATCAAAACCAAAATTGGCAGACCTCATAACAATCTGAAAGTTGAGGAAAGAAAGGCATTAGAGGAATTAACTAGTTGGGATGATGTCGTCTTCAAGGTGGCCGATAAAGGAGGCAATGTTGTAATTTGGCCCAACAGCATGTATGAGATCCAAGCGGATAGACTGTTGCAAAACAAAAAAGAGTATAGGGTTCTTACCTTTAACCCCTTGACTAAATTCCAGAGTGAGTTAGTAGAAATCCTCAGGGCCGCTTATGAAGGCGGCATCATCCCAAAAAGGTTATTAGACATCCATCAAAAAATGTGCCCAAGACTAGCTACATTTTATCTCATACCCAAGATCAATAAAGACCCCCTAGATCCACCGGGGAGACCTATAGTGTCAGCTAATGAGGGTTTGTGTGAGACCATCTGTAAAATTATTGATCACTTTCTGAGTCCCCTGGTTGTACAACTACCGGCCTTTATAAAGGACACCACTGCAGCTTTGAGGCATTTTGAGGGCCTACAACTGTCTGGTGAAATGATATTTGTCACTGCTGACGTGGAAGCACTTTATTCGTCCATTAAACATCAGGATGGCTTGAGAGCTGTATCTAGATATTTAACAGCTAGTAATATCGATAAGGGTATGTCAGAATTAATTATTACTCTATTAGAGTTTGTTCTGACACATAACATTTTTTCCTTCAATGGCAAAATTTACCTCCAATTGCAAGGTACAGCAATGGGGGCGGCCTGTGCCCCTCATATGCTAACCTTTTCATGGGAGCATGGGAATGGAGTATCTTTCAGGAGAATGAGACTCCGGGTATAGAGCATGTTCAAAACTGGGTCAGGTTCATAGATGATGTTATGTTCATATGGGAAGGATCGATACAAGAACTTAAATTATTCATGGCAAGACTCAATGAGAATGACCAAAATATCCGTTTAACATATAAATTCGGAAGAAATATTGAGTTTCTCGACTTATCAATTTCAGCATCTCCTGAGGGTATTATTAATACCACACTATATAGAAAACCGACAGCCACAAATGCACTCCTACATGCATCTTCATCGCACCCTAAGGCAACAATTGATGGAATACCTATTGGACAGTTTCTACGGCTTAAAAGAATCTGTTCTGAAGACTCGCAGTTTGAAAAAGAATCGAGAGATTTGAAAGGAAGATTCCAGGAACGGGGATATAACCGTAGAATTATCCAAAAAGGATACATTAGAGCCAAAAACACCTCTCGTGATCAACTACTTCAAGATAAACCAACTCGTAGTAGATCAGGGACACCGGACAATCAGGTAAGATTTATAACCAACTTTTCAAACAACTGGTATAGCCTTAAAAAGATTGTTCAAAAACATTGGCAGATTCTATTTACGGATCATTCCTTGAGGAAGATCTTACCATCACAACCCTCTATGGTGGCAAAACGATCACCTAGTTTACGCGATATTCTCGTTCATAGTACCTACGACCCAAAAAGAGGGTTAAATCAACAAAAATGTAAAGAAAAGGAGGGTTTCTTCCCATGCGGATTATGTAAGAGATGTTCTAATATGAAAAAGAGTTTTTCATTTAATAATCATGATGATACCAAGAGATTTCAGATTAGAGCTCATATTACCTGCTCCAGTAAGGGAGTGATTTATTATGGTGAATACCCATGCCAGAAGATCTATATAGGCCTTACGAGTCGTGAGTTAAAAATAAGGGTCCGAGAACACTGTATTGATATTGCCAAAGCCAAAAATTCCCAAGATATTACCTCCTTGAAAACACTGCCCAGGCATTTCAAGAAATTTCATTCATGCAACCCTAACTTGTTGTTGGTTAAAGGAATCGACATAGTAAATTTGGGCTTTAGGGGAGGTGACATCCATAAAAGACTGGCCAAGAAGGAGTGCCAGTGGATATATCGATTGGGGACCATGGCCCCACAAGGCCTAAATGAAAGCTTTGGTTTGGGGCATTCCTTTAGTTCCTTTGGCTGTGTAAATTTTCTGAGTCGTTACTGGTAGATGTGGATGGCATTGGAAGTGGGAGGGGTAGGGGTAATTTTTTATGGTTTTTTATGGTTTTGTATTTATTTTTTGTTATTCATTAATATTTTCTTCTAGTTTCTTTAGATATTAAAAATTTTATTGCGGTGAATCAATATATGGAAGGCATCGTTGTCAAATGTTTGGCACATTTCTAATCTGCATCTTACCTAAGTGAAAGTAGGACTAATCTAATGGGCAAAGTCTGTCTAAATGTTGAGAGGACAGAAGAAATGAACCTACTACAAGACCACCTAATTTCGAATGATTTGCGTGAAGAGATATATTATACTAATGTATAGGGTATTTAAAAGCCCTTTTAAATCTCTAAAAAAATGTTGGTTGTTTTGTAATGGTTATCTCTTTATTATTATATTTCTTTCATTTGGCCGTCATAATATTGTAAACACTTGTCTATATAAATTACATATCTATTCTTTTGACAGCTAATCGTCTAACAAGACATATTGATTTCGATGTATTATGCTTACCTGAGGTGGAACATCTCACGTCATTGGCTGAGCGCATCTGCTGATCACGAACCCATTTGGAATAGCGGCTGCGGTCTATTGGTGTAGTAAATGGTGTGTGTCATCACTGACGCTACACTGTTCCTCCCACTGACCGCGCCCCCTGTTCTCCCTTAGTGATATGGGCTAGATGGATCGGCGCATGCGCCAAGCGGTTAATTACGTGAGAGACTGACCCATCTCCTCCTATTGGATATTGCGATGCTTAGGGGAGTTTCCTTTCTTCCCCGATGATAGTGATGTAGTTTTGCGCATGCGCCAAGCCAAGGACGACGCAATGTGATGCGATGTCCGGTTCATCTCTCTGATTGGTGGCCTGTAGCCTCTGGGCGTCGCTGCATAAGTTTACTTTCACTTTGAAAAAAGAATACGCAGTTTTAGTATGACGCCTTATTAGTCTGTGTAGTGTTGGCCACCAATGTTTTCTCTTAGCGATATGGACTTGATTGATCGGCGCATGCGCTGAGCTGTTAACTACGTAAGAGATTGACCCATCTCCTCCTATTGGGTATTGCGATGCTTAGGGTAGTTCTCTTTCTTTCCCGATGATAGTGATGCAGTTTTGCTCATGCGCCAAGCCAAGGATGACGTAATATGATGTGATGTCCGGTTCATCCCTCTGATTGGTGGCCTGTAGCCTCTGGGTGTCGCTGCATAAGTTTACTTTCGTTTTGAAAAAAGAATACGCAGTTTTAGTGTGGCGCTTAATTAGTCTGTGTAGTGCTGGCCACCAGTGAGAGGATTTGGATCGTAATTACCTATCCAATTGGATCACTGCTATGATGTATTTAACCTGGCGTCTCCCCTTCCCTGACACGCCTCCCGAAGAAGGTTTGCGAAACGCGCGTCGGGGCAGCAGGGACGCCAGGACTATCACGAACAGCCCAAAGGTAATAACATATGTTAAACTATTTTGGCAGTCAGAAGGCATACCAACTATGCACTTTAGGGGTTTTACATGCCTTAAATAGATCTTAGAGTAGTGACATCTTATAAGTAACCCCTCCTTTTCAAGTGTATTGTTTAGAAAGACCTGTTGTAAGTGCAGCATATTGGTGCCTCACTGCATTAGTAATTATAAATCCTTATTTGGGCTGTATTTTTGTTTTAGTGAAGTCTATGGTTGTATGTTCCTGATTTTTGTATTTTTTGTGCTGTTTCAGTATAATATTAAGATTTTATAACTTTTTTCAATAAAAATTACTATTTTTGCAAATTTGGTTATCCTTAATTTTATTTACCAATATGTATGTAAAGGTTTTTGTGAGCTATAGTATAATAGCCGCTAATTCATCCCCGGCTATACTGTAAAATCACACTGACAGCTTTAATAAAGAATAGAAACAATACATATACACACATAGAATACATATATATATATATATATATATATATATATATATATGTGTGTGTCATTGTGACATATATATATATATATATATAAATATATTTATAGTTCATACACTTCTGCATACTGTAATAGCCGTTAATTCAATTGCCGGCTTTTGTGAAATTACAGACCCAACATGAAATGACACATGGTTTACATACAGTTAACCATGTCATTTCATGTAGTTTGATATCTGTTTTTCACTAACAATTACATGAGTGTATGTGTGCAAAATTTCACACATGTAGGGGTTAATGAAAGGTGTAAATTCGTTGACAAAAAATGCGTGGGCTCCCGCCCTATTTTCTCAACCAGAAAGACAAAGCCAGCGAGTGGGGGCAGATAATCTTAGCCTAGGGAGGGTGCATTTATTTTGTTCCCCCCCTGGCTACTAACATCTGCCCCCAGCCACCCCAGAAAAGGCAAATCTATAATTAGATTTGCCCTTTCTGGCACTTTGCCGGTCTATTCCCATTGCCCTGTAGCGGTGGCAAATGGGTTAATAATGGGTTAAAGCCACCTTACTATTGAAAGGTGAGTTTAAGCCAGGTTAATAATTGAGAGTTGTCAATTAGACAACTCTCAATTATTAATCCTATTGAAGTAAATAAAAAAAAACACACATTAAGTATAAATAATTTTAATGAAATAAAAACACATTTTTTTGACCATCTTTTATTTAACTCTTAATCCTTGCGAAGCCCTTGATCTCCTATAATAAAGAAAAAATAATAAAACAACATTATTCGTACCTATCCGGCGATCTGTCACGTCCCACGCTGTAATCCTTCACAAAGGGTTAACTAGCTTTAAGCCAAGCAGTGCAGCTAATGCTGCCTGCTCAGCTGAAAGCTCCTGAATGAATGAACTTATCTCCGGCCCCACAGGAGAGGATGTGATTACTGTGTGAAGCTTAATTGATAGCTTCCCACAGAAATCAGTTCACTTCAGGTCAGCGGGGACTCCCTCTGACGTCACTGATGCTGTGCGGTGTCCCCGCTGACCTGAAGTGAACTGATTTCTGTGGGAAGCTATCAATTAAGCTTCACACAGTAATCACATCCTCTCCTGTCACTGGGAAAGGAGCTCATTCATTCAGGAGCTTTCAGCTGAGCAGGCAGCATTACTTGCGCTGATTGGCTGAAAGCTAGTTAACCCTTTGTGAAGGATTACAGTGTGGGACGTGACAGATCACTGGAAAGGTAAGAATAATGTTGCTTTTTTTTTTTTATTATTACAGGACATCAAGGGAATCGAGGATTGCCAGTAAAATAAAATATGGTCAAAAACTGTGTGTTTATTTCATTAAAATTATTTTTCATTAATGTGTGCGTGTGTATTTTTTAACCATTTCATATAATAGGATTAATAATTGATAGTTGTCTAATTGACAACTCTCAATTATTAACCTGGCTTAAAGTCACCTTTCAATAGCAAGGTGGCTTTAACCCATTATTAACCCATTCGCCACAGCTACAGGGCAATGGGAATAGACCGGCAAAGTGCCAGAAAGGGTCGAATCTAATTATAGATTTGCCTTTTCTGGGGTGTCTGGGGTCAGATGTTAGTAGCCGGGGGGGCACAAAATAAATGCACCCTCCCTGGGCTGTTATTATCTGCCCCCACTCGCTTGCTTTGTCTGTCTGGTTTAGAAAATAGCGCGGTAGCCCACGCATTTTTTTTTCAACTAATTTACACCTTTAATTAACCCCTACATGTCTGCAATTTTGCACACATACACTCATGTAATTGTAACTTAAAACTATATATCAAACTACATGAAATGACATGGTTAACTGTATGTAAACCATGTGTCATTTCATGTCGGGTCTGTAACTTCACAAAAGCCGGTAATTGAATTAGCGGCTATTACAGTATGTAGAAGTGTATGAACTATAAATATATATATATATATATATATATATGTCACAATGACATATATATATATATATATTTATATATGTATTCTATGTGTGTATATGTATTGTTTCTATTCTTTATTAAAGCTGTCAGTGTGATTTTACAGTATAGCCGGGGATGAATTAGCGGCTATTATACTATGTAGAAGTGTATGACCTATATATATATATATATATATATATATATATATATATATATATATATATATATGTGTATATGTATTCTTTCCATTCTTTATTAAAGCTGTCAGTGTGATTTTACAGTATAGCCAGGGATGAATTAGCGGCTATTATACTATGTAGAAGTGTATAACCTACATATATTATATATATATATATATATATATATGTTACAATGACATGTATATATGTATATATATATGTATTTTATGTGTGTATATGTATTCTTTCCATTCTTTATTAAAGCTGTCAGTGTGATTTTACAGTATAGCCGGGGATGAATTAGCGGCTATTATACTATGTAGAAGTGTATGACCTATATATATATATATAATATATATATATATATATATATATATTGTAAGCTTTTCAGGGGATATAGCTCTGGGATCGCCATCTTGGGGAAACGGAGTGGCATAAAGAGTCCATTCACAGACAGCAGTTCTGGTAAAAACTGGCCGCAACCAGTTTTATTAAAGTCCACAGCAAACAGAACATAATCAAAACCAAATCATAAACATAAATCCTGGGCTTCTCCAGCCACTCACTACACATAGATAATTTCCCTTTCTATCCGGGTCCAGACTCTAACAGCCTGGCCCCAAAACAACACATATAATCTGTAGTTACCAGCGTGGTTTTCCTAGAATCTCCTCTTTGTGTCTGAATGGCACACTTAGCATCCAGACTGAGAGAGTTCTCCTTATATTCAGTGATTACCAGCATGGAGTGTCGCAGAGACTCCTCTTGTGTCCGGGGCACCTCGAGCACCCCGACTGAGAGAGCTCACCTCCCGGAGACTCCTTCTGTGTCTGGACTCCTATCCAGACTAAGCGAGCTCACCTGTCTGTGTTCGCAGACACCTACTTCTGGTTTCCTAATTAACACCTGAGTGGTTTCAGGCCTGAGCTGCAAGCGTGTACTGAATGGAAGGTGTAGTGACCTTTCTCTACCACTAGGTTTACAAAGCCATACATTTCCCTTATACCAGTCAGCAAAGTACCTAGGTGAAATGTACACCCCATTCAATACATATGCTTTCACTGTCTCACAATATATATATAATTATTTGCTTTTTGTGTACATTTTTTTTACAATGTGATTTTTACATGACTTTTTACATAGAGATAACTGCTCTATGTAAACAGTCATGTTAAAATCGCATTGCATACATATGGAAAACTGATGGAAAACGGATGGAGCGATTAAAAATCGCATACAAATCGCATGACAATCACATGATAATTGCATATATTCGGACCGTTTTTTCCATCCAGAAAACAGACCGTTTTTTTTTTTACACAAATGGGTATGAGCCCTTAGAGGCACATAATGGCTGATAAAATCAGAGGTTATATGTCATGTAAAGGGAAAGATGTGGGCTCGTCGTGTGAGCCTGCATCACAGTCAGGGAGCTGGAGCATGATGATATGTCATGAAGGGGTTAAAGGAGTTTTCAGTTTTAAAATTATATATTTCCATGCGGTTCAAGATGTATATAAATAATAAATGGAGCTGTTAGTCTCTCTCCCCAGGAGCACCACAGCACAAATACAGAACATGTGACCGTTGCGGCTAATCACTAGGCACATTTTTTTTTTTTCAGTGCTTTGCCTCAGTATTTGTAAGTCAAACTCAGAATTTAACTAACGGAAAGATCTACACCTCTTATGTGCATCCGAATCACACCTGGTTTGACTTGCACATACTGAAGTGAAATATTGCTCTATTAAAGGGGTTATCCTATCCAAATCGATAAGTCTGCAGTCACTCTGTGGGACTGAAGACTTATGAATCCCCCAGCGCACACACTGCACTCTGCGAGGATTTGCTGGTTTCTGAGCTGGGACCAGAGGGTATGTATGAGTTATAGAAATAAGAAATAAGTCCAGCTCACCGTAATAGACATCTTTAGGTGTTTGGAGCACAGGAAATGGTGTGCCAAGGCGTAGAGCAATCACAAAACAGAAGAAAACCCAGCTCAACAAACTTGTGATCAAACTTCTTTGTTTATTCACCAAGAGTGCTCAGCAAAAGGTATAACAGCATCAGCATTGTAAGTTACATGATATGTGACATTGACGTGTTTCAGGTGGCTACACACCCTCAATCATACATACCCACCAGTCCTGTCTCAGAAACCGGCGAATCCTCACAGTGCACAGTGTGTGCCCTAGGGGAATTTATAAGTCTGCAGTCACAGAGAGTGACTGAACGTATCGACTTGAACTAGACAACCCCTATAAGCCAGATGCAGATGAGCAAATGAAAATTCATCTGATTTTCATGATGTTGTCATCCATGTGTCTGTATTTTACGTACATCTGACATTTGTGTGACATCCGTATTGTACACCGACATTTTAGCGATTTACATGATCCAATGATAGTTTCCAATGTTAATAATAGTATTGTAGCCGTAAAAATAATTTTTATTTTTCGTACCCATAGATTTAAATGGACCAGTCACATCTGATATATGAAAGAGAAAAGAACATGCTGTGATATTTTTCCACACATACACTTAGTCCATGTGAAAATACTATCATCTAAACAGCCAATTATAATAATAATTCGGGTCGGTTTTTACCGACCCTAGTGTTGCGATCGCCGTTATGAACGTATAATGGCGATCGCAAAAAAAAAAAAATCTGATGTGCCATTTAATTTATCTCTCCTCTGATGTGATCGCACATCAGAGGAGAGAGAAATAGGGTTCCCGATCCACCCCCATTCCTCCCGGTGGTCCTCGGGCCTTCCTGCGACCTTCGGTGGACGATGCCTTCTTCTTCCGGTCAGAAAATGGCTGGCGCATGCGTAGTGTGCCCGCCGCGATCTGCCAGGGGGGTTGGGCGATTTTCTCTGGGGTCTCGGCAGCCGGGGGTAGCCGAGACTCCAGAGAACATGACCCCGGGGTTGCGATCGCCATTATTAATAGTATAACGCCGACCGCAAAAAAAAATTAATTAATTTCTCTCCCCTCTGATGTGATCGCACATCAGAGGGGAGAGAAATAGGGTCCCCGGGTCCTTCGATGCCCCCCACGGTACCTTATGCACTGATTCAGTGGTCCCCTGGCCCCCCTCCTCCCTCCGGCAGAAAGATAATGGCAGGCGCATGCGCAGTGCGCCCGCCAAGATCTGACGGCCGGCACCCGGCAATCAATGAGAATTTTCTCATTGGCAGCTGGGTTTTTATTACTGTGGTAGACCCTATCACAGCAATCAAAAACCCCAATATTTGTAAATATGGCAGGACTTGGGCTGTGCTTTCTCTCTACTCTCCTTATAGTTGTTCTGGGAGAGAAGAGAGATAGACTACAGCTGAAGTGCCGCCCTGTCAGTGAAAAAAAATCATTTCTGTGTCCGCAAGCGTCCTAAAAATCCAATTATCCACCCCCGTTCTCCGTAATCCCTGCATCCCCATCCCCATTGTCAGGGGATTATAAAAAAAAAATATATATATTTTTTTAATAATTTTTTTAATACATTTTTTTTACAGTTAGGGTTAGGGTTACACGGGTTAGGGTTAGGGTTACACATATTAGGGTTAGGAAGAAAAAAAATACTAGAGTTATATTAGGGTTAGTATTTCATTAGGCAGGGAAATAAATAAAATGGCCCGCAGAACTTTCAGCACAGAGCAAGCTTACAGCCTGTTTTGCACCGGCAGTGAAAGAGAATCTGCCTCTGAAGCTAAGCAGCTTTTAGACAGTGACGACGACTCTTCCTCCATGGGATCCCCCAGCCCGATGGTAGTGGTGTCGGTCGTCACTGCTGAAGGTTCAGAGAACCAAGAACCGCAGTCCCCCCATCGATGTGGTATAATGACACCTCATTTTCCCCTCAAATTCCCCCTTTTTCTGGGGTCCCTGGAATAAGAGTAGATGTCGCCAATTTTACCCCATTGATTTTTTTCCAAATTTTTATTAGCCCCAAAGTCCTAGAATTAATCGTCCACCAAACAAACCTATATGCCCGACAATACATTTCCCAAAAACCCACTGCCTTTCATTCCCATTCCTGGATCCCCACAAATGTCCCCGAAATAAAAAAAAATTTAGGCCTTACCCTGAATAGGGGTTTAGTAAAAAAAAACACACTCCACTCTTACTGGGCAACAAAAGCTGTCCACAGAACCCTTGTATTTGCAGCCGTCGTGTCCCGAGTCTGTTACCAAGCCCTGATGAGATTCCTCCACTTCAGTGACAATTCCCCAAACGCCCCCAAGAACTGAGTCCAATTTTGATTGGCTAAATAAATTGAGGCCCCCTAATTTCCCTCCTACAAACTTCATTTCTAAATTCCTATAGCCCAGAGAAAAATGTGGCAGTCGACGAGTCCTTGATGAGCTACAAGGGCCGTCTGTCATTCTGCCAATTTATCCCCTTCAAGCGTGCCAAATATGGAATCAAATTATACAAAACTTGTGAGAGCTCATCAGGGTACACCTCCACCTTCCTAATTTATGAAGGTAGGGACCGCCAAATAAACCACCCAAACTGCCCCCAGACAATTGGCATCCCAGGCAAAATTGTCTGGGAGCTAATGACGCCCTTTCTAAATCAAGGGTACCATGTGTATATGGACAACTATTACACAAGCTCCCCCCGATATAAATCCCTCCACACTGCAAATACAGGGGCCTGTGGGACAGTCAGGAAAAACAGAGTGGGGTTTCTGTCACAGTTGGTGTCCAGATGTTTGGAAGTTACAAACTTCTTGCAGTGAAGTGGAATGACAGGAATGATGTCTACATGCTAACCACACTGCATGCGGACACCACTGTGACGGTCAGAGAGAGGGGTGCCACTAGGGACAAGGAAAAAAACGGTCTACGTCACAGGCTATAATAAATTTATGGGTGGCATTGACTTATCAGACCAGGTTCTGCAACCATACCTGGTCAAGCGGCAGACCAGGGCCTGGTAAAAAAAGGTGGCATTCTACCTTATTCAAACTGCCACATACAACAGCTTTGTCCTGTATAAAAAATCCAAAGGACCCCTTACATTCCTCCAGTTTCTGGAAAAAATTATTGAGGACCTCATGTTTGAGTCAATGGCACCGGGGGAAGCCTTCGAGTCTGAGGATTCCAGGAGACTTGCAGGGCGCCATTTTACTTACCCTGTCCCTGTCACTCCCACCCAAAGGTATCCTCAAAAACGATGCCAGGATTGCAGGAAGCATGGCAAACGGAGTGATTCCTGATACTATTGCCCCACATGCCCATCCCAACCAGGCCTTTGTATCTCCACCTGCTTTGAGACCTACCACACCACCTACAATTATTATTTTTTTTTATATAAGTTTTATTTTCTGCTTAGAGGCCCAGTAGAGTAATTTGGAACAAGTAATAGAGAATATTTTCATTAGTAGATCCCATTTACCCCATTCCACAATTAATTCCAACACTTGATCAATCCCATACCAAACTACTATTCCAAGAAATTCTCGTCCACGTACCCACGTCTGTACACTCCAGAGTGTGGCCCCACAAACATTCCTGAAAAGTCAGGTCATCTGAAAATTAATTCTACGACTTGATTACGCACAAACATTTTTGACCATTTATCTAACTTTGACTGTTTTTACGACTGTCTTGCTACACAAAACTTTGGCTTCCATTTATATTACTTATATTTATGTTAGTGATACGGGCATGATCATTTTATTGGAGGATTTCTAAAAATGAGAAAGTTCCGTACTTATACACTATGGGCTTTACTGTATGGTTCTTGCCGAACCTCTAGCACCAGACAATACTTTACAGATTCTGTAGGGGATTGGTTGTTTTGTACATATAGCAGTTCTGACCTTGGCGGATGGGAGCTTGCTATGGTGCACCACGTCTATTGGCACATTCGCCTCCATATAGGGATTGATGGAGCTGAAAGGACGTTATACGAGCAGTCTCTGAAAGTGTCTGCCATTCTAGCCCTGCTGGTGTTCTTTCATCTTTGGAACAAACTCAGCTTTGCCACGTAGCTGGCTGCATTTTCCTCCACATTTTGCCAGTCACTCCAGTACAGTTGATTCTTCCTGCTACAGTATACGCAAATGCGAGACAACTGTTTTGTTAGCAAGACCACATTTTATAATCAGCCAATGTATTTTTAGGAGCATGCCTCCCTCTGTGAGTAATAATTCCTCAAAGGATTTTCAAATAAAGCCAAATTTGTCACATTTTCCCCCTTCCTGTTTGAGCACTGCAGTTCGTCCAAACAGAACTTTTTGACTACATATCGGATATCGCCACACTCACAAGAAAGTGGGTAACAAATTGTGGGGTCCACTTTTTGGTGTAATCTCTGACAAAAGTGAGAAACTCAGGTCTAAAACAAGATTTTTGTGGAAAAAATGAACTTTTTCAATATGACGACCTAATGTTATCAAATTCTGTGTCGTACCTGTGGGTTCAAATTGCTCAATATACCTCTGGATAAAATCTTTGAGGGGTGTAGTTTCCAAAATGGAGTTAGTTTTGGGGGTTTCTGCTGTTTAGGCACATGTCCAAACCTGACATGGCATCCGCTCTCACAATTTTGAGATTAAAAGTCAAACGGTGCTCCTTCCCTTTCGAACTTTACTGTGCACCCAAACAGAGGTTTACTCCCCACATATGGGGTATCAGCATACTCAGAACAAATTGCACAACAACTTTTGGGGTCCAATTCCTCTGGACAAAATAAAAAATTGGGGGAAAATAGATAATTTTTGTGAAAAAATATGATTTTTTATTTTTACGGCTCTACGTTATAAACTTCTGTGAAGCACTTGGGGGTTCAAAGTGCTCACCACACATCTAGATAAGTTCCTTAGGGGGTCTAGTTTCCAAAATGGTGTCACTTGTGGGGGGTTTCCACTGTTTAGGCACATCAAGGGCTCTCCAAATGCAACATGGCGTCCGATCTCAATTCCAGCAAATTCTGCGTTGAAAAAGTCAAACAGCACTCCTTCCCTTCTGAGCTCTACCGTGCACCAAAACAGAGGTTTACCCCCACATATGGTGTATCAGCATACTCAGAACAAATTGCACAACGTTCCTCTGGTCAAAATAAAAAATTGGGGGAAAAAAATATGATTTTTTTTTTTACGGCTCTACGTTATAAACTTCTGTGAAGTACTTGGTGGTTCAAAGTAATTACCACACATCTAGATAACTTCCTTAGGGGGTCTAGTTTTCAAAGTGGTGTCACTTTTGGGGGTTTCCACTGATTAGGCACATCAGGGGCTCTCCAAATGCAACATGGTGTCCGATATCAATTCCAGCCAATTCTGTGTTGAAAAAGTCAAACAGCGCTCCTTCCCTTCCGAGCTCTACCGTGCACCCAAACAGAGGTTTACGTATCAGCATACTCAGAACAAATTGCACAACAACTTTTGGGGTCCATTTCCTCTGGCTACCCTTGTCAAAATAAAAAAATTGGGGGAAAAAAGATCATTTTTGTTAAAAAAATATGATTTTTTATTTTTACAGCTCTACATTATAAACTTCTGTAAAGCACATGGGGGTTCAAAGTGCTCACTACACATCTAGATAAGTTCCTTAGGGGGTCTAGTTTCCAAAATGGTGTCACTTGTGGGGGTTTCCACTGTTTAAAAAATGAAAAAAGAACTACCGTATGAACCGCACACTGCACCAACCAAAATATATCAAAATGCAAAAACCTTTATTGGCACACAAAATACATCATGATTAAAAACATAATTAAAAACAATTAGAGAAAACACGTTCAAGAGCCTGCCACATCAGAAATGTATACATACATATATCAGGATAATATGGGTTAGTCCATATGATCACTATTAGATGCACAATTTTGTGTCAAGTACGTACCATACAATATGCTGCAATAATATATTCAATATAATAGACAAAATATGTACACAACTTCAAAGCTCAATACCAATAGTTTTGGAGACCCTATATGAACATAATCAATGATATTTATAAATAGGGAACCCACAAGGAAGAGCAAAGGATTAGTTTGAAGGAAAACAGGCAAGACACATAGTGCAAATCGGACTAACAATGTGTCCAAGGATATCGTCCCAATATGAATAGGGCATTGAATAATTACCTAGAAAAAAAACCCCATGATAAGGAAGTAGAAGGGCAGGCAGGACCAAGAACGGGGACCCCAGAGAATAGCCCCACGCATTCCGCCGTAGCTAGTACAGCTTCATCAGGGAAGTCCGATTTGCACTATGTGTCTTGCCTGTTTTCCTACAAACTAATCCTTTGCTGTTCCTTGTGGGTTCCCTATTTATAAATATCATTGATTATGTTCATATAGGGTCTCCAAAACTATTGGTATTGAGCATTGAAGTTGTGTACATATTTTGTCTATTATATTGAATATATTATTGCAGCATATTGTATGGTACGTACTTGACACAAAATTGTGCATCTAATAGTGATCATATGGACTAATCCATATTATCCTGATATATGTATGTATACATTTCTGATGTGGCAGGCTCTTGAATGGGTTTTCTCTAATTGTTTTTAATTATGTTTTTAATCATGTTGTATTTTGTGTGCCAATAAAGGTTTTTGCATTTTGATATATATATTTTGGTTGGTGTAGCGTGCGGTTCATACAGTAGTTCTTTTTTCTTTTTTTACACATGGCTTCTGTCTCTACCGATCTGCACCTCCCTATACTGTATGGACAATTAGGGCGCCTGGTGTTTTCATATTAATATGGTTTCCACTGTTTAGGCACATCAGGGGCTCTCCAAACGCAATATGGCGTTCGATCTCAATTCCAGCCAATTCTGCGTTGAAAAAGTCAAAAGGCGCTCCTTCCCTTCCGAGCTCTACCGTGCACCCAAACAGAGGTTTACCCCCACATATGGGGTATCAGCATACTCAAGACAAATTGCTCAACAACTTTTGGGGTCCAATTCCTCTCTCTACCCTTGGGAAAGTAAAAAATTGGGTGTGAAAAGATCATTTTTGTGGAAAAATTTTTTTTTTATTTTCACGGCTCTGCGTTATAAACTTCTGTGAAGCACTTGGGAGTTCAAAGTGCTCACCACACATCCAGATAAGTTCCTTAGGGGGTCCAGTTTCCAAAATGGTGTCACTTGTGGGGGGGTTTCCACTGTTTAGGCACATCAGGGGCTCTCCAAACGCAACATGGTTTCCGATCTCAACTCCAGCCAATTCTGCGTTGAAAAAGTCAAACGGCACTCCTTCTTTTCCGAGCTCTGCCGTGTGCCCCAACAGTGGTTTACCCCCACATAAGGGTATCGGCATATTCAGGAGAAATTGCACAACAAATTTTGTGGTGCATTTTCTCTTTTATCACTTGTGAAAATAAAAAAAAATTGCTTCTGAATTAAATTTTTTGCAAAAAAAAGTTAAATGTTAATTTTTTCCTTCCACATTGCTTCAGTTCCTGTGAAGCACGTAAAGGATTAATAAACTTCTTGAATGTGGTTTTGAGCACCATGAGGGTTCCAGTTTTTAGAATGGTGTCACTTTTGTGTATTTTCTGCCATGTACACCCCTCAAAGTGACTTTAAATATGATGTGGTCCCTAAAATAAATGTTTTTGTAAATTTTGTTGTAAAAATGAGAAATCGCTGGTCAACTTTAACCCTTATAACTTCCTAATAAAAAAAAAATTTGTTTACAAAATTGTGCTGATGTAAAGTAGACATGTGGGTAATGTTATTTATTAAGTAATTTGTGTGACATGTCTCTCTGATTTAAGGGCATAAAAATTTTAAATTTTGAAAATTGAAAAATGTAAAAAATTTTCGCCATATTTCCATTTTTTTCATAAATTAACAGAAATCATATCAAAGAAATTTTACCACTATCATGAAGTACAATATGTCACGACAAAACAATCTCAGAATCAGCGGGATCCGTTAAAGCGTTCCAGAGTTATAGCCTCATAAAATGACAGTGGTCAGAATTGTAAAAATTTGCCCGGTCATTAAGCTGCAAATTGGCTGTCACTAAGGGGTTAAAATCCTCATTATGGTTCCAGAGCTATTGGCCATTTTATTTGGAAACAAAGAAAGAGCAGTAGGATTAAAAAAAAAAGCAAAAACTGGTGACGGGTCCTCTTTAAACATCCCATGTGTATATTACTACATTAAATACTACAGAGGTCAACAGCTTCACATGGAGAAACAGCTCATCATTAGTGGATTTAGTCGCTGGAAGTGTGCTGATTAGTCATTGATGTTTTCTCTACATTTGTCTCCTCATTCAGCTGATGCCATCCCAAAGGCTGCCAATATGGCAATGAGTGGCTTTTACCAATTGTTTTGCCAATTACAATTTTTATAGCAGCCTGACCTACACAGATCATTGATACATGATTGCTGATCTTTTTATGTATTTATACTGGCCACGATCATTACAATTACTCACAATTTAGTGTTTACTGATATTAACCTGACAAATATGCAGTAATAAATCGACATCCAAAAGGGAACAAATGGTTAAATAAATTAACTGCATTGATTTCAAATGTTTCCATTCCTTTTATGAAGTTTACATACAGTATTTCTTATCTGTAACATTGAAAATAAAATCTGAATGTACAATATTTCATCTATACATTTTTTACCTTTCATAGAATTTCTGCGGAATGTGTTCAAGAATTCCTCTAGGAGCTGAGACTGGTTCAGTGGTGGTAAAGGTCTCATCTGATCTTTGAAAACATAATTTTCTGGCCATGATGAGGTTACTGATGGTTTGACATTAGCGTGACAAGACCTCAATGACAACAAAACACTTCTTTCTGAGAATAAAAATTCCATTTTCCTTAGGTCAAGGTCTGAAACCGCTTCTCCATTGATAAAGAGGATTTCATTTTTTGTGCGAAGGCCTGATAATAAATATGAAAGATATGTTGATTAGGACACATGACCGTAGCATACTGTGTTAAACACCTTGACATCAATCATTATTTTCCTGTGTCTTACACTAAAATAAAATCTCCAGAGCTATACACATCATTTTGGGAAATTATAAATTTTGTATCTTTATAGTGGTCAGAGCTTGTTTTCTGATAAAGAGTTCCAAAACACAAGATAGACATGGAGATAAAAAACTACATCTTCTGACATTTAAAAAAAAATATCAGTGACCAATATAACCACCCTACTTTAAAAAAATAAGTAAATAATAAGCCACGTACTGCACAGCGTGACCCGGAAGTGGCTGTTGCAAAGGCCTTTGGAGCATTAGAATGAAGTTCCATAAGCTTTGCATGGACTACGTCAGACCTTCTTGGAAATTTTTTTTGTAATGAATTAGTGAGCGAGGAAAAGTGTTGGCGGGGTATGTTAGTTTCAATAAAGTATTATTTCTGTATCCAAATACTCAATGTGTGCACATACCCTTGCACTCTAAAAAAATTTCCTTGCTCAGATGTTAAATCATTTTTTTCTTTTTTTTTTTCTTTAGAGATACACGGGGCTTAATTTGTATGTCATTTTCCTATTTCTTTTTGCTTATGTCAGGGGAAAATGTCATGAAAAATAGGAAATATGTCTATTTTTAAATTTTTTATTTATAGATTTTTTTTACCACAAAGGACTGCTAACTGCAGGCAGGACTAGAGGCAGCAATTCAGCCTGGTAGTATTTTTTTCTCTTATTCACTTTTGTATTTCTTCTTATTTTTTTCAATTCATTTGACAAATTGTGTCCCTCTATAAGGTCTTAAAAGACTTTTTGAGGGTATTTTAACATATTAATACATTCTTTTTATCACTGATTTCTCTTGTATCTGTGCCTTGTATTTTAGCCCCATTAAGAGTGGAAATTCAGCCTACTAGCTGCATAGCAGAGCTGACTGGGTCTCCTAGGGTGCTTTCTCTGTACAACTAGCAATGTCATGATCACAGAGTCCAGAGGAGGACATGCTATCATTGTTTCCTAATCTGTATACACAAGTGCTGGTTCAGAGTTCTGTTTCCAACAGTCTAGAAGATAAACATGGAAATAATCCATGTTTCCTCTTCTTTGGGGAGTCTGGCTGTGTCTTGCAGCCAGTTATCCACATCCACAGCAGTATCATCTCCTACAAGTTGCTTATACTGTATTGATGTTTTAGAACACCAGTAAACAGTAAAGTGTGAACATTATAGTCTATGGGCAGTCAAGTGCAGGAAACATTGCTAGCTTACAAGCATCATACAGAAGATCACATCAAAACATGGTTGCAAAATAATCACCCTAAGTTATATAGGGCTGCTAAAACAACTTTGCAACAAATCTAAAAACTCTCAACTATTCTTGATCATTTAGCATTTCTGTTTTTTATTGTCGCTAATATAATCTTTACTCTAAGCAGTAGGCAAATCCAAGCTTTTCTAAAATACAATGCAGCTTAAGGCTACAGTAGACTGCATGTTATTTATGTGTCCAATACGAAAGTGTTGGCTAATTTTTATACCCACCAGCAGAAATCTGAATGGATTGTAACACAGCCGATAACACAGGAGGAGTACATGATAAATCATGCAATGTATTTACAAATGGAGTTCAGCCTATTTACATTAATCAAGATTGCCAGTCACCTCGACACAGCCACTGGAAGAGGGTCATGCAAATCAATTCACTCATCTCCAATCAAAGTGTCTGTAGAAATTGGCAGGAATGGTGTGTTTTGCAGTAAATTTATCTAAATGGCTCACATAGCATGATAATTTAACCCAACTAGGCACTACTTGTCATGACCATATGCTAATATTTTGTGTAAAAAATGGTAACCTCTTCATAAATATTTTAAAGCAGCTTTGAGTCACTATTTCCTAAGTAGCTGCAGACCCGCATTGCTCTTAAAATGTGGTTCAGAAATTTGCTGCACGTTACTTGCACGACTTTTCTCAAGCCTTTCTTTTGATTAGTGAAATATAAAAACAGTGCATCACCACCTAAAAATATGGTGGTGCTACAAACCAAAGTACTTGACACAAACAACAGCAACCATGGCACACAATGTAAACACGTTTTCTCCAGTGTTGCTCAAGATTTGCTGAGCGCCAGTGGGGAAAATCACGATCGGCAGAAGACTTCTATAAGTTCATGCGCAAAACTTATAACTCTGATCTTCATCTGGCCAAACAAGTCTACTTCACCATCCTCACTTCACTATCAGACAAATCAAAATGACTCTGTGAAACTTTCCACTCCCTCCTGAGCCCTACAGTACAGGCCCCAATCATCAACCTCAGCGCTGACGATCTGGACACTTATTCCCTAGAGAAAATCAACTATATTCATGAGGACATTTTTGCACAGTCCCCTTAGAGCCTGGATCCCCATCCCTTCCACACCTTAATCTCAGTTTTCACCTTCAAGTCTGTCAGAGAAGACGAAGTTACTAGGCTCCTTGCATCTCCTCCATTGTCTCTCCCCAGTTGTCACTACCTGCCTAACTAAAATATTTAACCTTTTTCTTTCTCCAGTATGTTTCCCTCTTCACTCAAATACGCTATCATAATCCCTTTACTTAAAAACCCATCTCTCGACCAGAACTGAACTGCTAACTACAGACCTATCTCTAATCTCACCTTCTCCATTTCTAAACTCCTGGACTTTTGGACCACTCTCAGCTAATCCAATATCTCTCAGATAATCACTCTCTTCCTAATCTTTAACAATCTGGCTTCTGCTCTTTACACTCTACTGAAACTGCCCTCACTAAAGTCTCTATCAAACTACTAACAGTGTTATTTAATGGCCACAACTCCCTGTTTATTTTCCTGGATCTCTCCGTAACATTCTACACTGAATCACCAGCTCCTCCTTACAATGCTTTGCTCTATCTGCCACAAGGACACCATTCTTCTCTTCTCACCAACCTGACTGCTCTGTCTCTGTATCTTTTGCTGCCTCTAAAGGGTATGCCACACTAAAGGGTATGCCACACTAAACAATATCGCTAACGGGATCGCTAAAAAACGTCACTATTTAGCGATCCCGTTAGCGATATTGTTCAGTGCGGCAGCTTCCAGCGACGAGCTTCCTGCTGTGATCTCGCTCGTCGCTGGAATCGCTCCGGACCCTATTTTCTCGTCGGCGCTCCCGCTGGGTAAGTATCTAATCGCTGTGTGGCACCTTTTCTTAGCGATTTAGCGGTACTTTTGTACTGCTAAAGTCGTTAAGAAGATCGCTAACGGCGATAGCGTCGTTAACTATATCGCTAAATGTGGCCGCATTTAGCGATATAGAAACAATCCCGCTAGCGATCTCATTAGTATGCAACGCTAACGAGATCACTAGCGGGATAGCTTAGTGTGGCAGTACCTTAAGCGAGATCGCTAACGAGATCGCTACTGCGTCACCATTTATGACACAGTAGCGATCTCGTTAGCGACTTAGCTGTGTGTGACATGTAGCAGCGATGTGGCCCCTGCTGAGATGTCGCTGATCGCTTATGAATGTTCTGAGCCGTTTTTTGGTCGTTGGTGTCCCGCTGGTGAGCCTGAATCGCTGAGTGTGACACCCTTTATGAACGACTTCACCAGCGTCGCAGGTGGGACTAGGTTTTCCCAACGACCACAGAGGTCGTTATACAGATCGCTGATGAGTTGTGTTTGGAATCTAACTAGCGATCACATAGCGATCGCACTAGCGATCTCGCCAGGTCGTGTCGTTGTCGTGATCGCAGGTGCGATCACTAAGTGTGGCAGTGCCTTTACTCCTCTAATTCTCCCCTTACTTTGGGGTTTCCCAAGGTTCAGTCCTAGGCCCCCTCCTCTTCTCCCTATGTACTGCCCCTATTGGACAAAATATCAGATTTGGTTTCCAGTATCATATCTGATGACATCCAATTACACTCTTCTTCTGACATTACCCCTACCTTAATACAAAATAATCAGTGATTGTCTGTCCACTGTCTCTAACATCATGTCCTCAATCTATCTGAAACTGAATCTCTCCAAAACCGAACTTCTCGTGTTTCCTTCTCAGCCTGGCTGCCGCACTTCATGTCCTCAGAACTACCAACCCTTATCCTTAGAGACTTCAACATCTCCATTAACAGCCCCACTTCCACATCTGCATCTCAGCTTCTATCACTAACCACTTCTCTAGGCCTCTCACAGCTTTCAACCTCTGAGACACACAAGGATGGTAACACCCTTGACCTTGTCTTTGTCCGGCTCTGTTCAATCTCCCACCTAAATAACTCACCGCTTCCACTCTCTGACCACAACATTCTCTCCTTCACGCTCACAAATCCTCGACCACCCCAGCGCACTCCTACCTACCACACATTCAGAAATCTACAAGCCATTAACCCTCCGTCACTTTCTGACTCCCTACACTCATCACTGTCCCCAATCTCCTCTTTTTCCTGTCCTGATCTGGCTGTTCATCACTACAATGACACTCTTAGAAGCACCCTTGACCAAGTAGCGCCGCTCACCCTCAGAACTTCCAAACACACAGTAAAACAGCCCTGGCTCACATTGCAAACTCAACATCTTCAGCGATGCTCTAGGAGTGCTGAACGCCTTTGGAGAAAAACCCGCACAAATTAAATTTATGCTAAGAACTTATAACGCTGCCCTTCACCTCGCCAAACAGACCTACTTCACCACCCTGATCTCCTCACTAGCCAACAACCCCAAGAAACTTTTTGACACTTTTCATTCCCTCCTCAGGTCAAAAGCACAAGCCCCTATAATAATAATAATAATCATAGACATTTGTGCTGATGACCTGGCCTCCCACTTTATAGAAAAAATAGATACTATCCGTCAGGAAATCTGCTCTCAACCACAAAGTGCTGTGGCTCCCATCCCTCCCTGCATTTCCCCTGGCTCACTTTCCACATTTGATCCCATTACAGAAGAAGAAGTCTCCAGACTCCTCTCTTCCTCTAGTCCGACTACATGCACTACCAACCCCATTCCCTCACATCTCCTCCAGTCTCTCTCTCCAGTTGTCACAACTCACCTAACTACAATCTTTAATCTCTCACTCTCCTCTGGCATTTTCCCATCCTCCTTCAAAAACTCCATCGTTAATCCATTACTAAAGAAACCCGCTCTCGACCCTTCCTGCACAAACAACTACAGACTGGTCTCCAATCTCCCTTTCATCGCTAAACTTTTGGAGCGCCTAGTCTACTCCTGCCTTACCCGTTACCTCTCCACTCACTCCCTTCTAGACCCTTCACAGTCCGGCTTCCGCCCCCTACACTCGACTGAAACTGCACTCATCAAAGTGACCAATGACCTTCTGACAGCAAAACGTAACTGTGACCTCTCTCTGCTCATTCTTCTAGACCTTTCTGCAGCTTTCGACACAGTTGACCACCATCTCCTACTGTCTAGGCTCCAGTCTCTAGGTATTAAGGACACTGCCCTCTCCTGGCTCTCTTCCTATCTTTCTGACCGCTTCTTCAGTGTTTCGTTCTCTGGCTCCATGTCATCTCCTCTTCCTCTCGCTGTCGGGGTACCCCAGGGCTCAGTCCTTGGCCCCCTTCTATTCTCTCTCTACACGGCCCCAATTGGACAGACCATCAGTAGATTTGGCTTTTAGTACCATCTTTATGCTGATGATACACAACTATACACGTTATCCCCCGACCTTACCCCCGCTGTACTACAGAACGCCAGTGACTGTCTGTCCGCAGTCTCCAACATCATGTCCGCTCTCTATCTGAAACTCAACCTCTCCAAAACTGAACTTCTTCTGCTCCCGCCGTCTACTAACCTCCCTAAATCTGACATTTCCCTCTCCGTGGGCGGCACCATAATAACACCCAGGCAGCAGGCTCGCTGTCTGTGTGTTATGTTTGACACCAATCTCTCCTTCACATCCCATATACAATCTCTTGCCCGCACTTGCCGTCTACACCTAAAGAACATCTCTAGAATCTGCCCTTTTCTCACCATGGAAACAACAAAAACCCTCACTGTAGCATTGATCCACTCCCGCCTGGACTACTGCAACGCTCTATTACTTGATCTACCCATTACTCGACTATCCCCTCTCCAGTCCATACTGAATGCAGCAGCCAGGGTCATCCATCTGGCTAATCGGTACTCGGACGCGTCCGCTCTTCGTCAGTCCTTACACTAGCTGCCCATTCATTATAGGATCCAATTCAAAGTACTTGTTCTCACCCACAAAACTCTCCACAGTGCAGCAACCCCTACATCTCCTCCCTCATTTCTATCTATCGGCCTAACCGACTGCTGCGCTCTGCAAACGACTTTCGACTAAACTCTGCACTAATCCGTACCTCCCACTCCCGACTCCAAGACTTCTTCCACGCTGCGCCAATCCTCTGGAATACTCTATTCCAAGAAATTAGGACTATCCACAATTTGCATGGTTTTAGGCGCTCCCTCAAAACAAATTTGTTCAGAGTGGCCTATCACGTTCACTAATCAAAGTCATTCTATGTGTAAGCGTGTGTGTGTAGCCCATTCACTATCTCCATCCATCCCTCACTCCCTCAAGATGGCTGGACCATCATTGTAAATGCACCATTGTATATACACACCTGTACTTTGTATCTCCCCCACCTCATTGTAGATTGTAAGCTCTCACGAGCAAGGTCATCTTATTTTGCTTTAATTATTGTATTGTTAACGCTGTTACTTATGACTTGTGTTTTGAAACTGTTAAACTGTAAAGCGCTGCGGAATATGTTGGCGCTATATAAATAAAGATTATTATTATTAATAAAGATTATTATTTCCTCACTCTAGTAACCAACCCATACCCAATATTGCAATTGCCTTGTATGGTCAAACCATAACTCCAAAGTAGAACGCTTGCTGTCTTGTGGTTATATTTGACACACAACTTTCCTTTATTTCCTATATCCAATCGCTCACTCGCTCATGTAACCTGCAATTATAAAAACATCTCCTGGATCAGACTTTTTCTCACCTTGGAAACTGCAAAAACTTTTACAGTCACTCTTTTTCATTCATGTCTGAAATACTGCAACTTTACTGATCAATCTCCCTCCAATCAATCCTAAATGTGGCAACCAGGGTTGTATTTCTGTCTAGTCACTAGACTGATGCTTCTACCCTGTGCCAATTATTGCACTGGCTGTCCATTCACTACAGAATACAATACAAACTTATCTCTCTCACCCACAAGTCCCTCCACACTTTTGAACTTTTGCACAACCCTACATTTCCTCCTACATCCCTGTCTATCACCCCACCCATGGTCTCCGCTCTGCAACTGATCTAAGACTGACATCCTCCATAATCCAAACCTCCCACCTCTGTCTCCAAGACTTCTACAGTGCTGCACCCGTTTCTGGAATGCATTACTCCAGACAATCTGACTAAGGCCGGGATCACACTTGCGACGAAGTCGTCAGACACTCGCATGTGAAATCCCAGCTCTGGCGCCGGCACTCGGGAGTGGAGTGCGCGGCTGCATGTAGTTCTATGCAGCCGCTCGCTCCACTCCTGAGTGCCGGCGCCAGAGCTGAGATTTCACATGCGAGTGTCTGACGACTTCGTCGCAAGTGGGATCCCGGCCTAAAGATTCCAACAGACAGCCATATTTCTGGTGCGAGGATCGCATCGCATCGCAGTGAAGGGACTTGGCCCAGCACCTCTCCTAACCTGAGATTGACAGCGTGATGTATTTCTCTGCAGCAGTCTTGCTCAGGTCAGGTGGGCAGACAGTCAGGCAAGGATTGCAAAGTGATCCTTGCACAGGAAATACAACTTTCTGTCTGCCCCCACATTCCTAGCCCCCACATTTTTAATCATGCTTTAAAAACACATCCCTTTAGACAGATCTATCACCTCACTTCATTAATCTAACTCTTCCTGCATTCTAAATGTTACTCAGAATCTTGTTCCTGCTATTCATCTGCGCTCACTTCCCCTTTGCACCAAATAGCACTTGGCAACTCCCTGTACACATACTGGCTGGTGATTAGATCATGCAGCTTATTTAAAATTTCCTATTATAATAATGGCTGGACCACACGTGACAAGCACTTTCTACCTATTGTGTCCCCCCATATTTCTTTATAGATTGCAAGCTTGTGAGCAGGGCGCTCACATCTACTGTAACTATTGAACTGTGTTACTTTGTGATGTCTTTATTGTTTGTACATATCCCTGCTTAACCCCTTGACCACCTTGGTTTTTCAGTTTTTGAGTTTTTGTTTTTTTGCTCTTCTTCTTTCCAGAGCCATAACTTTTTTACTTTTCTGTCAATACCGCCATGTGAGGGCTTGTTTTTTGCATGACAAGTTGTACTTTTGAACGACACCATTGGTTTTACCATATAGTATACTGGTAAACAGGAAAAAAAATCCAAGTGTGGTGAAATTGCAAAAAAAAGTAAAATTCCACAATTGTTTTTTTTTTTTTTTTTACCATGTTCACTAAATCCTAAAACTGACCTGCCATTATGATTCTCCATGTCATTACAAGTTTGAAGATACCAAACATGTATAGGTTCTTTTTTATCTAAGTGGTGAAAAAAAAATCCAAAGTTTGTAAAAAATAATAAATGGCCATTTGGCCGGGACACGTAGTGTCTCCATTTTTCATGATCTGGGGCTGGGTGAGAGCTTACCCCAAAATGCTTTGATCGCCCATTACTGGATTTTAATGCAATGTTATAGGGACCAAAAAAACGTAATTCTGGGCTTTTTTATATATTTTTTCTCATTATGCCGTTTACCGATTACAAATTAATTCTTTTTATATATTGATAAATTGAGTATTTCAGAAAGCGGCGATATCAAACATGTGTATTTTTCATTTTTCTTTATTTGTTCTATTTTGAATGGGGCAAACTTTTTTATTTTTTTTAGATTTTTGAAAACATTTTTTTTTTACTTTTTACTTGCTTCAATAGTCTCTCCTGCTATGTGTAGCTAAAATGGCTCATACCAGTTCGGTGATGAAAACCACAGGGGTCTCTAGGTATCCATGTCAACCCATCGGCGACCCATGGTCAGGTGACATGGGCGCCAATGGGCAGGACTTGTGACGAATTTCTGGTGTGGGCATGTTATATGGATCGCGATTCCACTTGCGGCTGTTAGGGGCACATCAGCTGATGAAATCAGCTGATATGTGCCGGAAAAGTTGCAGTTTCATCGCCAGAGCCCGAACCAGACAGGGGGGAAGTGACCTTGGATGTACCTATATGGTCAAGGTCGTTAAGGGGTTAACTGTAAATTGCTGCAGAATTTGTTGGCGCTATATAAATAAAATTATTATTATTATTATCAGGTAGC
Source organism: Oophaga sylvatica (assembly GCA_033576555.1). Lineage (NCBI taxonomy): Eukaryota > Metazoa > Chordata > Amphibia > Anura > Dendrobatidae > Oophaga > Oophaga sylvatica. Next base: position 400,946,265 of record JARQOD010000005.1, on the reverse strand, counting down.
CTCAGTGTGATCTGGTGAGTCTGATGTGTCTTGTATCCTGTTATTATAGCACTGGGAAAGGAAGAGGACTACAGCGGGGGATCGCCACAGCAGTGAAGATCCTCAGAGCGCCGTAGAAGAGAATATGATCATAAGACAAGCTTTTTCACCATACAACCCTCTACTAAACTAGCCCATGAGTGCTGCATGTTACAAATGTTGAGGCTGACTGTGAAACACAGCATATTCCCCGGCCGGGCTCGGCTTCTGTGACCTATGACAAAAATATTCATCCCAGATAGTTTAGTGGTAAAAGTGAACTTCTGAAATTGTAACCAAGTCTTTATCCAGGTTGGGGGCCACTCAGAGGGGTTTCGACCCATGGGCTGAACCCGTACCAAGGGTTGCACTGGCCCACCAGAGAACCGGAGAAACCTCCGGCGGGCCCTGACTTCTCCTTCAGGAGAGTTCATAGTGCAAACCTTGCAGCTGCTATTGGCCCCTGGAGTGGGAGAGAAAGGTGGGCCTTCAGGATCAAATCCTCTGGTGGGCCCCATGTTCTTCAGTCTGACACTGCCTGTACCTATGATTCTAGTTGTGGGGAAAGATCAGGAGCCATGTCAAAAAATATTATTTTACTCATCAAGTAGTAGCAGATGCTTTTATGGAAACACTATGGAATCCTATATAAATTATATACAGGGTTACTTGTAAAACAATGACTACCTTGTAATGAAAAGTCATATCAGTCTGACCAGCACAAAAATAATGTACACAGGTACGTACCTTCTCTGTAGGCCAGTCCGTCAGGGTGAACATAACTTACATAGATGTGAGTAAGACCGTGGTGATCATCAACCTGAGCTGCAACAGCAAATCCTAGAAACGAGAAGTATGTGTTGTATATCAGCATCAATACACCGTTGTTCCATCAATGCTTTGTCTACAGGTGTTAGTCTGAACTGTATGCTGGTATTATATGAACATTGTATGACAGTAATAGTTAGCACATATGATGTGCACTATATGGCATTACTATTTTAACACTATAGGATGGTTTTATCAAAGCCTCTGTTTGCACAGTGTATTAAAGACCATTTGGACACCGAATAGTAGTGTTAAAGTAAATATGTCAAAAGGTTTTCCCTAATAAACCCATCTCATCAAACTGTTTGACATCTGATGGGGGTATTCTGATCTTCCAAGTGGCTAGCAAAATAATCGCTAAGCAAGCACTGTTCCCTTGATTGAGATGGATGCAGTCTCCATTGGCATCCACAGGCTGCTCTAGCAGAGAACCAGCACAAGCATCGTGAATTTTTCCTCAGGCAGAGGATTCCATGTTGTTCTGCTCATCTCATATAATTCTTTAGCCCACAAAAGGGACACACCACTGTGCTTATGCCGGTCCTATGCTGAAGCAACCTGCGGATACTTCTGGAGGCATCATCCATAACCATCCTCCTGGACACTCTGAACTTCAGGATACTTTCAATATGCACGTTACTGCAGCAAGGTTATTAAACTTCACTTCGTAAGGAATGTGGCACCAGCAGGGATAAATAGATATAAGTTTGCATCCTTTTATTTCCATAGAATACATCTTAGCCAAAGAGTTATAGAGTAAAACCTAGTGACAGTTTTGATTTAATATTTTTAATTCATATTTAAAATGATGGTTTTCATTTTATAATGTTCCTGGTTTAAAATTTGAAATTTTCCAGTTGTAATCTCTCGAAATGACTCCTTTCAGACTTAACTTAGTCCTTTTGTTTGTTACTTCTATGTACAGTCAAGGCCAAAGGTTTTGAGACTTTTACTGACAACTACATCAAATTTTAGCAAATACTCTATATTTACTGGGTTGATTCTTATTTTTCAACACTTTGACAATTTGCCCTGGAATGGTGGGTATCAACTTCTGGGCCACATCCTAACTAATGGCAACAAATGTTTGCCTAATCAGTGCTTGGAGTTTATCACAATTTGTATGTATTTGTTTGTCCACCCACTTTTTGAGCATTGACCACTGGTTCTCCATGGTATAAAGATATGGGGAGTTTCCTGGCCATGGGACAAATATTTTAGTATTTTGTTCACACAGCCACTTAATTATCACTTTTGCCTTGTGACATGGGAAAAGTATAGTTCATTACAAATTCTTCCTGGATTGTTGGGAAAATTTGCTCTTGGAGGATGTTTAGATACCATTCAACTAGGAGTCCTGTGTCATGCCAACAATGGAGTGGGTTCACTCACAATTGTTCCTAAGAACACTACCATGAATAAATAAAGGTAACTAAATTTCCTCCAAGAGAAACTTCTCTCAATAATTAATAACTTAAGCAATTTGGAGATGAAAAATTGTTTTTCCAGCATGATGGAGCAGCATTTCACAAGGCAAAAGTGATAAGAGGCTTAGTGAACAAAACATTGCCTTTTTGAGTCCATGGCCAGAAAATTCAAAGATATCAATCCCATTAAAAACCCAGGTGAACCAACAAAAACGATGAGATTGTAATAAACTCCAAGCGCTGATTAGAAAAGAATGGATTGTCATCAGTCAGGATTTGGCCCAGAAGTTGATATCCAGCTGCCAGGGAAAATGGAACAAGTCTTGAAAAATAAGGGAGAACACTGTAAATGTCAAGCCTTTGCAAAAACTTGATATATTTGTCAATAAAAGTGTAAAAATAATAAAATAATAATAAAATGCTTATAACCATACTTCATTAACCATAGAAACATCCAACTAAAAGATCTAAAGACACCAAAGCAACAAACTTTGTGAAAACCAAAATTTGTGTCAGTCTGAAAACTATTCCCCATGACCGTACATTACATTTTTCCATCATTAAGATTACATTGTACTATTTTTCTGTGATTCTTCTAAACTAAGCTTACCAAAATCAGTTTCACCTCCAGACTTGATAAGATGCACGTTGTAAATACCCAAAGGAAATATTTCTAGTTCATCGAACACCTGAAAGAGCAAGGCAGTTCAGTTACTGTTTATTTGTTCTTTATGTGCCTGCAGTAATAATGAAAATAAGCAATAACCTAATGTGTAATACTAATTTATACACAGAATGATCATTTCTTAGTGTTACGGCATAATATACCGTAGCTTTTACAGCACATTCACATATAGACATAAGTGGCCCTAGCAGCATCTTACAGTAGCATCCAGATTATGCATTGTAGGAAGCAGAATTTATAAATTAGATTCACACACTGCAGCTACAACCTGTGATATTTTGCAGGAAGGCTTTAGATTTCTTTGATTTTCTTGCAAAATTTTCATATGCATTTCATAGAACTGCTTGTAATTAACAGGTAAACTTGCTGCAATTTTTGCAACTATTTTTTTCTATGCAGAACTGATAATTATTTCTTAATTTATTGAGAATATAGATATAGCTCCAGATATTTAAAAAAGGTTGCCTACCACTAGCAAGAGTCATGATCCTCTAGATCTTTAAAATGTACTGGCACCCTAGGGGGGAGCGTTGTGGCGCCCCCGCTCACCGATGGCTAACCCTAGTGGCCCTGTTGTGCCCTATAGATCTAGTGAATCCCACTACCCAATTGGCTAAGGGGACCTCTATATCTAGACAGAGACCTTCTGAACTAGTACATCCCTATGTCCCAATAGTGTAAAAACAGAACACAAATAGTGGTGACTGGATATCGTTTTTTATATATATATATCCAAGATTGGTGAGATTAGAGCTAGTTTTATATCAAATAGCCCGGTCTACAGCTAGCTTATTAGTGTAGTGACTGCTAGCAAGCAAAGAGAAAAAAATATATTCTTGATTAGCTTCAACAGTCTTTAGATCTGTCTGATAAATAGATATATACACATGCTGTAGCCGAGAGAAATCATGTACCGCCATTTATCTCATATTCCTAAGCACCGTTCAATGTCTCAGTGCACTTGTAGTCTATTAATGTCAAATGCCTAGATGCTATTTTACAAAGAATACAGCGTTTCAATGCACTTATGCCAGAGTAGTTCAACACCTCAATAAACTCATAGCAAGGCGATCAATTGATAAATATACCGGATGTAACAAGAGCCTTTTTATATAGGTATAAACTCATGCCTAGGCAATTAGTGAACGCAATGAAAATGACCAAAAATGGCACTTGGATGCACCCATAAGTGTGCGATATGATGCCTCAATGTGCTCCTAATAAAGCACTTGATAGTCAAAAAATATATATACAAAATAGGCATACCATATGCCGCAATGCATGTAATTTGAGATCATCATTGAGATACATCCATAGCAGAAGCGGTTAAAGACCGCATATTTAGACAAAATGCGAAATATACAGCGGTACTTAGCTCCCTCAGTTTTTTTCGTTTACCACCATGAAACCATAGCTAATCACGCCTCGACGCGTTTCGCCTAACCAGGCTCATCAGGAGGTCAGATGGACAGATGCAGATGTCTTGTGCATGGTGCAATGGCTCTGCACCATGCACAAGACATCTGCATCTGTCCATCTGACCTCCTGATGAGCCTGGTTAGGCGAAACGCGTCGAGGCGTGATTAGCTATGGTTTCATGGTGGTAAACGAAAAAAACTGAGGGAGCTAAGTACCGCTGTATATTTCGCATTTTGTCTAAATATGCGGTCTTTAACCGCTTCTGCTATGGATGTATCTCAATGATGATCTCAAATTACATGCATTGCGGCATATGGTATGCCTATTTTGTATATATATTTTTTGACTATCAAGTGCTTTATTAGGAGCACATTGAGGCATCATATCGCACACTTATGGGTGCATCCAAGTGCCATTTTTGGTCATTTTCATTGCGTTCACTAATTGCCTAGGCATGAGTTTATACCTATATAAAAAGGCTCTTGTTACATCCGGTATATCTATCAATTGATCGCCTTGCTATGAGTTTATTGAGGTGTTGAACTACTCTGGCATAAGTGCATTGAAACGCTGTATTCTTTGTAAAATAGCATCTAGGCATTTGACATTAATAGACTACAAGTGCACTGAGACATTGAACGGTGCTTAGGAATATGAGATAAATGGCGGTACATGATTTCTCTCGGCTACAGCATGTGTATATATCTATTTATCAGACAGATCTAAAGACTGTTGAAGCTAATCAAGAATATATATTTTTTTCTCTTTGCTTGCTAGCAGTCACTACACTAATAAGCTAGCTGTAGACCGGGCTATTTGATATAAAACTAGCTCTAATCTCACCAATCTTGGATATATATATATAAAAAACGATATCCAGTCACCACTATTTGTGTTCTGTTTTTACACTATTGGGACATAGGGATGTACTAGTTCAGAAGGTCTCTGTCTAGATATAGAGGTCCCCTTAGCCAATTGGGTAGTGGGATTCACTAGATCTATAGGGCACAACAGGGCCACTAGGGTTAGCCATCGGTGAGCGGGGCGCCACAACGCTCCCCCCTAGGGTGCCAACCTCCGCGGCAAGGCAGGAGACAGCCCAGTAAATTTCTAGGGACATCCAGATGGGCCCAATATTTTAATCTGAACCATTTTTTTGTATGTCAATTTTGGTGCTACCTATTATGGTTAATTATGAATAAAGTATTTCATTTTTGGTTTTTTCTATGATTTTGGTTATATTAAACCTGATTATATATTTTTTTGATTATTATCTTTAAAATGTACAGCAAGAGTTAACTCCCCACTATCACATTGGAGAAACAGCAGCAAGACAATTAATTACACACAGTTTTATAACTTTCCAGGGAAATTTAAAATTTTCTAGGATTCATTTAATGGGAGGTTATCAACTCAGACAATACAAAGGAAACACCTAAACTAGTAGGGCATATGATCCTCATAGAAATCACACTTTTTGTGTTCTAGCTGCTTCTGTTCTGCAGAAATGAAGATTTTTAGTGCACCGTTCCGTTCTACCCACTAGATTAAAGGGACTCTATCAGCACAGAATGACTTTTTAAACCTAGTACAAGCGCTTGGGGCATCATAGTGTGTCCAGACAGTTCAGCACACCTTACCACCTAGGCTTTCACCCTTAGGCCGGGATCACATATGCAAGCAATACGGCCGAGTTTTGCATGTGAATTCCCAGCACTGGCGCCGGCACTCGGGAGCGAAGTGTACGGCTGAATGTATTTCTATGCAGCCGCTCGCTCTGCTCCCGAGTGCAGGCGCCAGTGCTGGGAATTCACATGCGAGACTCGGCCGTGTTTCTCGCATGTGTGATCCCGGCCTTAACTTAGCCCTCCCTCTATTATGATTGACAGCTCTGGCTTTATAGAGCCAGAGACCAGAGAAGGGTGGCGATAGATGGAAACTAAGTAGGTGGGAAAGTGCCCTTAAATGTTTAGCCACGCTAAGGGTGCGCCTGTACTTGGTTTGAACAGCAATTCTGTGCTGACTGAGTCCCTTTAAACTTTCACTGCAGATAATACTCATCCATCAAACCCAGCACTGCCAATCACCAGTAAGTGAGGTGGCGACATGCAAAACCAGTGGGTGCACTGAACGGTACAATGGTGCACTGAACCTGTTGGCTATACCGAATGTGCATCCTAATTAGAGGCAGCAATTAGAACACCACAAGTGTTATTTCTATAGGCTCTATGTCTCCCAGAAGGCTATGTGCTTGGTTTACACTGGCAGTTTCTGCGGACAGACCAACAGATCATACTTGTGATCATTATCACAATCCCATGTGTAGCTTCTGCTCTGTAGTTCTTCCGCATTGAAGTTAAAGCGCACAACACTACAGTTGTAAAGGTCAGAGCATAGGGCTGCTCTTTAAAAAAAAATGCAGCACAATGAAAAACTATGTATATATAATGTACATATACACATACATATACAATATAATATCTACTAAACATTGAAAACATTGCAATATGCAAAACAAAATGTGTAAATGTGATCTTATGCCTTTTTAGGTTGGGGAAAATGATACCTAATACTGTTTAAAACAGTGTAAATGTTGGCTGAATGCTCATTACTCAACAGCTATCATGTGCATATCGGAACAGTCCCAGAGTTCCTATTTATTTCAGAGGCAAGAGGCAGGTAAGGCAATGCTGCTCACCTCTGACAGCACTTATCTACTGGAGAACAACGCATTGAGCATGTTAATATGTGTTGGTACTCAGCCCAATGTTGGTGGCCAGCCAGTAGATTGCACACAAATGATTCCAATGAATAATGCAGGTTTTTGTTAAAGGGAATATATCAGCAGGTTTTTGCAATTTTGCAATTTTTTTATTTACATGTTGGTCAGTTAATCAAAATGGCTCATTTGTTTCATGAAATGTATACAAAGTAAAGGACAAAAAAATGAGAAAAATTTAATATTTTAGACAAGGAAAACTATGAGTAACTTCTATTAACAGATTTTTGTAATGAAAATGAATTAAGGAATTACTGCTTTACTATGGTTTGATTGCCTAATACTTGACTCTATTGGCATCAGTTTGTCTTCTGGTTTGTTGTCAATCATGATGCAAGTTTGAACCTTCATCTAAATTATGGAGGAAAAGAGTGAAAATAGTTCACCAATAAAACATTTACTAAAAATTCACCAGTAATACCTGTTCTTGTATGTAGTCCATTGGTGAAGGAACATAATACTCAACATTGTCACCCATATTTCTTCTTATATGCAAACTAAAAAAGCCAGGGTCCATCTGTCGAACCTGTGAGAAAAACATCAGTCACTAAAAGATGTATTGGCAAACAAAGGCCATTAATATGGATTACAGTCCAGCTGTAATGTACTTAAATTAATGGTGTAGTAGAGAAATTTTGTGGTTTTATTAAAAATTAATCACAATCATTTGCAGGGAGGAGGGGTTGCAGAAATCACAATAATAAAACACACAAAAAGCATGACAACAATGTACCCAGCAAAAACACATACACAATATAAATACAAAGAAAACACATATATTTTAGTATTCATTCGCCTAGCTTTCAAAAATATGACACTGGCAAATACCACATGCAATGTGTATGGATTGATTTGCATTTTAATGTACAAATAATTGATGTGTGCTAAAATAGTGAAATATGTAAAATTAAAGAAGTTTTATATTGTAGTCTTAGAAGCCATTTGAATGGTTGGATTTATTAAATGCGTAATAATCTCAAGGGCAACATTTTAGTAATTAATAAGAATAGTATAGTCTAGAATTAACGATCTGAAAAAAATAATTTTCTACAACTAAAGAGCAGTTCTACTAGATGAGACTGAAATCCAAAGTGTAATCTATGGATGGTCATCATTAGTCTAAATCGGGGGCTGTAGACCATATGCTGCAATAGGACTTGCACAACAAGGTGATTTTCTTTTCAAATTTTAGAAAGTAGCTAAGATTCATTTTTCTATTATAAGTAGTAAAATAATAGACCTTTTCCATACACCACAGTAGGCTATTATTTAACATTTGAGTAGACTGGTGGATTGGTGCCATCATGTACACAAATCTTACTACTTGTTACCCATCGTTACATAGGATGTAAATGACCAACACAGGACATGGATACCGAAAGTACAGCTAAAAACCAACCAGTAGAAGCCTTGAATAGAGGAAACATAAATACTATTATTTAAATTCAATCAATAATCAAAAATTAGAGCAATAAAGTGTTTTTTGGAGGTTGCCTAGAAATGTGTTCTCCAACTTCAGGCATCAAGAGCTTCTCAAGAGGCCAACATTTTCAGGATTTTCTTAGCATTGTATCACCTGCACAGGCAATAACTCCATCACCTGGGCAATCCTAAGGAAATCCTGAAAACATGACCAGTTGCAGGCTCTTGAAGACTGGAGTTGGGGAACACTGTCCTAGAGGAAAGAAATGGTATAAAATAAATAAGTAAATTATATTTACAGGGACAATCCACCCAGTGTCGTCGCTCAGGAGATGAACACCAGTCTACGCTTACTTTTTTCAATAATGAGGTGTTGTACCTCAGCAGCCACTCCAGTGATGCTGACAAGAATTTCACATGACCACTAGAACTACTGCTTGGATGTGTGGGGTCACGTGACCATGGATAGCAAGTCCTTGCTATAAGAAGTAAGCGGAAACAGAAAGAGCTCACCAGATGGGGATTAAATATTTGAGTATGTTACTTTTTTACTTCTGTATGGGGACATAACTTAATTCTAACCCAAACTCAAATATACTTGCTACCTAATTTGGGGTTTGGGGGTTGACTTTGGGGTTGGCAAAAATTGTGAGATTGATTGCCTAGTGGAGGTTGACTCTGACATGGTTTTCCATGTGTATGGTTAGCTCTAAACACCGGCTTGTAGGGATATATATTATGTCTGATATTGTGCATTAACATCTAGACGTTGTTTGGTATAAACATGTCTTGGCTTCATGCATCAATTGGTACAGACAAGAGAATAAAATGTTGGTTTAAACTTGTAAAGAAGTATTGTACAGTGTGCAAAACCAATTTAGATTCCTTGCACTCACCAGAGCAGTAAGAAAATGTAAGGAGGAAAAAGAACCAGGAAAGATGTAGAAGAAAGGAGTCAGCACTACACACGGCTATGATAAACTTTCAAGCACAAAAACAAAAGACAGAGAAAAGGAAATGTTTAAATCAAACAGTTACTGCTACATTGGAGTACAGATGCAACACAGACACAGTTGCTGACTGATAACACTAACAATTCTTTGGCTAGGTAGTTGCTTTCTTCTTTTTGGCTGTGCGGTTTCTGGTAAGCATAAACTGAGAAGAGCCTAGGAATTCACTAGACATAGATAGCAGACACAATAGGTCACTGCACATGCTTACTGAACAAGATGTAGTAAATGAGACACAGTTATAGAAATAAAGCTATCCATGTAGTAATACAAGAAAAGTAAAAGGTATAGATACATGTCAAAGTGAATTTTACTTCATGCCATAATATTTGAAGGGGCTACATTCAACCAACACTTATCTGGAATTTGGTTTTGGTTGAAGTCTGAGGTGCATAACAGTGCAACATCAAAAATAACTTCAATACCTGACAAATTCTGTTCTAAAGTGCCATGGATAGTCTAATTAGAACGCAAACCTGGAAAATTCATATGTGACTTCACTTAATGGGAAGCTGTCAGGTTAATTTACCACCCTAAGCCACCACCACAGCATGTAGGAGGAGACCTGATAATCTTATCAAACATGCTCATCTGTATTTTCAGACAGCAAAGGTAATACATTTTCAAAATCCTGCACACTGTTCGCTTATAACCTATAAACTGTCAAGTGGGTGTTCCTGCTGTAGAGAAGATTCATGCTGTTATGTATACAACCCCGTTACTCCAGCTTTGATTGACATCCACCTGGCTGCTGTAGTCACAATCAGGCTTCTACATCCAGATCTAGCGCCAGGTGATAAAATACACTTATATTCTTTATTATCAACCACCTGGCAGCTATACTCACAAGCAGACTCCAGCAGATACCGCACATGTGCCGTTGCTTTGTACTCCACTAGAATGTGCATGCAGCTAACTATACTGTGATAAAGTTAGACACATTACACCTTGCTACTCTGTACGTACCCATGGGACACAATGTAATGGCACATGCGCAACATTTTAAAGGGCCTGCTGGTGACTACAGCAATAAGATAATGTCAATCAAGACTGTACAGATTCCTTTATACAAAGAGAATTTCCACTTGACTCTTCACAGGTCACTGACATACATTCACAACCAGGGTCTACTAAATTAAACTAAAGTGTGCTGGACTGTCTGTTTTGTGGGTGACAGTCCAGTCATCCAATCTGTTCCTGGTGAGTGCTGAGCTGTCAGCATTTTGATTTGTGCCTCCTATCCTTAATCATTTGCTAGGTATTTAGCTGGCTAGCTGTAACTAGTCAGCGTCAGTTGTAGATTTCCTTCAGCTAGGTGAGTGTGCTGGCTCTTTGTCTGATTTCTGATTCTGTTTGTGACCTTGGATCTGTTGTGACAATTCTCATGGATTTTTCCTTCTGCTTTTGATGCTCTCTGACTTCATGCATCTGACCCCGAACTTGACCTCTGACTATCCTTTTGTTGTACTCACTGGTTTTGATGTGCCTTTCAGGTATTTGACCCCGTACTGCTTTCTGTCCACACCTTTGACTTACATGTCTGTATATACTCCTGGTATCTGACCTTGGACCTCCTGACTACCCCTTCTCACAGATTTCCTGTGAGCAGTGACTTAGTGTCACAACTAGCATGCTCAGTGCAGCAAAGTATACTGTGATAAAGTCGGACATAGTACACCATGCTGCTCTGTGCATTCACGGGAGGTTCAAGGCAAGGACATCCAAAACTAGAGGGGCTCTTTCGTATAGTGGGAATGCCCACTTGACTCTTCACAGGTTAGTACACAGCACACAAAAGTTTTTAAAAATTAATTGTAGCACTTTTGCTGCAGCAGAAAAAAAACGACATGCTTGAAAAGATTGTCAAAATTTCTATTGCAGCAATAGCACACAAAAAGCTGTGTTCACTTTTGAAACAAATTATTCGTTGCTAAAAAAAAGATCCTACTGTTTTGTAATGAATGATTTTTTGCTTTTCCTCAAATTTAATTAGGAATTTGTATATTTTTGTCATTATTAGAAAAATGAGACCAGAAGGCTTTCCCATTAATGTATATTGAACATATACAGTCTCAGAGCACAATGGACATGCCCTTGTCATGGGTCTAATCTAAGAAGCGAGAAGACAGTTAATATTTCATCATGAGTTCAGTCATGTACAAGACATTTAGGTTCTATTTCATTTCACCTTTGCACGCATGAATTTAAAGCTATAATTACAAAGTTATCGTCAGCTTAGGCAATTACTTTATTAATTAATGTATAATTGCTGTTCAAGTAGTAGATGTCCCAGAACAGAAAATCAAATTGAATTTTGGCTGCCATCTTGTGGACATTTTTATAGGTGCTTCAGGAATGTTCTTGCTGAGCTAGTATTGCCACTTAGCGACTACACATATTTTACAAAAATTATGCTTAGGTTGGATTACGTATAACATTTCCTTTACTTTTTGCCCACTTATGTTAGGGTAATTATCAGCCCCCACAAAATGATGCAAGGAGATATACAGTTCAATATCTTATATAACTACTATTTCTAAAACTTTGTACAATATGAGTATTTTTTATACTTTCGCAGAAAGCCTTCAGATTTGATTTGATGATTTAGAGTGCTATCAGCTCATTTTATATTGCATCTACTTCTAGGCCAGTTTCAAGATAGATAACTATTGTTTGACTTACTAGCTACATTGCCCACTCATAAGCTACCCCATACCAACACGCTGTTTTACAAAATCACCTGTGTCTTTATCGCACCATGTTCATAGACATTCAAAGGCATTTGAAGTTTGAATTTGCTGGCTAAGCCGGATTTTCTCCTAAATTTGATTTACATTGAATAAATTCAATCCGAAAGAGGAAAAAAAAAAAGAGAAAGAGAGAGTGTTCAAACTTGTGCGAAACGTAAAGTTGATTCTCCGCAGATTGATCCACTCATCTCTAATGCTAACTGGAGGGCTTCTGTTAAGGACTATAAGTTCACTCATTGAACATTCACTAATTCTCAGGGATCCCTGACGAACGAGGTTGAAGCCTCAGAAATGCGTTGCATGTACTGTTGGTACTGAAGGAAAGCCCATAGTTTTTGTGACGTCACACAAACAAGGGTGGCAGATTTTTTTAAACAAGCAGACGTGTCCGGCCGGAACGCTTCCTACACTGAGTGCTCAGCACGGACTAGTAGAGATACCTGGGACACGGCATTTTGAAACTTCGCGGAATAGAAACTACATCCATCACAGATGATGAACATATTCTGAACAATCTACATATAGAAGCACAGGTAGGCATCCAGTGTCTAATTATTTTCAGCACATATTGTGTTTTTTTAAATGCTAATTTTCCTCACTGTACTTAAGTCCTCATACTGATGTCCATTTATATCCATTATAATCTATGGAGCTGTTCACATTTCAGTGTTTTTTGCAGACAGCTTATACACAAAAAACAGAGACATGTCTGAGTCACAAGTCAAAATCACCCATACAAGTCTATGGATCTGTGAAAATCACTGATCACACACGGATGACATCAGTGTGCGGTCTGTGTGCTGTCCTAGGTTAACATTGCAATGAAAAAGAGAAGATTTGTAATTTTATTTTTTCCTATGAAAAAAATCCCTGATGAAACACTGCTAGTAAAAACTAACGCAAACACTGATGAATATCGGTGTGTTCTTTGGGTACTGGAAAAATCACTAACGTACGTATGGAACATTAAGGAGTTGTTCTTCTTTGATCCCTCCGTAAACATGACTGATAGTGATAGAAAAATGTCCACATCTGGCAACAGCTTATCTCCACACCGAATAAAGGATCAGGCATGTTAAGACTCATCATACCCAATCCTTAAGTTCACATTTTCACATATGGAAACAACATTTTCCATTCTAAGCAAATATAACTGTATCACGGTGCTCCTACATTCCACAGCCAGATATATTCACCTGTTTCTTTTCTTAGTTCTTACAGAATATCCATCCCTATTATGGTACCCAAAAATAACTTACTTTACACGCTAAGTTCAAGATGTCTTCTACTCGGTGTTCTTGTCTGAGGTTCACAGTAACACCATGACCATCGTAAAAGTGGACAAATATTGGGATTTCCCAAGAACTTTCTTTGGGTGGGACTTCTGGAACGGTGTTATAGATATTCACCAAGTCTTCAACGTGCTATAATGAACAAGATAATACATCTCAAGTAAGGCATACATTTAAATCATGCAGTTACAAGAAACATAGAATAATGTATTGGTGGTCTCTTGGCTCCCATACTGCTGTTGTTAGGAGTTCTCTGGGGTCCAGAGACTGATACTTTATCTATAATATCTGGACTTTACCTTATTTCAATTGCACTTTTGCACGTCTCTATGTTCAGAAACACAAAAGGCTACTCCTCTTTATGCAGCTTAGACCTAAATTTCTGGATTTCCAGAAATTGTAAAGGTCTTTCAATGTCTAATCATATATGGAAAGATGTGAATCATCTGCAAATTACACATCAATAGCACAGTCATATAGTTGAATACAAAGCTTCTTAATATATTAATATTATACATTCATGCATGACATACAATATATCCTTTTGTAAAGAAACAAGAATGGGAGCAGGACACTGAGCAGAAGAAATTACACAAAGCATTTTGTGGCAAAATTGAAACCAAACTGAACAAACACTGACAAAACTGTTAAGTATGAGCTGTTGTTCCAACTACATCTCAATCTAATAAATATGTAAAATATTTGTTAACCCTGCGTTATATTATTGCATTCCTCTATACATCTGAAAAATATTTAGAGTTGAGAGTCCTCAGTGGTTGATACCTTTTAATGGCTAACTGAAAAGATGGTAACAAATTGCAAGCTTTCGAGACTACTCAGGTCTAGTGTTGAGCGATATTGCTCGATATCTAAAAATATCGTATCGAAATTGTATCGCCGATAGCACTAAATATCGTCGATATCCGATTTCGATACCGGAAGTCCCATGTAAGTCTATGGGAACAAAATATCGAAATTAAAAAAAACCATTCTTGCCTTGTTGGTTAATTGTACATGAAGGAAAACAACAAAGACTAATGTAGAATGTATTGGGGGAGGTTGAGGAGACAATAAAGGCATACATGTTTAACCCAATGCATTGGAATAGCATTAATATATATTTTTTTGGAAATACGTTTGGATTGACTAACAAATTGACAATGTTGTTAACCTTTTTTCTATTTTGGCAAATATGTATGTTTCACAACTTCCATGCTCTTCACCTTTTTAACTTTTGCCAGTGCCACACTTTCTCCTTCATAATATTCAGCAGCAGCATCATCTTTCTCATCAAATTATTCTTCATCTATTCTTCACCTTCTTAATCTTCTTCTTAAACTTCTTGCTATTCATGTTTTTGTTTACATTACTCATATTGTTATTATTAAACTAATTAATCTTCTTCATATTCAAATTCTTCATCTTCTTCCTCTTCATCTTCTTCATCATATTCTTATTTGTGACAGAGATTCCTGTACTTGTAATCTGTAAAAGTATGAATTGTTCATCCTTCCGTTCTTGCTGTCACAAAAGATTTAAATTACAACAGTATTTATCCGTGTTCAGTTTAGCCTGCAGCAGCAGCAGGCATTTTCCAGGGCACCACGAGGAGGAACGGACTCACCCCCATACACTGCTTAGTCTTCTTCTGCTTAGAATTTAGAGCATATATTTTGCTCTTCATTTTGGTCTTATACTTCATGTTCTTCTGCTTTTTGATCTTCTGCTTATTGTTCTTCTGTCTCTTGTTCTGTATCTTGTAGTTTGTCTTAACCTTCTTTGTCCTGTTGGTGATCTTCTTCTTGGTAATCTTTTATTTTTTCTTTGTGATGGTGTTCAGGCTGGTTGGCTTCATGCTCGTCGTCCTTGTTGTCGTCATCTTCTTCTGGGTGGTCTTTAATGTCGTCTAATTTCCGAGAAACAGCTGACGTTACTGGAACCCTGACGGGTATCAGATGGAGCAAGAGACAATGGAAGTAACAAGGACCAGCTGACTGTGCTGGACCCCGGACGGGTAGCAGAAGGAAAAGAGGCAATGTCACAACCGAGTACCAGCTGACGTTACTGTGACACGGTTACTAAGCAGGAGGTACCTGTGCTCCAAAGCACTACCAAGGACCAGCAGACGTTGCTGGAACTCGGATACGGAGATGGAGGCACCTAGGCCAAAGGCACTGGGGAGAACCACTTGACGGTACTGGACCCCGGACGGGTAGCAGAAGTAAAAGAGGCAATGTCACAACCGAGTACCAGCTGACGTTACTGTGACACGGTTACTAAGCAGGAGGTACCTGTGCTCTAAAGCACTACCAAGGACCAGCAGACATTGCTGGAACTCGGATACGGAGATGGAGGCACCTAGGCCAAAGGCACTGAGGAGAACCACTTGACGGTACTGGACCCCGGACGGGTAGAAGAACGCACCCATGAAAATGTAAGTTGACAGGACGCAAGCCGTCCGCAGTTACCGAATCACACAGTCCTACAGTGGGTGCTTATCCTATTGTCACAATGGAAACCGCCTTTATTTACATATCCCACAGCACACATAGGAATCACCTAAACTGCAGGCACCATAGAGTCGGCTAACCCGAATGCAACACGACAGCACAACTTATTGGAGGATAACTGACGTTCACACTGCCAGGAAACAGCTGTCGTGCTGTAACCAGGCTGGCCAGGAGTCAGTACCCCTGCCAATTACTTACGAGCAACAAATGGCGGTGTTGTAGCCCAGGGAGTAGAGTTCAGGTGGTAGAAAGATGAACATAACAGGAGACATGGAAAACGTTGCCAAACAGTTATTTAATCTGAAAACGGACAGGCAAATTCAGGTGAGATCCATGCCTTGTTCATTTTCAGGAAAGTAAGCCGGTCTACATTCTCTGAGGATAGTCGCATGCGACGGTCTGTTACTACACCATCTGCAGCACTAAAGACACGCTCAGATAATACACTGGCAGCAGGGCAAGCCAGCACCTCCAATGCATACTGGCTAAGCTCTGGCCATGTATCCAACTTAGAGACCCAAAATTTGAAAGGGGAAGAGGCATCTGGGAGTACACTTAGAGGGAAAGCCAAGTAGTCTGTCACCATCTTACGGAAACGTTTCTTCCTGGTGACTGGAGCCGTCTCGGATGGTGTAGACCTTGCTGGCGCTGTCACAAAACTTTGCCACATTTGTAACATACAGTTCTTGCCCTGTGCAGAGGCGCTGCTTCTGCTCCCTCTTGTTGTAGAGGTGTCTACACTGCCTCGACGCACAGAGCTGCTTTGTAAAGCAGTAGCAGCAGCAGCATCTCTCTCGGCTGGAATGTACAACAGTATGGATTGCACCAGTGTGTCTTGGTACTCCTGCATTTTACGGTCCCGGTTCACCGGTGTGATGAGGGTTTGTAAGTTGTCCCGGTAGCGAGGGTCTAGGAGGGTGTACACCCAATAATCTGACGTGCTGAGAATGTGGGCGATGCGGCGGTCGTTTCTTAGGCACTGAAGCATGAAATCAACCATGTGCTGCAGACTCCCAACTGGCCAACAAAGGCTGTCCTCTGGAAGAGGCGTCATCTCTGTCTCCTCTGCATCACCCCACCCTCGCTCTACATACTGACTACAGCGTTGTGTACCTTCCTCTGTAGGGATTTCTTCCTCCTCCATTGACTCCTCCTCCTCCTCATCCTCCTCACAAAGTGAGCCCTGCCCAGCCCTTTGTGAGGAACCACGTTGCGCTGACTGTCCTGAAGGTAAATGAATTTGTGACACCTCATCCTCCACCTGTTTCAAAACCTCTTCCTTTAGTGCTTTCAGTGATTTCTGAAGCAGGCAGATAAGGGGGACAGTCATGCTGACTAGTGCATCATCTGCACTCGCCATCCGCGTTGAGACATCAAACGCACGCAAAACGTCGCAGATGTCCTTCATAGAGGCCCACTCAGTAGTGGTGAAGTGTGAACGGCGCAAATTGCGAGTTGATTGCGCCTGTTGCAGCTGATACTCCATTACTCCTGGCTGCTGCTCACACAACCGCTCCAACATATGTAACGTGGAATTCCACCTGGTGGGTACGTCACATATGATGCGATGTTCAGGAAGGCAAAATCTGACTTGCAGAGCTGCAATGCGCGATCTGGCCATGCTGGAACGTCGCAAGTGAGCGCACTCTAGGCGGACCTTGTGCAGCAGTGCATCAAGATCCGGATAGTCCCTCAAAAACTCTGCACGACCAAGTTGAGCACATGTGCCAGACATGGTATGTGAGTGAGGTTGCCAAGGCCCAGAGCTGCCACCAGATTTCGGCCATTGTCACACACTACCAAGCCTGGCTGGAGATTAGCTGACAAAAACCACACGTCGCTCTCCTGCTTGATGGCATCCCAGAGCTCCTGCGCTGTGTGGCTTCGATTCCCCATGGGAATTAATTTCAGGACGGCCTGTTGACGTTTGGCCACGGCTGTGCTCATATCGGTCGCAACAGGTAAGCGTTCACGGGTCCATGTGGAGGTATAACGTGACGGCTCGTGCAGCGATGATTCTGAGGAACTGGAGTAGGAGGAGGAATCAATGTGCACAGACTGGATTCCTGCAATCCTTGGAGTTGGCAGAACACGTACAGCGCCACTGGCAAGATCTGTACCCGGCTCCACAACATTGACCCAATGGGCAGTGAGGGAAAGGTATCGTCCCTGGCCATGGGTACTGGTCCACGCATCGGTGGTCAGGTGGACCCTGCTACTGACGGCGTTTAGTAGCGCATGTTTAATGTTTCCCTCGACATGTTTTTGCAGAGCAGGGACAGCTTGCCTGCTGAAATAAAATCGGCTTGGCACATTATATTGTGGGACTGCCAATGCCATAAAGTTCCTGAAACTGTCAGTCTCCACCAGCCTGAATGACAGCATTTCAAGGGACAGGAGTTTTGCAAGGCCAGCATTCAGAGCCTGTGCTCGTGGATGGTTTGCCGAGTATGGCCGTCTTTTATCCCATGCCTGTGTTACCGATGGCTGTTTTTTGTACTGGGAGTGTGACGATGACTGTGAACTTGCTGCAGTGGGTGGAATAACAGTTTCTCTATGGACAACAGTGACCGAGGTTCTTCCATGGAGATCCTGTGAGGAAGCCAAAACAGGTGTGTGACAGCTGGAGGTAGAGGCTCGAACATGACGTAAAGATGTAGGTGCTGCTGTAGGTTGGCCTACATCTCCAGTGTGTCTTTGTAACTCAGCTACGTGCTTTGTCCGTACATGTGTCCACATATTTGTGGTATTCAGGTTCCTGATATTTTTACCTCTTTTAACTTTTTGCTTACACAGCTTGCATTGAACATAGCAAATATTATCTACAAGTCTGTCAAAAAAGGACCACGCAGTGCAAGTCATGGGAGCGCCAATTTTGACATTTCTAAGAGAACTGCTCCCAACAGGTGCCAAACTGGAGGCTACAGGCAAGCGAGTCTGCAGCCTACCTCTCCCTCCTCTTTGTACCGTTGGGACAATCTCTTCCTCAGAGCTGCTCCCACCACCTTGCTGTTGCTCACGCCATGTTGGGTCTCGGACTTCATCATCTCCACTACCCTCTTCCAACACCTGCTGCTGTTGGATGGTCTGGGCAGCACCATGCTCCACAAAACCTGGCACCTGAGTCTCATCATCATCATAAGATGCGTTCTGCGGTGTGCTGTCCATCGGCACTGGCTCACCCGCCTCTTCAGATTGAGAGAGACACAGCTGTTGCGCATCACTGCATACTCCCTCTTCTTCAAATTGCAGAATGCTGCTTGCCTGTGCCCGTGTTTGCGAGCCAACAGATTCTGAGAACAGAAGCAGAGACTCAGCTGGCTCCTGTACAGAACTCTCTGACTGCCTTGGCAATTTGACAGGCGGTGAACAGACAGATGGTTGCTCAACAGTGTTGTGTTCCTGAGAGGAGGTGGAAGGAATTGAAGTCGATGCATTGGCTGCCATCCAACCAACAACGGCTTCAATTTGTTCTTCCCGCAGCAGGGGGCACGCCGAGCTCCTACCAAAGTGCACATAAAGGAACGCTCACGGGGATAAATGGTGGATGCTGTGTCACTGAGGGCGGCAGCAGACACAGAATCCCCACCTCCTCTCCCTGCTGAAACTCCACGGCCACGACCACGTGCCTTACTCACTGACTTCTTCATCTTGGTAGATTGATAAAGAAAGTCAGAAAAGTTATAACTAAGGCCTAAGTGTGGTTATTACGCAGAGACTGAAGTGAACACTGAAACACAACTGTTCACAAATCACAATCTGTGAAAGGCTACTCCTTTGTCTACTTCTATAGTGTTTGCAACCAATGTATTGGATACGGATGGAAGCGCGTCACACTAATAGTTAAATTGCATGGAGCAGCAAGAATTACACTGAAGGAAAAAAAAAAGAGTCTGTGAGTGACAGGTGCAGATGCCTACAGACAGCGTTGCATGCAGAGCAAACTGCAGCGTCACCTGCACTCACACACACCTTGCAGAGCTGTTAAAACAACACTGCAGGCAAAAGGAAGCTTTACACAGCGGTTGGTGCTAGCCTGCCTACAGCACAGTACACTAAATCGCAATCTCTAACTGTCCCTCAGAGTCAGCACAGCAGCGTTCTGTCCCTTACTGAATTCACAGCACAGTGACGCTAAAATGGCGGCGGTGCCTTTTATACACTGAAGAAAAAAAAAAATAGTCTGTGAGTGACAGGTGCAGATGCCTACAGACAGCGTTGCATGCAGAGCAAACTGCAGCGTCACCTGCACTCACACACACCTTGCAGAGCTGTTAAAACAACACTGCAGGCAAAAGGAAGCTTTACACAGCGGTTGGTGCTAGCCTGCCTACAGCACAGTACACTAAATCGCAATCTCTAACTGTCCCTCAGAGTCAGCACAGCAGCGTTCTGTCCCTTACTGAATTCACAGCACAGTGACGCTAAAATGGCGGCGGCGCCTTTTATAGTGCATTCTGACATCATTTCAGCATCCAATCACAGCCATGCCATTAGTTAACATGACCGCAGCAGTACAGGATGTGCCCACACTTCTTAGGATTCCTCATTGGCTGACTAAAATCACAGTGCCTCGCAAACAATTATGGGAACTTCCGATTCCGGTATTCGATAAGACGAAAATATCGAAACGAATTATCGAAAGGCCGATAGAGCTAATATCGGCCGATAGCCGATATTTGCATTATCGTATCGCTCAACACTACTCAGGTCTCTTCATCAGGCTGAACTAATACAAAATCTGAAGAATCACATATTTATACACAAAAACACAGAAAAAATGCAATAGGTAAGACAAGTGACGTGAAGCAGAATAGTCATTATGGCAGAGGGATGAGCATAAATATTGGAACAGTTCATAGATAAGGAGAGAAAGTAAAACTTTCTCTCCTTATCTATGAACTGTTCCAATATTTATGCTCATCCCTCTGCCATAATGACTATTCTGCTTCACGTCACTTGTCTTACCTATTGCATTTTTTCTGTGTTTTTGTGTATAAATATGTGATTCTTCAGATTTTGTATTAGTTCAGCCTGATGAAGAGACCTGAGTAGTCTCGAAAGCTTGCAATTTGTTACCATCTTTTCAGTTAGCCATTAAAAGGTATCAACCACTGAGGACTCTCAACTCTAAATATTTTTCTATCTACTGGCTAACACGGTACAAAGATATACATCTTTACTGTATCTATACATCTGGGAACTAGAGGAATGGCTTACAACTTCACAACATTTTTGCCCACTAGAGGTCACTGTTGATTAACCATTTTAAAAAAAATTATGTAACCATTAAAAAAGAAAAATACTGAAAAAATGAACTAAGATTCAGATGTTGTTTTATAGATTGTGGAGCACAATGCGCCAATAAAGTTTTTAATATACAACCGCCTCAAAAGCCCAGTTTTCCATCATTGATGTGTTCCCTACAGAGCTGCACTGGTGTCGCAAACCAATGTCTGTGTTATAAGAGTATAGACCACTGGTTAGTCCAGTAAAATGAGCCTACAAAATAAAACCTGTCTTCTGTGACTTGTAATCATGATATGAAATTAATCTAATATATGGATACTATAAAAATGGACGTAAATTAAACAAAACTAAACAAATAATATTAAAATAGATAATGATGTTTCTGAAAAATATATATGATTAAAAACCTCTTCAAGAGAAAAAATATCAAAACCTGGTTAAAGTCATGTGAATTCTATCAAAATAATCAAACAATGAAATCTAGGCAGACAGATACACATGACGCATGCAATGTTCCAGTGTATTGTCAATCCAAAGCTGCCCAGCTTCTCAGCAACTACACAAGCTATTCAGAACACTCTGCACTATTGCAAGCTGCGTCTCTTTTTTCCAAGGAGAACTAGGCTGTTTTTATCAAAACGACCCACGCACCAGAATTACTTGATAACACTGCTCATCTGAAGGCGGAAAAAACTAGAGGAAGTCAACAGCACAGACTGACAATGATGAACGCAAGAGAATGTATCAAGGCTGTATCATCTGTTAGTGGCATATGAAAAGGTGATATAAATCCAGCCTACATGATGGACATGTGTGTATGTACAGTTGCGAGAAAAAGTGTTTTCCCACTTCCTTATTTCTTATTCTTTTGCATATTTGTCACGCTTAAATGTTTCGGATCACCAAACAAATGTAAATATTAGACAAACCCACTTGACCCACCAAATCACTCACACACAGGTCTGGATATAGCAAGCATTTTTGATCAGCCATACTCATGTATCTAGACCCCATCCTCAATAAGCTATTAAGAACACCTCACCGTACTGATGTAATAGATGAGGAAACTCATTCCTCCTCATGTACCCCAGAAGAACGATTACTATTGAAAGTGCAAAACTGAGGATGAAACCCATATGACCCGAAAAACGGGAACTTGCCAGTTGATTCATGACAACAATTATTTACAGTGAACTCTAGGGGTAAATACGAAACCCACTCCTCCTGATTCTCAGACACAAAGCACCTAAGATATGTCTCAAGATTTTGCTTCACTTGCTTAGTTTGCCCATTAGATTGTGAATTTAAGGTGGATAAAAATGAAAGATGAATCCCTAAACGTGCACAAAAAGCTTTCCAAGCTTTAGAAATAAATTGAAATCCCTGGTTGTAAACAATATCAGAGGGAATCCCATTTCATGATCTGTCACCAGAAATAACGCTGCTAACCTGCAGATATGCGGTTAATCTGCAGGTTAACAGCATTAACACCTGCACGCAGCCGAATACAACAAGGAGGAAATGATCTTTAATAAAAATTTGGGCTAAAGTCTTGGCATTCGTTAATGCAGGCAGCGCAATGAAATGAGCCATCTTGCTGAATCTATCTATCACCACCAATATTACTTTATTACCTGCCAAAACGGGTAGATCAGTGATTAAATCTACACACAAATGAGTCCATAGTCTACAGAGAATCACCAAAGGTTGAAGAGTTCTGGGTGAATGTTTATATAGGGTCTTAGAGTATGTGCACACGTTGCGTTTTTAGATGCCGGTGTCTGCGTGATCTGTGTATGTGTGGGGGTCTGCGGGCCTGTGTGTGTGTGTGTGTGTATATGCAGGCATCATCCAATAGTACTACAAGTCCCATCCCGCTATGCCTGCTACACTGACAGTGACTGACACATTAGCCAATGATGGGACAGTAGTAGTCCCATCATCCGGCTAATGTGTTGAATGTAAAAAAACAAAAAACAAACTTACATTACATACACATAACATATAACATACAACATACAGAACATACAACATATAACATACAGAACATACA
The DNA here is from genome assembly GCA_033576555.1 of Oophaga sylvatica. Taxonomy (NCBI): domain Eukaryota; kingdom Metazoa; phylum Chordata; class Amphibia; order Anura; family Dendrobatidae; genus Oophaga; species Oophaga sylvatica. The sequence goes on along the minus strand of JARQOD010000005.1, from coordinate 400,922,822 downwards.
CATAACATACAACACATAATATACAGTACACACTTACCAAACACCTAGACCCCGACACCCTCGTCTCCTAATAAAAATGAAATAATAAAACAACCTATACTTACCTTTCCGCCGTAGTCCAGTTATTAACAAGTGTCCCATGACGATCTCCGGTGGAGAACACTGACATCAGGTGATGTCAGTGCTCAACAAGGCCTCCGCTATGCACTGACAGTGGAGGTAATCCTCAGCGGTGTGTATCTCTCCCCACCGGGAGAGAATGAGGTCACTTCAGTTCATTCACCGGCAATGCTGAGTTAGAAAATTCCCACGCTGAATTGCCATAAAATGAGAGACTGAACTCAGGTAACCTCAGTGATGCACTGCAGGAGCCATTGTCTCCTGTCAGTTAATCACTGGGAGGCCCTATAGAGCAGTGATATCACCTGATGTTACTGTTCTATAGGGGAAATCGTCGTGGGACATTCATTATTAATTGGACTGCGTCGGACAGGGATTATACGGTTGTTTTATTTTTGTACTTTTTATTATAGGAGACCGCTTGGATCCGGGCGTGCAATAAAAATATGAAAACCGTGTTGTGTTTTATTTCATTAAAATACTTTATTCTTAAGTGTGTTTTTTTTAACCCTTTCAAACTGTAAGATTTATAATGGATACGTGTCTTATTGATGCCTCTCCATTATTAACCGGGCTTAATGTCATCTTACAATAGCAAGGTGACATTAACCCCTTACTACCCCATATGCCACAGCTACACGGCAGTGGGAAGAGAGGGGCTAAGAGCTGGAATTTGCACATCGTACAGATGCGCCAATTCTGGGGTGGCTGGGTGCTGGTATTTTTAGCCCGGGGGACACCAATATCCATGGCCCCTTCCTAGGCTATGAATATCTACCGGCAGCTGTCTGCATAGCCTTTCTGGCTATAAATTATAGTGGGATCCCACGTCATTTTTTTTGGGGGGTGCCCCTATTTTAATAGCCAGTAAAGGGTAGCTGCGGGCTGATATTCATAGCTTGGGAAGCTCCATGGGTATTAACCCCTTCCCAGGCTAGAAATATTGGCCCCGGCCGTCGGCTTTCCATCTCTGGCGCAGAAAATTGTGCAGGAGCCCACTCCATTTTTTATTTTAGATATTGCGTCAAGATTTTGTGTGTGTCTTTAACTATTTATGTACCATTCTATCTAATCTATCTATCTATCTATCTATCTATCTATCTATCTATCTATCTATCTATCAAATTATTCTATCTATCTTCTATCCATCTATCTATTATCTATCTATCATCTATCTATCTATTATCATCTGTCTATCTGTGTGTGTAATGTAGTGTGGGTTGGACAAATGTAAAAGAGGAAGTTGGACAAGAAATCAAGAAATAACATCACAAACCTTTTTTGTTTGTTAAATAACATATCTTTATTTAGCTTACAAAAACGCATGAAAAAAAACCACATGAAAAAAGTATCAAAAACGCATCAAAAAAGCACCTGCGTTTTCTGCCAAGAGGTGCGGGTTCTGTGCAGAAAATTCAGTAGGTAAATCTGCAATGTGTGCACAATATGCTTAGAAAGTACACAAGTAATGCAGAAAGCTACATAATCTCGAACATCCTGGTGCATCCTATACCACCAAAAACGAAGAGTAAGAAGATATGTGGTGGCTTTACTACGAGAATGTCCAGCCAGGACTGAATCGTGATGTTCACTCAAAACCAGATCAGAACATGTTGTAGCATTAACTACTCCTTTCTGTAATATGGGAACTGGCTCGAGATTACACCCCCCCCCCCCCTTGAAAACAATGAGACAAAACATCTGCCTTAATGTTCTTATCCCCCAGCCTATAAGTCACAAAAAAAATTAATCTAGTAAAAAAACAATTACCACCATGCCTGTCTAGGTGTCAGATGTTTAACTGGATCCAGGTACAATAGATTTTTGTGATCAGGGATGACTATGACCGGATGAACTGCCCCCTCTAAAAAAATGATGCCATTCCTCGAAGGTCAACTTTATTGCCAAGAGCTCCCTATTACCAATGTCATAATTCTTTTTGGCGGACGACAATTTTTTTGAGAAATCTGCACATGGACGCCATTTATTTGGAGACAAATCATGTGACAATACAGCTCCAACCCGTACCTCCAACGCTTCTATTTCCACAATGAACGGTTGAGTAATGTCAGGTTGTTTAAGAATCAAAGAAGCAAAACATATTTTCAAGGTAGCAAATGCTTCACAGGCCAGTTTACACCATTTGGAAAAGTCTGTTCCTTTCTTGATCATATCCATAAGCAGTTTGGCCACTATCGAAAAGTCCTTGATGAACTTGCAGTAATAGTTGGCAAAATCCAGAAACCACTGTAAAGCTTTTACATTTTCAGGATGATCCCAATCCAGTACCTCACAGACTTTAGCAGGATCCATATGAAAGCCGGTGAAAAATAATAGATATCCCAAATAAGTAATCTACCGAACAGTAAACATACATTTTTCGGATTTGACATAAAGTTTATTTTCCCTTTGTAATTGTAGGACGTGCCTGACATGTACCAGATCTGAGGCAAGGTCCGTCAAATGAATCAATATGTCATCCACATAGATTAACACAAATCTACCTGATTGATGATGCAAAATGTAATTTACAAAGTGCTGAAACATGGCGGGAGCATTGGTCAACCCAAATGGTATGACAAGGTTTTCGTAGTGTCACTCTGGCGTATTAAAAGCAGTCTTCCCTTCATTCCCATCCTTAATATGGATGAGATTGTAGGCTTCCCCAAACTTAAGTTTGGAAAACCACTTAGCCCTGATGATCTTATTATAAAGAACCTAAATGAGAGGGAGAGTGTATGGATCAAGAACCGTGACCGATTTATTTCCTGGAATGCCATCCAGGGGTACAAACCCCCATCTTTTTTTATTAACAAAGAAAAATCCAGCTGCCACTGGAGATGAGCGTCTGATCATATCATTTGACAGTGAGGGAGACAAATGAGTTGAACAGGCTGCCACGAGAGGTGGTGGGTTCTTCTTCTATGGAAGTCTTCAAACAGAGGCTGAATAGACATCTGGCGGAGATGCTTTAGTGAATCCTGCATTGAGCAGGGGGTTAGACACGATGACCCTTGAGGTCCCTTCCAACTCTAACATTCTATGATGCTAAGGACCTGGGTCTGGACAAACTTGGCGTCAACCAGATTAAACCCCGCCCCACTTGCAAAAAGGCAGAAATAGACACCTTTCTTCCTCCCAAAAGGGTTTTGGCGAGTTTAAAAGAATTGCATCCTACCAATGGAGGAAAAATGTACACCCAGGTTACTAACCTTCACGCAACCTAGGCTTCTTAGTTTTCCGGCGGCTGTTTGCAGTTACATATGGATGGGCAGGTACCCACAAAATGACCCATACCTCCCAAAAAAAAATCTCCTATTTTGCAGAACCTCTAGAGGACGGACCAGTAAAACAAGCCCCCCCCACAACAATTGGATGGGTTCTTCAATGGACTCAGGCCTAGGTTCATTAGACACGACACCCCAAAAACTGAGGTATCACCTTTTGTCACCTTGAGACGATGGTCTACACGGATAGCAAGAGACATGGCTACTTCCAGGGAAAATGGGATCTCATGCAGAGCAATGGCATTCTTTACCTTTTTAGAAAGCTCCTGTCAAAACTGAATACGGAGTGCGAGGTCATTTTAGCAAGTATCCATAGTCCACCTACGGAACTTGGAGCAATACTCCTCAACTGTCTGGCCTCCCTGTGGAAGCTGATGTAATTTAGACTCAGCCAGAAAGACACGATCAGGGTCATCATAGATGAGACCCAGAGACTGAAGAAATTACTCGACCGTCTGAAGATACTGGGAATCAGACAGAAGAGAAAATGCCCAGACTTAAGGGTAAGAGTATTACGATCCTCACCTGTTGCTCCTTGGTCCCGAGAGTGAGGACGTAACCTAAAATAAAGTTTGCAGTCCTCCATTAAAACCATGGACTTATCCTGACTCCCTGAGAACCTATCTGGCAAAGCGATCTTGGGCTCAACCAGAGGTTGCGCAGTAGCCACGGGCCCTAAGCCTGGAGTCAATGGGTGCTGCAAACCAACTGAGCACATGTATGCCACTTTCAGGCAGAGTTGTTGTAGTTGCCCAAAACGCGATACGGCCAGTGATAATGTCACAAACGACTGTGGCACCTATCTGATCCCTTGAACTAGGGGCGCCCTAAGCTTTCCCTGGCCCTCGGATTATCCTGTATGGTTGAAATGCCTTATCTCTTCCCTCCCCCACCCAGGGAAGTGTGAGGCTGAAGTGTATAGACAAACACTAACCAGACAGACCGGGGTAAACAGACAGGGATAAAAGAAAACTACAATCATGCAAATACACTCACAAAACAACAGAGTGGGAAACCGGGGAGGAATAGGAAGGACTAAATCAAATGGGAAAGAGTAAGGATAAACATGCAAACCAACTCCACGCAGCAATCTCCTTAAAAATTCTCCAACTGCCTACTCCAAACACTCCTTCAAACCAGTTAGTGGTAGCTATCACTGGCAAAGACAGAAACAAGGAGGAGGGTTCTTCTACCTGATGGGAGTAAGAAACTCATAACAGCTGATACAACCCAAGACAGAGAACTCCATGAGTCCAACTAAGCAGTTTAACTCTTGCGGCACAATAGCAAAGAAAGACAGAACTACTAATAGGACAGTGTAACTGTTCTAACTACCACCGGTGTATGTGACATCAGATGCTGCGTTTGTCTGACCCCACTCTGTCGCGGTATCCCTGTGACAGTGGAGCTACAAAGGGGGCAATCATACAGCATGGTGGTTACTAAGAGGGCTATGATACAGCATGGGGGCTACTAAATGAGACCTTAAACAGAGTGTGGGCTACTAAAGGGGGCCATCATACAGGGTGAATGCTACTAGGTGTGCCATCATACAGGGTAGGGACTACTAACGAGGCCATCATACACTATGATGGCTACTTAGGTGGCCCTCCTACAGAGTGGGGTCTACTAAGTAGGTCATCACTAATTTTCACAATTTTTTTCTGCCTTTTGAGGTTTCAAATTGGTTAATTCATGTGTGTGGTTTACTGCTGATGAAATATGAATATACACTTTGTTAACCACAAGCAGTCATGATAAGTATTATTTTTAACATACAGTATACCTACATTCCAAACCATCAGGATTTTCGTTGCTCTCTGGTATTTTTTCTTTTGAAGCATATTTTTTTTTCTTTTTACTGTTGAATTTTGTTTACAAACAGTTGATGCATCGAGGGGGGCAAAATTCTCCCCATCACTTGCCCACAAGAAATATTAATGGCATATTGGGGAAGACGTTTCCTGGTTTCTGATACATGTTGTAAGGTGTCAGGTGTCACCTAGTAGAGTCGTCACATTGATGACCTGGTATTTATATGGGGCACCGATGTGGTGGATATGCCCAGTTTTGTGTAACATCTCAACCTCAAATTTGTTATGTCAAAAAACTGTTCTCTTGATCACTGACAGATTACTTTTGCAATGGCAATATCATTTAATTAACATACTAGAAGGATGCAGCAGGGAACACTACTTTGCACCCTTGCACACTATAAGGAGTGTTCCGGAGGATATGATGACTAGGTCATAAATGATATCTTCTTAGATCAGAATTATAATAATTAGGTTTTCCAGATTTGCATCCTTGTTATTGCATGAGGTTACCTTAAATGATAACTAAAAAGGACCAAAAACATGGTGGCTTGTGACAATAGAATATCTGGCCAAGTACATAAACCGGTCATTTTCTCTACAGCTTATAGTACTGTGTACAATAGAATTTGCAGCATCATAATTTTACATCATATTTTACTTAGTTACCATGCTTTATCCAATGTACTTGAAATTGGCCATGAATGTGTTTTGAAAATAGGACCCACTATAGGTCAGAGTCCTTCAATATTCAAGGCTTAGTACTACAGCAGAACAGAATATATTAGGACTTGTTGTTTTATTATGAATTGGAGAAAATACTCTTTAAATTCTTATAAACAGTAATGATTAAATTGCAGTCTGCAAATCCCTGTCAAACTACATAAAAGCCCAGGAATACATCTGATTGTCAGCTGTTCCTTACAACATGCACATGACATTGATCCTACTAGTTGACAATAAGCACTTTAATTCATACAACTGTACAGAAAACATATCATTATACTGTTCCTGAGAATGTTATTTTTAAACTGTGGTCAAAAAGCCCATCATTTCATACAATCTTTCCTTATGAAAACACCAAGCCACATGAGGTAAAGTATTTATAGCGTAGCCACTATGACTAATATCACAACCCTCTTTTGGGGCATTTAATATGAACATTCCAAATGCAGTTCTCAGCAATGTCATCTCATCTTCAAGCTGCGAGTGCTGCAAAGAAGGCCTTCAGTCATAACTGTTGGCATATGCAACAGATTAGGACTTATTATAAGTAAAAGGAGGACTTTATGCTGACCTGACAATAGATGGCGATGTTGTGTAACGTTTCTTTCTGTTTAATGTATTGTATAAGAAATAGTCTCACTTGTAGTTTCACTTTCATTTTGTTCCTGTTTTCCTGATACAATGCTGAAATGACTGTGCATTCTCCCTTTACCTCATGTTGTTACAAGTAAAAGCTTGTTATCCCATGCAGCCTGCTCTGTGAAGTTTTCTACTGCAAAGGTGTGGATTCAGAAGCTGTGCAACAGGTTATGGGCCCAGACATAGGCACCCAGACCCAGACTCCCAGACATCCAGATACAGCGTATACAGACACCCAGAGAATCCAAGCACCAAGAATACCAGATACCCAGGACACTGGAACTCTCAGCAAGACCCTGGTGAATGCAGAAGAATTCTTCAGTGCAACTTTCTCCAAACAAGTAAGATAAGTTAAAAATGACAAGTAGCACAGACCTAAAACTAACAGTATCTAAACTGAATGATGAGAACTATCAGCTATGGAAGTTCAAAGTAGAGATGTTATTGGAAGATGATTTATGGGAAGTAATCACTACAGATAGACCTGATCAAGAAAATCAGACATGGGATAAGAAAAATAGACAAGTGAGAGCCACCATTAGCTTATTAGTGGATGATGATCAATTAATACATATAAGAAATGAAGAAACAGCAAAAGGAATGTGGGAAGCATTAAGAAAGCTATATGAGAGACCCAGCTTAAATCACAAATTATTTTTATTAAGAAAGCTTTACAGTATGAAACTAAGTGCAGACAGCGACATGCAGAAGCATATATTCTCAATGATGGAAGTGATATCACAGCTAAGATCAATTGGTGAAGATATTAAAGAAAGTCATATAGCAGCTATATTGTTGTGCAGTTTACTAGATTCGTATGCAGCCTTGATAAATGCTCTTGAGACGAGACCAGAAACTGACATTACATTAGAGTTTGTGAAAACAAGACTCATAGATGAATATCAGAGAAGAAAAGAACAAAGCAATGATTCTTCTACTGAAAAGGACAGTGAAAACGCTCTTAAAGCAACAGAATTTAAAAAACCCTATAATAAAGAGACAAGAGAATGTTTCAGATGTAAGAAAAAAGGTCATTTAAAGAAAGACTGTACTATATGGAAAGCAGAACAACATAAATTACACCATAAAGATAATACACAGAAAGTAAAAAACACAATTTCCGATTTGTGTGAGAATAATTGGAATGGCACATTCAAAATAACAGACAAGAAATCATCACTTGGTTGGTTTATTGATTCAGGAGCAACGAGTCATATGACAAGTGACAAGAATTTCTTTACTGATCTTGATTTAAATAAGAAAGAAGTCATTTATCTTGCAGATGGAAGCAAAATAACCGCAGAATGTATCGGACAAGGTATGCTAAATTGTTCAAACAAGTTTGGACAAGTTTGGACAAGATTCAAAGATACTTGTACAGGATGTGTTGTATGTTTCAAAATTGAAAGGCGGATTATTATCTGTGAAATGTTTAACAGCTAAAGGACTTACAGTAAAATTCAAAGACAATGAGTGTGCAATTATTACAGGAAACAAGATGATAACCAAAGTCAAGGCAGATGAACAATTATATCATTTTGACAAACCAAAAGAACAGATGATGGTATGTACACATGATCACAAAAACTGTATTCACATGTGGCATAGACGTCTAGGACATAGACACCCGGACAGTATAAGGGAACTACAGAGAAAAGAATTGACAAAAGATTTAAAGATATCAGATTGCTCAATTACCATAAGATGTGAATGTTGTATAAAATCCAAAGCCACAAGGATATCTATTCCAAAAGAAAGTGAGATGAAAAGCAAAAGACCACTTGATTTGGTGCATACTGACATATGTGGACCCATGAAAGTGACTACATCAGGAGGCAATAGATACATGTTGACTTTTATAGATGACTACTCAAGATACACAGTCACATACTTAAGGTACTGCCACACTAAACAATCCCGCTAGCGATCACAATAACGACGCATACTAATGCGATCGCTAGCGGGATTGTTTCTATATCGCTAAATGCGGCCACATTTAGCGATATAGTTAACGACGCTATCGCCGTTAGCGATCTTCTTAACGACTTTAGCGGTACAAAAGTACCGCTAAATCGCTAAGAAAAGGTGCCACACAGCGATTAGATACTTACCCAGCGGGAGCGCCGACGAGAAAATAGGGTCCGGAACGATTCCAGCGACGAGCGAGATCACAGCAGGAAGCTCGTCGCTGGAAGCTGCCGCACTGAACAACATCGCTAACAGGATCGCTAAATAGTGACGTTTTTTAGCGATCCCGTTAGCGATATTGTTTAGTGTGGCATACCCTTTAATTAAGAACAAAAGTGAAGTTTTTGATAAACTTGTAGACTATGTAACAAGATCAAGTAAAAAATTTCAAAGGAAGCCAATTGTCATCAGAAGTGATAATGGAGGTGAATTTACAGGTCACAGAATAGAAGACTACTTAAGACAAAATGGAATAGAACATCAGAAAACTGTTCCATACACACCTGAACAAAATGGAGTAGCAGAAAGGAAAAACAGAACTCTAACAGAGATGATGAGATGTATGCTGACAGATTCTAAACTACCAGAGACATATTGGGGTGAGGCAGCAATGACAGCTACAAATCTACAGAACTGACTTTTTTCCAGAAAACTGAAGAAAACTCCATATGAACTGTGGCAAGGTATGAAACCAAGTGTCAATCATTTAAAAGTTTTTGGATGTAAAGTTTTTATATTCATTTGAACAGAAAAACGTTCCAAACTTCAAAGCAGATCCATGGAAGGAATATTCGTTGGATATAGTGAAAATTGCAAAGGATACAGAATCTTAGATCCCAAAACAGACAGAGTTACGGTGAGCAACAGTGTGACATTCATTGAAGATTTAAATGAAAACATTATGATTTCAGTTGAAACAAAAAATGAGAAAAACAATAGTGACATAACTGAAGAAATATCTGATGAGAAAGAAGTAAAATATTTAGACTTGAGAGTCCTCAGTGGTTGATACCTTTTAATGGCTAACTGAAAAGATGGTAACAAATTGCAAGCTTTCGAGACTACTCAGGTCTCTTCATCAGGCATAGACTAATACAACATCTGAAGAATCACATATTTATACACAAAATAGCACAGAAAAAATGCAATAGGTAGGACAAGTGACATGAAGCAGAACTGTCATTATGGCAGAGGGATTAACATAAATATGACTAGTTCATAGATAAGGAGTGAAGGTTTTATTACCCTCTGATTGGGGTCTGGTATTGTGTTGTGATGACCCTAAAAGGTCAGGGAGGCAGATTCCTTAATTGTTGTAGAACGACATAAAACTCTGGAGAAAGAAGTAGAAATTAATGAAGAACAAAATACTGAAAGTGAAGAATCACAAGTACAGACACAGAACCAAGACGTTCAATAAGAGAGAACAAAGGAAAACCACCAAAACGTCTCTCATACAAGACAAGTATAAGAAAAATCTATGAGCCTACCTCTTGGGAAGACATATCTAAACTTCTTGAAGAAGAAGCTAATAAATGGATAGAAGCAACAGAAACAGAAATTAAATCCATGCATGATTCAAATACATGGACACTAACAGATTTGCCAGAAGGAAGAACTTCTCCACCTTGACAGAAGATCAGCTTTCCACCCTCCTATCAAGATCACACCTCACCACTTGCATGCTTGACCCGCTCCCATCCCACCTTATCCCTAGCCTCGCCACCATCTTCACCCCTACTCTAACACACCTCTTCAACCTCTCACTTACAAATGGTGTCTTCCCCTCATCCTTCAAACATGCCTCGATCACACCCATCCTCAAAAAGACCTCCCTTGACCCATCCTCTGTGTCTAGCTATCGCCCGATATCTCTTCTCCCTTATGCCTCAAAACTACTGGAACTATCTTGAACTGTCCTCCCACCTCTCCTCCTGCTCCCTCTTTGACCGCTTACAATCAGGCTTCCGACTGCATCACTCAACTGAAACTGCCCTAACTAAAGTCACCAACGACCTACTAACCGCCAAGAGCAAGCGTCACTACTCTGTCCTCCTTCTCCTGGACCTGTCTTCTGCCTTCGACACTGTGGACCATTCCCTCCTGTTACAGATTCTCTCATCTCTTGGCATCACAAGCTTGGCCCTATCCTGGATCTCATCATATCTAACAAACCGAACATTCAGTGTCTCCCTCTCCCACACCACCTCCTCACCTCGCCCCCTGTCTGTCGGTGTTCCCCAAGGCTCATTCCTAGGACCCCTACTCTTCTCTATCTACACCCTCGGCCTGGGACAGCTCATAGAATCCCATGGTTTGCAGTATCATCTCTACGCTGACGACACGCAGATCTACCTATCTGGACCTGACCTCACCTCCAAACTGACCAAAATCCCACAATGTCTGTCTGCTATTTCTGCTTTCTTCTCTGCTCGCATTCTAAAACTGAACATGGACAAAACAGAATTCATCATCTTTCCCCCATCTCACTCTAACCCCCCACCAGACCTGTCCATCAACGTCAATGGCTGTTCACTTTCCCCAGTCCCGCACGCTCGGTGCCTCGGAGTGATCCTCGACTCTGCCCTCTCTTTCAAGCCACATGTCCAAACCCTTGCCTCCTCCTGCCGTCTCAAACTCAAAAATATTTCCCGGATCCGTGCATTCCTTGACCATGAAACTACAAAAACACTAGTGCATGCCCTCATCATCTCCCGCCTCGACTACTGCAACCTCCTACTCTCTGGCCTTCCCTCTAGCACTCTGGCACCACTCCAATCCATCCTGCACTCTGCTGCCCGACTAATACACCTGTCTCCCCGTTATCCCCCAGCCTCTCCTCTCTGCCAAGCCCTTCATTGGCTTCCTATCGTCCACAGGCTCCAGTTCAAAACCCTAACCATGATCTACAAAGCCATCCACAATCTGTCTCCCCCATACATCTGTGACATGGTCTCCCGGTACATACCCACACGCAACCTTCGATCATCTCAAGATCTCCTCCTCTACTCCCCTCTTATCTCTTCTTCCCACAACCGCATACAAAGCTTCTCCCGTGCCTCTCCCATACTCTGGAACTCTCTACCCCAACACATCATACTCACGCCTACCATGGAAAACTTCAAAAAGAACCTGAAGACCTACCTCTTCCGACAAGCCTACAACCTGCAGTGATCATCAGTCTACTGAACCACCGCACCACCAGCTCTACCCTCTCCTAGTGTATCCTCACCCATTCCTGTAGACTGTGAGCCCTTGCGGGCAGGGTCCTCTCTCCTTCTGTACTTGTGTGTGCCTTGTATTGCTCATGTTTACTGTACTTGTCTATATTTGCCCCTCTTCACATGTAAAGCGCCATGGAATAAATGGCGCTATAAAAATCTACAATAATAATAAATAATAAAGGAAGAAATGCCATAGGATGTAAATGGATTTTTAAAGTAAAATACCAAACAGATGGCACACCTGAAAGATATCGAGCAAACCTCGTAGCTAAAGGGTATTCTCAAAAATATGGAGAAGACTATGATGAAACATTTGCTCCAGTTGTCAAACACACTACAATAAGAACTTTACTTACAGTTGCAGCAATGGAACTGATGGAACTAAGACATCTGGATGTAAAGACAGCTTTTTTGAATGAAGATTTAACAGAAGACATTTACATGGAACAACCTCCAGGATTCAAAGATGAAAGAAATCCAAACAAAGTTTGTAATCTACAGAAAACCATATATGGTTTAAAGCCAGCAGCTAAAGTGTGGAATGACAAAATCACGGAAGTACTAACAAATGAAAAATTTCAAAGAAGCAAAGCTGATCCATGCTTGTACACAAAAAGGATGAGTAATAGATGGATTTATGTACTCATATATGTAGATGACATTTTGATTTGTTTTAAACAAGAAAAGGATAAAGAAAACATTCTAATAACCCTGAAACAACATTTTGAAATCAAAGACTTAGGAAATGTAAAACAGTACCTAGGAATACAGATAGAAAGAGAAGAAGACAGAAGTTTCCTACTGAATCAAAATCACATGATTCAAGACATAACAGAAAAATTTGGACTAAAGGATGCAAAAACAGTAAAGTCTCCAATGGAAACTAATTATCTCAAAGAGATGAACAGTGAAAAGAATATGCTACCAAACAATGAAGAATACAGAACAGCAATAGGAAAACTACTGTATCAAGCGACTGTTACAAGACCAGACATCGCAGCAGCAGTAGGAATTCTTAGTAGAAAGGTATCAAAACCAAATAAAGCTGATTGGAATGCCGTGAAGAGAGTAATACGTTATTTGAAAGGAACTAGCAATGTTAAGCTGAAATTACCTACATGTGATAATTGCATTTTAACAGGATATGTTGATGCAGATTGGACTGGAGATCCAACTGACAGAAGATCTACCAGTGGACATATTTTTTTTCTCTCAGGTGGACCAATAAGTTGGACAAGTAAGAAACAGTCAATTGTGACACTATCTTCAACAGAAGAAAAATATGTTGCAGCAGCACATGCGAGTCAAGAAGTACTGTGGTTAAGACAATTGTTGACAGAATTAGGACAACCACAGTTGGAACCAACAAAACTAAAAGAGGACAATCAAGGATGTCTTGTTCTTGCTCAGATGGAAACAGTCAATCCAAGAACAAAGCATATTGATGTGAAATATCATTTCTTGAGTAATCATAGGGATCAAGGAGTCTTGAAGTTGGAGTATTGCCCTACTAAAGAAATGACAGCAGACATCTTCACAAAGGCGTTGAATGCTGATAAACATCAGAGACTAATAAAAAGGTTGGGTTTGATTGAATAAGTCCTTACTGTTGAGAAAGGGTGTTGGCATATGCAACAGATTAGGACTTATAATAAGTAAAAGGAGGACTTTATGCTGACCTGACAATAGATGGCGATGTTGTGTAACGTTTCCTTCTGTTTAATGTATTGTATAAGAAATAGTCTCACTTGTACTTTCACTTTCGTTTTGTTCCTGTTTTCCTGGTGCAATGCTGAAATGACTGTGCATTCTCCCTTTACCTCATGTTGTTACAAGTAAAAGCTTGTTATCCCATGCAGCCTGCTCTGTGAAGTTTTCTACTGCAAAGGTGTGGATTCAGAAGCTGTGCAACAATAACCTCGGTTCTGCATGAAATCAACATACTTGTGCAGTCTCCATAGACAAACACTAGTAGTAGCATGGGTTATACAGAAGCTTGGTTGCATGCTACCAACGTGGCATGTAAAATAACCTGGTCTTGTTAGAACTCTCCTGTTAGGTTTTTTCTATCTTGCTGGTCACATGACCTTTTTTGCCTATTTAATCCTGCTCCGCCCCTCTGGCTTTGCTGGACTTCATTGTAATTTCTACTCTTAAGCTAGCCAGGTGCTTTGTTACCTTACTCAGTCAGTTTTGCTTGGTCTTCGGACCTGAATGTTCTATGTTTTTTTTGTCTTTTACTGCTACAACTTCTGTTAGGAGGTGTCCATCTTTCTCCCAGTCCCTAGTTCTTGTAGGGATCCCTTCCTCGCATCTATAGGTCTTCGTACAGACTAGCTGAGGACTTTAGCGAGTCTGATCGCAGGATCAGGTTCCCTGTTACATCGTAGGGATCTAGCTTAGTTCTATCGTAGGGACAGATCTCCCCTCTTTCCTTAGTGCTTGTAGCAGAACATAACAGTTCTCTGTTGTCTACTGACTTTGTTTCCTACTGATTTAGAAATCAAACGCATTTTGAAAGTTATATCAAAAGAAGAAATTTGCACACTCATCATCATTGCACTGTAAAACGTCACTGAACTCTGAAGAAGTGAGAATATTCTCTCCAAAGTGAATTATCCCTTACTACCTGGCAGTGTGATGTCCATAAATCATACTAAACATTGATGCAATATGTCTACTGTAACATTTGGCAGAGGCAGGATCATGATATACAGCTGTTTTGGTTAGGTCAAATTAGGTTAGGCTAATTAGTTACCCTACTTTATTGTTCACATGAATTAGTCTATGTGCACAAAGCTGTATTATCATATGGATTTTAGCGTGTATTCTGCATCAAAATCCACCTCCATTGTTTCCAATGAGAAACATGAATTGCTGTTCATACAGGTATGGAATCTAAAAGTGAATGAGAAAATGGAAAACAGTCTTAGGAGAGCAGGAAAGAGACTCAGACGAGAGATAGGGTTAAACCACAACACGTTTCGACAGAGGAACCGTCTTCATCAGGTGGATGTTTAACCCCATCATCCATAGACAAAGAATGGAATGGTGCTCCTTTTCAAAATTACATTTTAAAGCCCCATTCACAGGAATGTTGGGACCCCATCAGTTAGAAAGCTATAACCTATCCTGTGTAAAGATGATAACTTTCAGGATTGGGAAAAACACTTAATTCTATACCATATGAAGATATTTTAGACAATTATTAACTTTGTGGGGGAAAGTTTGGGGAAGGCCTTTTTCTCCTCCAGCATGATTCTGCCCCAGTGTACATAAAGTGAGGACATGGTTTGAGGAGCTTAGTGTGGAGGACTTTGAACGTTCTGCCTATTCCTCAATCCTTTCAAACAACTTTGTGATAAAATAGATTGCTGATTGTGAGCAGTATTTGTAAAGTCCAAGCAATGGGGCTTTCTGTTCACTGCTATCCGCCCCCACGCAGTGTCCATGATAATGACTACAGACACAGGTCTTGGGGATAACAGTTGCAATTACTTTTGCAGAAACGGTGAAGTATGACACAGAGTAAATTCATCACAGTTCACGTGGGTAGACCACAGCACATACAGTTCAGAGTTAGATTCTAACATGGAATTGAGGATTCAGAGCTTTAAGAACCTGCTTCTTTAGATGCAGTGCTTTTAAGTCGTTATAGAGGGGTTCAGAGGCTTTTTGTAGTTTTATTCGGAAGATTATATATAGCAAGAGTATTTCACCGACCTGGGAGCCCTAGGGTAATTTTCTCAGCGGGTCGCATCACATGCAGAAATACGTCTGGTGAAGCACATGTAGGTCCGGACTGTGAGGACCCAGGGTCGAAAGCGTTTAGTACATGGCTTGTGGGAGCCAGAGAAGAATCACAGGCTTTGTGGCCTACCAGGAGATCTTGGAATACGGGAGTCTCCACATGTGTCTCCTTCCTGTGGCAGCTTTTCCCAGACTGGGGATTTCCCAGCACTGCCTGATCTAGACTAGGTGGAAATTAGAATAGCTCCTCCTATTGAAACCTCAGTTCTCATGTAAAAAACTTTACTTCCTATTGTAGTATAAATCATACATTTCACCAGCAGTTGGAGCTGGAGCACAGCAAATGAGAAAATACCTGGAAAAATACATGGATCCAAATGAAAGCACATATCTGATAAAAGTAAAGGGACTAGAATTTGAGCTGTAGTGTAAAGGGTTATTCACGATCCAGGGGTACTTAAAAGGACAGACATAATCTGGACCGGGTTACTACATATCTTCTCCTCTATCATCAAAGCATGACCTTAGAAAAATAATTTTTGGTGAATAGGCAGATTTTCCGACTGGCACATTCCAACATTTTGAGTAAAGCCTTCCCAGTTACAGTTACAGTTAAAGGCTGTTACAGCTGCAAAAGGGAGAACAAAGCTATAGTAACACCCATGGTTTTAGAATAGGATGTCCAAAACAATTATGTAGGTGTGATGATCAGGTAAGTGTATCCACATACTTGCTGCGACAATTTTACTACATTTGGCAAACCTTAATAGGGTTCGTCACAAATTTCTGCAGTCACTTTCTGACTGCACATTCACGATTCCCCTGTATTCCAGTACGACTAGACTGACCTGTGAGACCAAGTATGTGATAGTTACGGTCACAAGCCAACTAGATTATCGTTTACTTCAGCTGTATCAGTTTTTATGTGTTACTTTCCAACGCTACAAAAGTGTGAATGCACGAGTATCAGCTAATGCAAACATGGCCTTAGCCGACCATTCACTTAAAAACTGTCATTCATGTTCAAGCAACAATAAAATTTTTTACTCAATGTACAAAGGTAAAAAAAAAATAATATAATGTTTATCCCTGTATCTAATTGTTTGGGAATAAAGCTAAAGAGCACCTACATTTTCATATTTTTTTCTTTTAATTTTAGGCCTTTAAATTGCCTGCAGATCGTTTAAATGAAAGTTCAGAAGTGTGCTGCTCAGGAAGAAGAAGCGCACAGCTCCTGTCTGAGAGTGTGCTGCTCAGGAAGAAAAAGCGCACAGCTCCTGTCTGAGAGTGTGCTGCTCAGGAAGAAGAAGCGCACAGCTCGTGTCAGAGAGTGTGCACCAGGGGCATCGCTAGTCCCCGAATAAGAAGGGCACTGCCCCGGATCTCTAGTGCTGCGGTTTTCAATTTTAAATAAAGTGTCTTGTACTGTGTCAGTAAGCAGCGTCACCACGCCGGCCTCTCACTGCATGCACCCTGTTTTACTTTCCACAGGTCACATGGTGCAGCAGCATGTATCCCGTCTTCATAGCTCCTCCTCCCGGCTCATCCTGTCTGGTGCCAGTTATGAGTCGCTCCTGGTCCTTGTACACACTTCCAGCCTGTTTAGAATGGCTTCTGCGCACTCAGGGTGGGAATGAAGCTGCCGCTGTGTACAAGACCTCAGTGACCTAGAACTTCAGCAGAAAAGGAGGTAAAGATCGACTGGGAATGTTTCAGATTGTTTAAAGGGAACCTGTCATCAGTTTTGTCATATATCAACTAAAACTATCACGTTATTCTGTGCCGGTGTTGCTTTCCAAAAATGCTTATGTAACCCCCTAACTCCCCCCAAAAACCTTTTTAAGTCCTCCCGTTCTGTATGGTTATCCGGTCGGTCCAGTCCAATGGGCGAGGTTTCACGGCCCTCCATCCCTTCCCCCAGCTGCTGATCGCCATCCTCCTTTAATTGATGTGGATGATAGCTAACATTATCCTTACCAGACTATGCTTTGTCCTACTGCAGGCACACGCTTATGTTTTTGGTTCTGTCCGCAGTAGGACAAAGCATAGTGTGCAGGTGTTAGCCATGATTTTTGTGCGCCGGCACAAGTTTTGCACGGCAATGTGGATGATGCGAGGAGTCATCAACATTAGATATAGTAGGAGGATGGAGATCAGCAGCCAGAGGGAGGGATGGAGAGGCCCGGAACCACGCTCATTGGACCAGACCGACCGGACTATCATACAGCGTCAGAGAACGTAAAAAGGTTTTTGGCGGTTATACAGGGGGAGTCAGGGGTTACATAATCATTTATGAAATGCAGCTCTGGTGACATTTTTAGTTGATATATGACAAAACTGGTGACAGGTTCCCTTTAAAACAGTAATTAGGGGAGGCAGCTGCAGTCAGAGAATACAGGTACGGTAGTCATTAAGGGACAGCGTTCCCGAGCTCTGAGCTCTCTGACTGCTGTCATTACTACTGTAACAAATCTAGGCTGGGACTGTCTCCTGACCCCATTCCCAGTGGGGCATATATTCTAACTCTACCTGTTAAATATAAATGCACACAGGTACAATACATTCCCACATATAACACATTAATGTACAGTATATGCATATGTGCAGTAGACGCAGGTGTGTATTATGTGTGGGCATATTCTTCTTGTGTATATTCTATATAGGTATACACTGTATGAGTGTAATTCATATATAGCTTTACACTTATTCATTGATATTGGCAGCTACATCACTTTTGCCTTCTACTAGTTTTGAAAAATCTCCTCAAAGTGTTTAACAAGATGTACTGAATTGGTTACATGCAGGATTGCAAGCTGAGCCCACATCTTTCCCAGTAGATGATGGCTGTGAAATCAGTCATCATCTGCCTTTACCTGCTGCGGGTGGAGTAGAGCTCTGCCCGAGGCTATTAACCTGCTAAACACCACTGTGAATCTGTGACAGCTGTATTTAACATGCGCCTGCCGGGGGTCGTGTCATTCTATGCACAATCTTGTGACGTGATCGCAGAGCGCAGAGCGCCACTGGGTTGCTATAACAGAAAATTGTCTGTTAAGACCCCTGTGCCTGTCATGACTATCATGACTGTGCTCCTTTGAAAGACAGCCTGTGGCCGACATTCATGGGAGACCATGATTTTTACTATATACAGTAACACTGTGACATTAGTGTATAGTGTAGTGACATTAGTGTATATAACACAAGCAATTGAAAGATAGCAGATTGAAGTCCCCTAAAGAGAATAAGTGCAGTGAAAATTAAAAATAATGATGTTAAAAAATATGAAAACAAAAAACATAAAAAGTCCAAATCATCCCCCATCATTAAAAATTAAAAAATACACATTTGGTATTGCTGCATTCGTAAAAGTCTGATCTATCAAAAGATAGAATAAATTAATCCTATTGGTAAACGGCTTAATTAAAATACCAGAATTGGTTTGTTGGCCACCGTAACACGACAAAAATGTAATAAGAATCAATCAAAACTTCATAACTACCCAAAAATGATATCACTAAAAACAACAGCTCAGGGAGCAAAAACAAAAATAAGCCCTCACACAGCTCCTTATCCCGAAAATTGAAAATGTTACGGCTCTCTGAAAATGATATCACAAGCAATTTTTTTTTGTTTTTTACAAATTTCTGAATTTTGTTTTTCAATACTTAAATAAAACAATAACTGTACATGTTTGGTATAGTATTGACCTGGAGAATCATACTGCCGGGTCATTTTTACTTTAAGATGAATGCTATAAATAAAAAAAAAAAAAAAAAAAAAACAATTGCGGAATTGCACTTTTTTGCTATTTCATTACACTTGGATTTTTTTCCCTTTTTCCCAATACATCATATGATAAAATAGATGGTGTGATTCAAAAGTACAACTTGTCCCACAAAAAAAAAGTCCTCACACGATTATGTCGATGGAAAAATAAAAAAAGTTATGGCTCTTGGAATCAGGGGAGGATGTTATGATTTGGTAGCCGAGGAGGACAGCAGCAAAAACAGGCTTAGCGACCAGACACCCAGAGAGGTTGGTAACTAGCGGATTGCAGACCCCTAAACTGCCAGCACAACTAGAAGTAGCTGTGGGACGTGCCTACAGTGCCCTAGACGCCTCGACACAGCCAGAGAGTTAACTAAGCCTAAAGAGAGAAAGGGGAAAGCTAACTGCCCCGGAGTAGAACCCCAAAGGAATAGGTAGCCCCCAACATATATGGCGGTGAGACAAGATGAAATACGGACACAGGCAGAAAATAGCACAAGCAAAAACTGTCTAGATAGAAAAAGATAGGAAGGAATACTATCTGCAATCCGGAAAAAACACTAGGAAAAACTCCAACGCTTCTGATATACAAAAAATACTGAGACCACACAATCTCTCCCCCGCTAGATCAGACTCTGGTGTGCACTGGTAGCAAAACAGCAGATACTGAAATAACAGAGAACCGAAAATACATAAACTGTCTCTGGTGTGAACAGGTAGCAATTCAGCAGATGCAGAAATAACAAGGAACTGAAAATGCATAAACAATGACAAATGAAAAACAGTGTCCAGTGCAGGCCCCCACAGGGGAACCTGGCTATACAATCCAAAAGGGCAGAGAACTGAGATAGACAAAAACACAGGCCACAGAAATAAACAGCAAATGACTTATCTGAAAGTTGCATGACAAGCAGGAAGCAAGCTGACTTCTAAAAGAGACCAGGAAGCAACTAATCACCGGCGAGGATCATGGGAAGGTTACTCACTAAAATCTCCCCAGTTATCAACACCAGATTGCCAAATATCTCTCCCAGCTGATGAACCTCTGTTAACCAAAGCAGCTTCATTACTATCAGCAGCCACCAGAGGGAGCCCAAACTCAGGAGTCTGATCAGAGCATTCACAACAGCAGGAAGAAACAGTCACTCTATCCTTAAGGGGTTAAAGCCCCCCTCCGTGCACTTTGGATAGCTGTAGTCCTAAGATCAATCAGCCAACATACAGTATATGTATCTCAATAAGTCACTTTATCACGCTGCTGACATCACAGCTGCACACTAGAGGCGCCAAAGACTGTGTTAAGATAAATACTCCATAGGAGCTAAAGACTCAGAAGATTGTTCCATGGGATAGATGGTGTTCGTGCGAGGGGCAGTATGGGGTAACAGGGTGCAAGAGAGGGAGAAGTGTGTGAGAGAGCACAGTGGGGGACAATATGGGGGTCAATATGAAGAAGGGTAGCTTGTGGAGAGCACATATGGAAAAGGATGTGTGTGTGGAGTACAGTATGGAGGACAGTATGGAGAGGGACGGTTTGGAGGCCAATGTTCATAAGGGGGATGGTATGGAGCCAGTATGGTATAGAAGAGCATAGTGTGGCGGCCATGAACTTTAAGAAAGACAGTGTGGGGGTCATATTTTATACAGGAAGCAAGGTGAAGGACAAGTATTCAGGGGCATATTATAAAGCAGATATTTTTATTCAGGATTATTATAATGGCACTGTTATTTTTAGGGACACCCTTTCGGAATGTGATGGAGAAGACAGAAGTTTGCACTGATGAGCTGTAAATGTGTAAAGTCATCATGCGTCTGGACCAGATGGAGAAGAAAAGTAAAAGAAAGACTACAATCAGAGAAGATGTCACCTATAAGGTACTTGGGTGAAAATGTTTATTTGTGATACTGCATAGATAACAAGATTCAAAGCGCAATAGGGTCTTATCCAAGTTGTAAAGGAGAAAACAAACGTAGTTTTGCTCAAAAATACTGAAATAAGCCATGGGTAATGGAAGTGATCTGTGCTGTCGGACAATGACAACCACAATAAAAGCCTTTTATTGTGGTTGTCCTGAAGAAGAAGTCGGAGTGACTCCGAAACGCATTGACAATAAACCATTATTCCATTTCTATCATGGTTTGTCATTGTCCAGCAGTACAGATCACTTCCATTATCTGTGACTAATTTCTGTATTTGTGATACTGATTATATCTCATCAGTAATGTGGTTCCTATATGGTCCGCAGTCTAATGATGGTTGGTAACAACAACTCTTAGCATCTCCTTACCATTCTTAAGGACAAACTGGGAGTTGTAGCTTTATGAGATGCAGTTTGTTATAAAATAATAAATAAATAAATGCGTTTTACGCACAGTCCCTGGTCTAGCGCTGAGTCTCCAGCATCAGTGTCAGAAATTGGCTGCACAATTGATGTCACAAATGACAGAGCAGCAGCCAATCACTCAGCTAAGTAGCTCTGAGTGGGGTACTCCATCTATACCAGCAGAGCTCACTGATTGGCTGCGGCGCTGTCAAAGTGACTTCAGTGCTGCAGCCAATTCCAGAAACCAGTGCAGTAGCTGAAACTCATCAGTGGACTCTGGGATGATGAGTAAAACACAACTTCTTTTTGTTTAAAGGGAAAACCCCTGCTTGGTGCTATATTCATGTACTGATGATTATTCAGGTGCTATAATCATGCACAAAGGGTGGTTCTAATGATGTCTTCATGTTCTGATGGTGGTTCTGGCGCTGTCTTGACCCATTAAGAATAAAAAAAATGAAAAATATTTGCTATTGCCACATCCACTAAAAGCCTGGTGTATCACAATAAAAAGCTAACTCATACTGTAAGGAGAAAGAAAATTGAAATGACAGAAGTGCACTAACCAAGAGAATAGTATTCATAGGTCACTTTTGCCATGCAATGAAATCCTTTAAAGCTAAAGTGAAAAAGCAAAAATTGAATTGTGTTTATTTACTGCAGGTTTATTTTGGACTGCAGCAAGGGGCGCCATTTCAATTTTCATTTCAGGCAACAAGAAAAGCTACAAAAGCTATGCCCTTATAAACGTGTGGTTGTCAGGTGATTAAACCCAAAATAACCAGGTTTAGCCACTTCTATCTGATGTGTTTGGGGCCCTTTAGAATTAGAAGATAACTTGCTAATCATTGGGGGTCCAAAATGGTGGTGTTTTTTCAGGTATAGTATGGTGGTATTAAAAGTCATGTCATAAAAGTATAATTTTCTAACCGTATGGGTTACACAATAGTGGGATTATTCAGACATGGATAGTCAGTTATGGTATTGCAGGGTTCCCAACCGTCCCAGATCCAGCGGGACAGTCACGATTTTGACACTCTGTACCGCTGTCCGGGCCAGGATTGTAGTTTTCCCGCACTGCTTATCAGCCACCACGCCCACCTGTCATTTCAGAAGGGAATTCGCTCTATGAACAGCGCACAGAAGCCCCCCTGCCTCATGTGACCGTTCACATGACTGTGACAGGGGTCAGTAGGGGTTTACAGGGTGGATGTAGCAGAGCCGTGTGTGTACGAGGTGTACGGAGCAGAGCCGTGTGTGTACGAGGTGTACGGAGCAGAACTGAGTGTGTATGAGGTGTACGGAGCTGAGCTGCATGAGTACAAGGTGTACGAAGCGGAGCTGCATGAGTACGAGGTGTATGGAGCAGAGCCGCATGGGTACAAGGTTTACGGAGTGGAGCCATGTGTGTACGAGGTGTACAGAGCGTGGCCGCGTGTGTACAAGTTGTACGGAACATAGCCATATGTGGATGAGGTTTACGGAGTGAAGAAATGTGTGGACTGAGTGGAGCCATGTGTGTGCGAGGTCGGTGTATGATGGGGAGCATTCATACTTGCCAACTGTCCGGATCCAGCAAAACAGTCCCGATTTTGAGAGTCTGCCCCACTGTCCCGGCCAGGAGCTTACTTTTCCCGCAGACACAGATACACAGCGGAGCCCGAGGAGCACTTTAAACTCGCACGTGACGTTCCACGGAAGTGATGTGCTGGAAGCTGACCAGAAATAGGTAATTTTGGAGGAGATTGTGACTGCACCATGGAGGCACTTCAGGGAATGCTTCAGATCCATCACGATGTCCTCCGCTGACAGCGCAGACAGCGGGATGTCTTGGAATCGGGATGCCAGCCATGTGAGCAGATCATGATATGTCCTGCATCGGGAGTCTCAGGTGGCATTACAATGGGAGCCGGGCTGCTATAGTATCTTTATAGAATCTTCTTTCTTCTCTCTCTGTTTCTTTCTCTCGCTCTCTGTTCTTTCTTTCCCTCTCTAATCTTTCTTTCTCTGCTCTTTCTTTCTTTCTCTCTCTGTTCTTTCTCTCTCTGTTCTTTCTTCCTCTCTAACATCTTCTTCTTTCTTTTCTCTCTTTTTCTTTCTCTCTGTTCTTTCTTTCTTTCTCTCTGTCTTTCTTTCTTTCTCTTTCTTTCTTTCTTCTCTCTTTCTTTCTCTCTCTGCTCTTTCTTTCTCTCTCTGTTCTTTCTTTCCCCTCTTTCTTTCTCTCTGTTCTTCATTTCTCTATCTCTGTTCTTTCTTTCTTTCTTTCTTTCTTTCTTTTCTTTCTTTCTTTCTTCTCTTTCTTTCTTTCTTTCTTTTCCCTCTTTCTTTCTCTCTATATGTTCTTTCTTTCTCTCTGTTTCTTTCTTTCTTTTCTCTCTCTGTTTTCTTTCTTTCCCCTTATTTTTTCCTCTCTCTGTTCTTTCTTTCTTTCTCTCTGTTCTTTCTTCCGCTCTCTGTTTTTTTTCCTCTCTTTCTTTCTTTCTTTCTTTCTTCCTTTCTCTGTTCTTCCTTTCTCTGTTCTTTCTTTCTCTGTTCTTTCTTTCTCTCTCTCTCTCTGTTATTTCTTTCTTTCTTTCTCTCTCTGGTCTTTCTTTCTCTCTCTGTTCTTTCTTTCCCCTCTTTCTTTCTTTTGCTCTCTGTTCTTTTTCTTTCCCCTCTTTCTTTCTCTGTTCTTTCTTTCTCTCTGTTTTTCCTTTCTCTCTCTGTTCTTTCTCTCTCTGTTCTTTCTTTCTCTCTGTTCTTTCTTTTCCCTCTTTCTTTCACGCTCTCTGTTCTTTCTTTCCCCTCTTCCTCTCTCTCTCTCTCTCTGTTATTTCTTTCTTTCTCTCTCTGGTCTTTCTTTCTCTCTTTGTTCTTTCTTTCCCCTTTTTCTTTTGCTCTCTGTTCTTTTTCTTTCCCCTCTTTCTTTCTTTCTTTCTTTCTCTGTTCTTTCTTTCTCTCTCTGTTCTTCCTTTCTCTCTCTGATCTTTCTCTCTCTCTGTTCTTTCTTTCTCTCTGTTCTTTCTTTCTTTCCCCTCTTTCTTTCACGCTCTTTGTTCTTTCCTTCCCCTCTTCCTCTCTCTCTGTTCTTTCATTCCCCTCTTTCTTTGTCTCTGTTCTTTCTTTCTTTCTTTCTTCCCCTTTTTCTTTCTCTCTCTTTTCTTTCTTTCTTTCTTTCTCTGTTCTTTCTTTCTCTCTCTGCTCTTTCTTTCTCTCTCTGTTCTTTCATTCCCCTCTTTCTTTCTCTCTCTGTTCTTTCTTTCTCTCTCTGTTCTTTATTTCCTCTCTTTCTCTCTCTGTTTTTTCTATGTCTCTCTGTTCTTTCTTTCGCTCTCTGTTCTTTTTCTTCCCCTCTTTCTTTCTCTCTGTTCTTCCTTTCTCTCTCTCTGTTTTTTCTTTCCCCTCTTTCTTTTCTCTCTGTTCTTTCTTTTTTTACCCTCTTTCTTTCTCTCTCTGTTCTTTCTTTCTCTCTCTGTTCTTTCTTTCGCTCTCTGTTCTTTTCCTCTTTCTCTCTGTTTCTTTCTTTCTCTCCCTCTGTTATTTCTTTCTTTCTCTCTCTGTTCTTTCTTTCTTTCCCCTCTTTCTTTCTTTCTCTCTCTGTTCTTTCTTTCTCCTCTTTCTTTTTTTGTTCTCTGTTCTTTTTCTTTCCCCTCTTTCTTTCTCTGTTCTTCCTTTCTCTCTCTCTGTTCTTTCTTTCTTTCTTTCTTTCTTTCTTTCCCCTCTTTCTTTCTTTCTCTCTCTCTGTTCTTTCTTTCTCTCTGTTCTTTCTTTCCCCTCTTTCTTTCACTCTCTGTGTTCTTTCTTCCTTCCCCTCTTCCGTTCTCTCTCTCTGTTCTTTCTTTCCTCTCTTTCTTTCCCCTCTTTATTTCTCTGTTCTTTCTTTCTTTCCTTCTCTTTCTTTCTCTCTGTTCTTTCTTCCCCTTTTTCTTTCTCTCTCTGTTCTTTCTTTCGCTCTCTGTTATGAATGTGCTAGAGATGGTTTCTGAGCAGAGGCTCCCTCTGGTGGTTACAGACAGTACTGAACCTTTCAGCAAGGAGTGGCAATCTGGAATCACGGACTGGTCTGATATAAGGGAGGTTCCCTCCCATGATGGTTGCCGGTGATCAATTGTTCTTGTCTCAATTGTGGTTCCTGGTTCATTTGGAAGTTTGCTGGAGTCCTGCCTGCATCTCCTGCTTTCAGATAAGATATTTTTTGCTTTTCTTTTTGTGCTTGCTTTTTGCATTGTTTTCTGCACTTTTGTGGAGGTCAGCCAGGTCCCCTCCTCTCTGGTGTATTGCCGTTTTTGCCTGCTCTCCTTAGCTACCAAAACATAACACCTATGTTTGTATTTTCAACTTGTCTAACCGCCATTACATGTTTGGGGGCTTCCTATTTTCTTTGGGATCTGCTCCGGGGCAGATAGCTTTCATCTTTCTGCCTTTAGGTGTAGTTATCTCTCAGGCTGTGACGAGGCGTCTAGGATCAACATAGGAACGCTCCACGGCTACCTCTAGTTGTGTCGTTAGTTTAGGAATCTGCAACCCATCAGTTACCAACATCTCAGGTGTTCGGCTGCCCTGCTGTTGTTCCTGTCCTCCTCAGCTATCGAAACATAACAGTATCACCGGCCCTAACCGAAAATTATATGGTACTCACAGAAGGGAAAAATAGTGTGGAAAGAAAAAAGTTGTCAGAGTTGTCAGAGAATTTTTTTTTTTCTTTTTTCTGTCTGTTGCATTTTTTCCCTCTTTTTCTCTGGGTGCTGAGGAGGATTTTTTTTCTCTTAATGGAGTTTGCACAGTTGTCTGGCCGTGTGGATCAGCTTGCCACTGAGGTTCGGAGTATTGCTACCTATCTTGCTGGGTTGCTGGTTGTGGAACCTAGGATTCCCATGCCAGATTTGTTTTTGGGGGATCGGGCTAAATTTCTGAATTTCAATAATAACTGTAAGTTGTTTTTTGCCTTAAAGCCTAAGTCTTCAGGTAATGCAGCACAGCAGGTTCAAATTGTCATCTCTCTCCTGCGCGGCGATCCTCAGGATTGGGCTTTTTCCCTGACACCTGGGGATCCTGTTTTGAATGATATTAATGCATTTTTTCTGGCTCTGGGGTTATTGTACGATGAACCTAATATCACTGAGCAAGCTGAAAAAACCTTGTTGGCATTAAATCAGGGTCTTGAAGATGCTGAGTTGTACTGTCAGAAATTCCGAAAGTGGGCAGTCCTGACCAAATGGAATGATGATGCTTTGTCAGCCCTTTTTCGGAAGGGGCTGTCAGAGAATGTGAAGGATGATATGGTGGGCTTCCCTGCTCCCTCTGGTCTCAATGATTCTATGTCATTGGCTATTCAAATTGACAGACGTTTGCGTGAGCGCAGAGGTATGCGTGAGATAGTGTTGCCTTGTGAGCCAGCTTCGGAGCCCATGCAGTGTGATAGAGTGGCTTCTGGGGCTCAGCGTCATGAGTTTAGAAAGCACAATGGGTTATGTTTCTACTGTGGTGATGCCTCTCATGCTATTTCAGTCAGCCCTAAGCGGGGAAGACGTTTTGCACGCTTAGTTGTCTTGGGTAGTGTTCAGACTAAATTTCTGTTGACTATTACCCTGATTTGCTCCCTGTCCACATTTTCTGCTCAGGATTTTGTTGATTCAGGAGCAGCTATTAACCTGATGGATTTTGACTTTGCCAAACGTTGTGGATTTCCCATGATACCCCTGCAGAAGTCTATTCCCCTACTGGGCATTGATTCTACCCCTTTGGCGAAGAATAAACCCCAGTTTTCTACTCAGGTGATAATGAGGGTTGAACCAGATCATCAGGAGAGTTGCAAATTTCTGGTGCTGTATAATCTGCATGACATTATTGTACTAGGTTTCCCTTGGTTACAGTCTCATAATCCTGTTTTGGATTGGAAATCTGTGTCTGTGACCAGTTGGGGCTGCCAATGTGTTAATGCCGACACTCCTGTTTTTTCTGCCTCTCCCAAGTCTCAGGATGTTCCTGACTTTTTGACAGATTTTTCGGATGTATTTAGTGAAAGTAAATCTGCATCTTTGCCCCCTAACAGGAGCTACGATTGCGCTATTGAATTAGTGCCTGGTGGTAAATTTCCTAAAGGTCGCCTTTTTAACTTGTCTGTACCTGAACACGATGCTATGAGATCTTATATCAAGGAGTCATTGGAGAAGGGTCATATCAGATCATCCTCTTCACCCTTGGGTGCCGGTTTTTTCTTTGTGGCCAAAAAGGATGGTTCATTGAGGCCGTGTATTGATTATCGTCTCTTGAATAAGATCACTGTGAAGTATCAATATCCGTTACCCTTGATTTCTGACCTGTTTTCCAGGGTGAAAAGTGCTAGTTGGTTTACCAAGCTTGACCTCAGGGGGGCGTATAACCTTATTCACATTAAGCACGGGGATGAATGGAAGACGGCGTTTAATACCCCAGAGGGGCATTTTGAGTACCTAGTGATGCCCTTTGGGCTCACTAATGCTCCTTCCGTCTTCCAATCCTTCATGAATGATATTTTCAGGGATTTTGTGGATAAATTTCTGATTGTTTATTTGGATGATATCTTGATTTTTTCCAATGACTGGGACTCTCATGTGAAACATGTTCGGACTGTGTTCCAGATTTTGAAAGAGAATGCACTGTATGTGAAGGGATCAAAGTGTCTTTTTGGCGTACAGGTCTCATTTCTGGGATTCATTTAGTCTCCGTCTGTTATTGAAATGGACCCGGTCAAGGTTCAGGCCATCTGTGATTGGGTCCAACCTACTTCATTAAAGGCTCTTCAGAGATTTTTGGGTTTTGCCAATTTTTATCGTAAATTTATTGGTAATTTCTCTGGTATTGTTAAACCATTGACTGATTTGACCAAAAAGGGTTCTGATGTGGTGAATTGGCCTCCTGAGGCAGTCTCTGCATTTCAGGAACTTAAGCAGAGATTCACTTCTGCTCCTGTTCTACGGCAGCCTGATGTTTCTCTACCGTTTCAGGTGGAGGTTGATGCCTCTGAAATTGGGGCAGGTGCCGTTTTGTCCCAAAGAGTTCCAGAGACCTCTAAGAGTAACCCTTGTGCCTTTTTCTCTCGAAAATTTTCTCCAACTGAACGTAATTATGACGTGGGTAATCTGGAGTTATTGGCCATGAAGTGGGCCTTTGAAGAGTGGAGACATTGGCTGTAAGGAGCCAAACATCAGGTGGTGGTCCTCACGGACCATAAGAATCTGGTTTATCTCGAATCAGCCAAGCGACTTAATCCTAGACAGGCCAGGTGGGCCCTGTTTTTCACACGTTTTAATTCTGTGGTTTCTTTTCTTCCTGGCACTAAGAATGTTAAGGCGGATGCCCTCTCGAGGAGTTTCTTTGCGGACTCTCCTGAGTTATCTGATCCTACTGTTATTTTGAAAGAGGGTGTAGTTTTTTCCGCCATCTCGCCCAATTTGAGACTGGCCTTGGAAGGGTGTCAGGAGGATAAACCTGAGCGCTGCCCTATTGGGAGATTGTTTGTCCCAGACCAGTGGAAGAAGAGTGTGATGTCTGAGATTCATTGTTCCGCGTTGGCTGGTCATCCCGGGATTTTTGGTACCAGAGACTTGGTGAGTCGGTCCTTTTGGTTGCCTACTTTGTCTTGTGACGTCAGGGAATTTGTGCAGTCCTGTGGGACTTGCTCTCGCTCCAAGCCTTGCTCTCGCTCTAGTGGTTTGTTAATGCCATTACCTGTGCCCAAGAGGCCATGGACCCATATCTCTATGGATTTTATTTCCAACCTCCCTGTTTCTCAGAGAATGACCGTTATATGGGTAATCTGTGATAGGTTTTCCAAGATGATACATCTTGTGCCATTACCTAAGTTACCTTCCTCCTCCGAATTGGTGTCTTTGTTCCTTCAGCACGTGGTTTGGTTACATGGCATTCCGGAGAACATTGTGTCTGACAGAGGAGTCCAGTTTGTTTCCAGATTTTGGAGGACATTTTGTTCTAAACTTGGTGTTCAATTATCTTTCTCCTCTGCTTTTCATCCTCAGACCAATGGACAAACCGAGAGAACAAACCAGACCTTGGAGACTTATTTGAGATGTTTTGTGTCTGCTGATCAAGATGACTGGGTCTCTTTTTTGCCTTTGGCTGAGTTTGCTCTTAATAATAGGGCTAGCTCTGCCACCTTGATGTCTCCATTTTTCTGCAATTTTGGGTTTCACCCTCGATTTTCTTCGGGACAGGCGGAGGCTTCTGTCTGTCTGGGTGTTGACTCTGTTGTGGAGCGAATGCAGCAGATTTGGGACCAGGTAGTGGAGAGGTTGTCTCTCTCTCAGGAGAAGGCCGAACGGTTTTCCAACCGGCATAGGACTGATGGTCCTCCGTTTAAAGTGGGGGACTTGGTTTGGTTGTCCTCAAGAAATATCCCTATGAGGGTTGCATCTCCAAAGTTTAAGCCCAGGTTCATTGGACCTTATAAGATCATGGAGATTCTTAATCCTCTTTCCTTCCGTTTGCTTCTTCCAGGGACATTTAAGATCCATAACGTGTTCCACAAGTCCTTATTGAAGAGGTTTGTCGAGCCAGTGGTTCCTATAGCTGCGCCTCCTGACCCTGTTTTGGTTGAGGGCAATCTGGAGTATGTGGTTGAGAAAATATTGGATTCTCGTTTTTCTAGACAGAAACTCCAGTATTCGGTTAAGTGGAGAGGTTATGGTCAGGAGGACAATTCTTTGGGTGTTTGCTTCGGACATCCATGCTAGGAGACTGATCCGTGCCTATCATCGAACTCATCCTGATCGGCCTGGTTGCACAAGTGAGGGTTCGGTGACCCCTCCTCAAGGGGGGTACTGTTATGAATGTGCTAGAGATGGTTTCTGAGCAGAGGCTCCCTCTGGTGGTTACAGACAGTACTGAACCTTTCAGCGAGGAGTGGCAATCTGGAATCACGGACTGGTCTGATATAAGGGAGGTTCCCTCCCATGATGGTTGCCGGTGATCAATTGTTCTTGTCTCAATTGTGGTTCCTGGTTCATTTGGAAGTTTGCTGGAGTCCCGCCTGCATCTCCTGCTTTCAGATAAGATATTTTTTGCTTTTCTTTTTGTGCTTGCTTTTTGCATTGTTTTCTGCACTTTTGTGGAGGTCAGCCAGGTCCCCTCCTGGGGCCTGAGCTCCTCACAGTTTTTCTGCAGCCACTGTTATTTGCTCATTTGCTTTTTCCTGTTTTTTCAGCGGCTGCGGCTTGGTTTTTGTTCACACTGAGAACTGATTTAGTGGGTGGCGAGATCGTGTGATCTCAGTATTTTTGTAATCAGAATTGTTGGATTTTTGTAGGGTTTTCTGGGTTGCAGAAAGTAATCTCTCCTGTCCTATCCTATTTAGTCAGCTTGTGGCCCCAGCGTTTGCTCAGTCTATTTTCTGCCTATGTTTGTATTTTCATCTTGTCTAACCGCCATTATATGTTTGGGGGCTTCCTATTTTCTTTGGGGATCTGCTCCGGGGCAGATAGTTTTCATCTTTCTGCCTTTAGGTGTAGTTATCTCTCAGGCTGTGACGAGGCGTCTAGGATCAACGTAGGAACGCTCCACGGCTACCTCTAGTTGTGTCGTTAGTTTAGGAATCTGCAACCCATCAGTTACCAACATCTCAGGTGTTCGGCTGCCCTGCTGTTGTTCCTGTCCTCCTCAGCTACCGAAACATAACACTGTTCTTTCGTTCCTATCTTTCTTTCTCTCTCACTGTTCTTACTTTCTCTCTCTGTTCTTTCTTTCTCTCTCTGTGTTCTTTCTTTCTCTCTCTCCTTTCTTTCTTTCTCTATGTTCTTTCTTTATTTCTTTTCCTCAGTACCAGCCACTGTGCCCTCAGTACCAGTCAGTGTGATCAGCAGTGCTAAATGGGTGCGATTGGGGCGTGAATATAGGTGTGACTAGTTGGGTGTGGTCAGGGGCGTGGCCTAAAATTTGACGCGGCGCTCCGCAGCCTTTCTCCCTCTTTCCCTTCTTCAAAAGTTGGGATGCATTGTATTGTGATACTGTTCAGTTAGGCCGTGTTCACACGTTAAGTATTTGGTCAGTATTTTACCTCAGTATATGTAAGCCAAAATCTGGAGTGGAACAATCATAAGGAAAGTATAATAGAAACACATCACCCACTCCATGTTTTGGCTTACAAATACTGAGGTAAAATACTGACCAAATACTGAACGTGTAAATGCAGCCTCATTGTTGCTAAAGGTACTGTCACACTAAGCGAGATCGCTAACGAGTCACCGATTTTATGACGCAGCAGCGATCCTGTTAGCGACGCAGCTGTGTGTGACATGTGGCAGCGATGTGGCCCCTGCTGCGATGTCACTGATCGCTTATGAACGTTCTGAGCCGCAGTAAGGGGGCGCACGCATCACAGAAAGCAAAGCATCACGAAAGACAAGCATCGAGTAAACGGCAGTTATCCATGGCAAGGAATTAACATTCATCTTCTCTCT
Source organism: Oophaga sylvatica (assembly GCA_033576555.1). Lineage (NCBI taxonomy): Eukaryota > Metazoa > Chordata > Amphibia > Anura > Dendrobatidae > Oophaga > Oophaga sylvatica. The sequence continues at coordinate 400,890,769 of JARQOD010000005.1, read as the reverse complement.
TCACACAGGTATGAACTGCATTCAGTGGAAGCAAACAGCTGAATGATAGAATCCCCACCTCTGCTATCTGTGTTGTATGCTGCACTATATATTAATGGTATGAACTGCATTCAGTGGAAGCAAACAGCTGAATGATAGAATCCCCACCTCTGCTATCTGTGTTGTATGCTGCACTATATAGTAATGGTATGAACTGCATTCAGTGGAAGCAAACAGCTGAATGATAGAATCCCCACCTCTGCTATCTGTGTTGTATGCTGCACTATATATTAATGGTATGAACTGCATTCAGTGGAAGCAAACAGCTGAATGATGGAATCCCCACCTCTGCTATCTGTGTTGTATGCTGCACTATATATTAATGGTATGAACTGCATTCAGTGGAAGCAAACAGCTGAATGATAGAATCCCCACCTCTGCTATCTGTGTTGTATGCTGCACTATATATTAATGGTATGAACTGCATTCAGTGGAAGCAAACAGCTGAATGATAGAATCCCCACCTCTGCTATCTGTGTTGTATGCTGCACTATATATTAATGGTATGAACTGCATTCAGTGGAAGCAAACAGCTGAATGATAGAATCCCCACCTCTGCTATCTGTGTTGTATGCTGCACTATATATTAATGGTATGAACTGCATTCAGTGGAAGCAAACAGCTGAATGATAGAATCCCCACCTCTGCTATCTGTGTTGTATGCTGCACTATATATTAATGGTATGAACTGCATTCAGTGGAAGCAAACAGCTGAATGATAGAATCCCCACCTCTGCTATCTGTGTTGTATGCTGCACTATATATTAATGGTGTGCACTCCATACTTCTGCTTTCTGCCAAGCACTGCTTTACCATCATGCAACATAGTTTAATGTGCCTGGTAATAATGCTTTGGAATAATTCATTTTTGCACTGTGTTTAAAATACTTACTGCTTTATATCCCGGTGACTGAGGCCTCTCTAGATCCTATCAGGTGGAAGGTGGTAAAGCATATAGATGTTGCCAGGTTGCCTTTGATGATCTAACCACCCCCTGGTGTGCTGGCCACAGCTGGCAAATTATCCCAAAACAGCTCCCACAATCCCACTTTCCTGACCCTGCAGGGTGGGCTATATATTTAGGAGTAGTCTAAGGGGCGCACGCAGTAAGGGGGCGCACGCATCACAGAAAGCAAAGCATCACGAAAGACAAGCATCGAGTAAACGGCAGTTATCCATGGCAGTTAATCAGGGCTGGAATCAGGTAGCCCACACTTTGCTTTCTTTTAAATTATGTTCTTTATCTCTATCCTCCTGTGTTCCCTTGCCATCCACATTCACTGCCCCATCCCCCCTCCATCACGACTCATATACATCAGCCCCTCCATACTTCCCTCTCCCATGTACAGTTCCCATGCACTCCTCACCTTCCTGAGAAACCTCAGCCCATCTTGCCCAAACATATCACAGAAAAAACCTACTTACAACTCCAACAACTACCTGCTCTTTATCTTCCTACTCCTACTGATTTCAGGGGACATCTCCCCCAACCCTGGTCCACCCCCCAACCTCAATCCCTACCCTACCTCATGTCGAAACCATAATAATCTTGTTAATATTACTTGCACTCCCTCATCTCCTTCTTCAATTGTGCCCTCTGGAATCCACGGTCTGCATGCAACAAACTATCTTTCCTGCACAACTACTTTCTGAACAACTCTCTTCATCTGAAACCTGGATTCAGGATTCTGACATGGTCTCCCCTGCTGCCATTTCCTATGGTGGCTTACAGTTCTCCCATTCCCCGAGACCCACAAACAGACATGGTGGTGGAGTTGGCATACTCCTGTCCCCACAACGCACTTTCCAGGTCATCCCCCCAATTCCATCACTCTCATTCCCTTCTTTTGAGGTCCACACCATCAGGCTCTTCCATCCCCTCTCCCTCAGAGTAGCGGTCATATATCGGCCCCCAGGCTCATCCACTCAGTTCCTTGACCACTTCTCAGCCTGGCTGCCGCACTTCATGTCCTCAGAACTACCAACCCTTATCCTTGGAGACTTCAACATTCCCATTAACAGTCCTACTTCCACATCTGCATCTCAGCTTCTATCACTAACCACTTCTCTAGGCCTCTCACAGCTTTCAACCTCTGAGACACACAAGGATGGCAACACCCTTGACCTGGTCTTTGTCCGCCTCTGTTCAATCTCCCACCTAAATAACTCACCGCTTCCACTCTCTGACCACAACATTCTCTCCTTCACGCTCACAAATCCTCCACGACCCCAGCGAACTCCTACCTACCACACATTCAGAAATCTACAAGCCATTAACCCTCAGACACTTTCAGACTCCCTACACTCTTCGCTGTCCCCAATCTCCTCTTTTTCTTGTCCTGATCTGGCTGTTCATCACTACAATGACACTCTTAGAAGCACCCTTGACCAAGTAGCACCGCTCACCCTCAGAACTTCCAAACACACAGTAAAACAGCCCTGGCTCACATCGCAAACTCACCTTCTCCAGCGATGCTCTAGGAGTGCTGAACGCCTATGGAGAAAAACCCACACACCAGAAGACTTCATCCACTTTAAATTCATGTTAAGAACTTATAATGCAGCCCTTCACCTCGCTAAACAGACCTACTTCACCACCCTGTTCTCCTCACTAGCCAACAACCCCAAGAAACTTTTTGACACTTTTCACTCCCTCCTCAGGCCAAAAGCACAAGCCCCTATCACTGACATTTGTGCTAACGACCTGGCCTCCCACTTTATAGAAAAAATAAATACTATCCGTCAGGAAATCTGCTCTCAACCACCAAGTGCTGTGACTCCCATCCCTCCCTGCATTTCCCCTGGCTCAATTTCCACATTTGATCCCATCACAGAAGAAGAAGTCTCCAGACTCCTCTCTTCCTCTCGTCGGACTACATGCACTACCGACCCCATTCCCTCACATCTCCTCCAGTCTCTCTCTCCTGTTGTCACAACTCACCTAACTAAAATCTTCAATCTCTCACTCTCCTCTGGCATTTTCCCATCCTCCTTCAAACACTCCATCATTACTCCACTACTAAAGAAACCCGCTCTTGACCCTTCCTGCACAAACAACTACAGACCGGTCTCCAATCTCCCCTTCATCTCTAAACTTTTGGAGCGCCTAGTCTACTCCCGCCTCACCCGTTAACCTCTCCACTCACTCCCTCCTAGACCCTTCACAGTCCGGCTTCCGACCCCTACATTCGACTGAAACTGCACTCATCAAAGTGACCAATGACCTTCTGACAGCAAAACGTAACGGCGACCACTCTCTGCTCATTCTACTCGACCTTTCTGCAGCTTTCGACACGGTTGACCACCATCTCCTACTGTCTAGGCTCCAGTCACTAGGTATTAAGGACACTGTTCTCTCCTGGTTCTCCTCCTATCTTTCTGACCGCTCCTTCAGTGTTTCGTTCTCTGGCTCCACTTCATCTCCTCTTCCTCTCACTGTCGGTGTACCCCAGGGCTCAGTCCTTGGCCCCCTTCTCTTCTCTCTCTACACCGCCCCAATTGGACAGACCATCAGCAGATTTGGCTTTCAGTACCATCTTTATGCTGATGACACACAATTATACACGTCATCCCCCGACCTTACCCCCGCTGTACTACAGAACGCCACCGACTGTCTGTCCGCAGTCTCCAACATCATGTCTGCTCTCTATCTGAAACTTAACCTCTCCAAAACTGAACTTCTTCTGCTCCCGCCGTCTACTAACCTCCCTAAATCTGACATTACCCTCTCAGTGGGCGGCACCATAATAACACCCCGGCAGCAGGCTCGCTGTCTGGGTGTTATGTTTGACACCAATCTCTCCTTCACCTCCCATATACAATCTCTTGCCCGCTCTTGCCGCCTACACCTAAAGAACATCTCTAGAATCCGCCATTTTCTCACCATGGAAACAACAAAAACCCTCACTGTAGCAATGATCCACTCCCGCCTGGACTACTGCAACGCTCTATTACTTGGCCTCCCCATTACTCGACTATCCCCTCTCCAGTCCATCCTTAATGCAGCAGCCAGGGTCATCCATCTGGCTAATCGGTACTCGGACGCGTCCGCTCTTTGCCAGTCCTTACACTGGCTGCCCATTCATTATAGGATCCAATTCAAAGTACTTGTTCTCACCCACAAAGCTCTCCACACTGCAGCACCCCCCTACATCTCCTCCCTCATTTCTATCTATCGGCCTAACCGACTGCTGCGCTCTGCAAACGACTTTCGACTAACCTCTGCACTAATCCGTACCTCCCACTCCCGACTCCAAGACTTCTCCCACGCTGCGCCAATCCTCTGGAATGCTCTACCCCAAGAAATTAGGACTATCCACAATTTGCATGGTTTCAGGCGCTCCCTCAAAACACATCTGTTCAGAGCGGCCTATCACATTCTCTAATCAAAGTCATTCTCTGTGTAAGTTGTGTGTGTGTAGCCCATTCACTATCTCCATCCATCCCTCACTCCCTTAAGATGGCTGGACCATCATTGTAAATGCACCATTGTATATATACACCTGTACTTTGTATCTCCCCCACCTCATTGTAGATTGTAAGCTCTCACGAGCAGGGCCGTCTTATTTTGCTTTAATTACTGTATTGTTAACGTTGTTACTTATGACTTGTGTTTTGAAACTGTTAAACTGTAAAGCGCTGCGGAATATGATGGTGCTATATAAATAAAGATTATTATTATTATTGGTGTCCCGCTGGTGAGCCTGAATCGCTGAGTGTGACACCCTTTATGAACGACTTTACCAGCGTCGCAGTTGGGACTAGGTTTTCCCAATGACCGCAGAGGTCGTTATACAGATCTCTGATCTCTGATGAGATCTTGTGTTTGGAAGCTAACTAGCGACCACATAGCTATCGCACTAGCGATCTCGCCAGGTCGTGTCATTGTCGTGATCGCTAGTGCGATCGCTAAGTGTGACAGTGCCTAAGTATTTGTGACCTTTGGGGTGCGCTCTGGAGGACGATAGAAGATGGAAGTCTGGATTAATAAGAAGCAAGACTTCCTCTATCGGGCAGCACAGTGTAGTGACATGCCAGTGCCACCCCAATCGATGTCCATAGTCTTACTTAAGGCTGAAGTTATCATCTAATACAGTGAAGGAAATAATTATTTGATCCCTTGCTGATTTTGTAAGTTTGCCCACTGACAAAGACATGAACAGTCTAGAATTTTAAGGGTAGGTTAATTTTAACATTGAGAGATAGAATATCAAAAATAAAATCCAGAAAATCTCATTGTATAAATTATATAAATTTATTTGCATTTTGCAGTGAGAAATAAGTATTTGATCTCCTACCAACCATTAAGAGTTCAGGCTCCTACAGACCAGTTAGACGCTCCTAATCAACTTGTTACCTGCATTAAAGACAGCTGTCTTACATAGACATCTTTATAAAAGACTCCTGTCCACAGACTCAATTAATCAGTCAGACTCTAACCTCTTCAACATGGGCAAGACCAAAGAGCTTTCTAAGGCTGTCAGGGACAAGATCATAGACCTGCACAAAGATGGAATGGGCTACAAAACCATAAGTAAGATACTGGGTGAGAAGGAGACAACTGTTGGTGCAATAGTAAGAAAATGGAAGAAATACAAAATGACTGTCAATCGACATCGATCTGGGGCACCATGCAAAATCTCACCTCGTGGGGTATCCTTGATCATGAGGAAGGTGAGAGATCAGCCTAAAACTACACGGGGGGAATTTGTTAATGATCGCAAGGCAGCTGGGACCACAGTCACCAAGAAAACCATTGGTAACACATTACGCTGTAAAGGTTTAAAATCCTGCAGTGCCCGCAAGGTCCCCCTGTTCAAGAAGAAACATGTGCAGGCCCTTCTGAAGCTTGCCAATGAACACCTGGAGGATTCTGTGAGTAATTGGGAGAAGATGCTGTGGTCAGATGAGATAAAAATTGAGGTCTTTGGCATTAACTCAACTCGCCGTGTTTGGAGAAAGAGAAATGCTGCCTATGACCCAAAGAACACCGTCCCCACTGTCAAGCATGGTGGTGGAAACATTATGTTTTGGGTGTGTTTCTCTGCTGAGGGTATTAGACTACTTCAGCACATGATTGGGAGAATGGATGGAGACATGTACCATAAAATAATGAGTGAAAACTTCCTTTCCTCCACCAGGACATTAAAAATGGGTTGTGGCTGGGTCTTCCAGCAAGATAATGACCCAAAACATACAGCCAAGGCAACAAAGGAGTGGCTCAAAAAGAAGCACATTAAGGTCATGGAGTGGCCTAGCCAGTCTCCAGAAATTATTTCCATAGCAAACTTATGAAGGGAGTTGAAGCTCCGAGTTGCCAAACGACAGCCTCAAAATCTTAATGATTTAGAGATGAAATGCAAAGAAGAGTGGACCAAAATTCCTCCTGACATGTGCACAAACCTCATCATTAACTACAAAAAACGTCTGACTACTGTGCTTGCCAAGAAGGGTTTTGCCACCAAGTATTAAGTCTTGTTTGCCAGATGGATCAAATACTTATTTCTCACCGCAAAATGCTAATAAATTTACATAAATTACACAATGTGATTTTCTGGATTTTATTTTTGATATTCTATCTCTCAATGTTAAAATTAACCTACCCATAAAATTATAGACTGTTTATGTCTTTGTCAGTGGGCAAACTTACAAAATCAGCAAGGGATCAAGTACTTATTTCAACCACTGTGCATGATCTGCATTCAGAGTCTTCACTGTGTTATCTGTAGTGTTACATAGGACTGCAGGTGACATCTTCTACATTATCTGTGCTCAGAGAGTTAACTGGTTTAACCATGGTGTTATACTTTTTTGCGGAGAGGAGTGGTTATGTGTTAGGCCTTGGACCCCTGATATTTTCTAGCAATGCCCCTGGTGCGCACAGATTTTATAGCATGTGCGCTATGTGCATGCTCTGAAGCCAGAGCTGTGCACTTCTGCCTCCTGAATTGCCCACTTTTGAGTGATCTTTTGAGTGATCAGGAGGGGGGCTCAGGCACCTACTGGACTGCAGGGAATACCATGACATTGTCCAATAATTCCACTTGTATGAGCTGATTTCTATGTACAAAGATACAAATGTTCTTCCAAAGGGGAGCCAAAATGCACAATATGAATAATACAGAACACACGACAAAACAAACTGAGTGGCAGGAGGCGCGGTTTACAAGCTTTTTACAATGCTCTGTCAACAAGCTCCACTCCGTTATGACAGCTGCTTTGGTGCTAATCTCCCCTCACAGACACAAGCTTGCACAGAGAATAGCTCTCTATTGCAGACTAGCAATCCAGAACAAATGTGGTATGCTGGTTATTCCTGGCGGCTCAAAGCACAAAGCCACCCTTTTAGTCTAGAGTGATCTCGTTGTCTACTTGTGGTAATCATGGTGGCTTACTTTAACTCACAGTGTCAAGCCAAACCCAATCTGTTGAAAAATGTTGGCCTGGTTTAAAAGCTTGCTTCCAAGGAATTTTGGAAAGGAAAGCCTTTTATAATAGCATTAGTTTCACAGGCTAATAACTTCTATCAGTCTGGCTGCAGCTTTTAATATCATGGCATTTACTGGTCACTGATCCATTGCAGAATCTTGAGATGCAATGTCGATCAACAAAATGTTAAATTATAGTCTTGACAAGTGATGCTGAAAACTAAACTATTAACTGACAAATCCAAGATTTGTTAATTAAGTTTCAGCTACAGGCCAGACGATTGCAAAAATTATTGGATTGATCATGGACTATATAGGATCCAAGCATAACTGCTTTGAGGAAGTTGCCTAGTTGCCCAAATCAACTAATCACAGTTCAGTCATTATTTTATAGACTGCACTTCATAGTATCAGGATTCTGATGGGTTACTATTGGTACCAAGATCATTTTTACTTTGATACATAAGTTTGTCCCAAGTTACTACTCTTAAGTCCCAAATATAAATTTATGGCTGTGAATCAATTGGCTTAAATTATTATTATTATTATTATTATTATAGCGCCATTTATTCCATGCTGCTTAACATGTGAAAAGGGGTATACATAATAAAACACAAGTACAATAAACTTAAACAATACAAATCACGACTGTTACAGAAGGAGAGAGGACCCTGCCTGTGAGGGCTCACAATCTACAAGGGATGGGTGAGGATACAGTAGGTGAGGGTAGAGCTGGTCGTGCAGAGGTTTGGTGGATCGGTGGTTACTGCAGGTCGTATCTACCATTGCTACATCCGATTCTGTCTCAGACCTACTGTATCTGCGCTGCGTTAGCAGTCTCTGTGCACTTGCTCATACTATTTGTCTCCACAGAGTATCAGTATCCCGTATACTGCTATCACTGACAACCTCTGCAATCACCTGTGCAAGTGCCATCCCGTTCCACCAACAGTCATCCGAATCCGTGGACTGTGACAAGGTTACTGGAGCCAGCTTGCTACCAGCTACCTGGAACCAGGACCTTCCTCACCTGTGTCTACTTCTCTACGGTCTCTTCCATTAAATCTGCTACCCCTTTTTGTCCCACTGGGACAGCTGCCACGTGTCCGGGTCTAACTGGAGGTAGCACCTGTGTCCTCTGGGTATTCCACTCTGGTCCTGTTCGAGGGACCTTACTACGGGTACCCGGGGCTCACTAGTTATGCCCCCTTTGTAGCCCCCCCGGACAGAGGTCCCGAGGTTCCACTTTAAAAATAAAAAATGAATGTGAACTTTACCATCTCTGCCTCCGCTTCCATTCGTTACACACTGTAGATGAGAGTCTGATATGTTGGGGCAGAGAGTTCCAGAGTAGGGGGATGCGCGTGAGAAATCTTGTATGTGATTGTGGGAAGAGGAGATAAGATGGGAGTAGAGAAGGAGATCTTGTGAGGATCAGAGGTTGCGTGCAGGTAAGTACCGGGAGACTAATTCACAGATGTATAGAGGAGATAGGTTGTGGATGGCTTTATATGCCATTGTAAGGGGTTACAGAAACTGTCCTATGCCTCAAGCATGTCCCGGTTAGCTGTTGATAACTGAATATTCCACTATTGTGAATACTCTGGAGGTGACTTCTGAGCTGGGGCTCCCTCCGGTGGTTGCTGAGGGTAATGTACCAATTGCTGAATGGCCTTCAGCTGGCTCTGAATGGTCTGATATAAGTGACCTGAACTCCCTTCTGCCTTGCCGGTAATCAATTGTTCTTCCTGGTCTTGGTTGGAGCTCAGCTTGCATTCCTGCTCTCATTCAGATAAGTGATTTGCTGTTTTTTTTCCTCTGGTTGGATTTTCCTTGCTGGTTTGCTGCTTAGCAGTAGACTTCAGCCTGGTCCCCTTTTGGGGCCTGGCGCTGCAATTATGCTCAGTTTGTGTTTGCACTTTTGCTCTGTTCCTGTGGCACTTTTATTTGCTGAATTGCTGTGTGTTACACCAGAGATCTCTGGTTTTTTGTTAATCAGAAGTGTTGGTATTTTTGTCAGGGTTTTTTTTGGGTTGCAGTCAGAATTCTTTCCTATACTTTTCTATCTAGACAGACTTAGGCTCCAGCATTTGCTCATTCTATTTTCTGTCTGTGTTCGTATTTTCTTCTTGTCTAACCGCCATTACATGTTTGGGGGCTTCCTATTTCTTTGGGGGATCTGCTACGGGGCAGTTAGTTTTCATCTTTCTGCCTTTAGGTGTAGCTATCTCTCCGGCTGTAACGAGGCGTCTAGGATCACCGTAGGTACACTCCACGGCTACTTCTTGTGTTGCGGTTAGTTTAGGGTCCTGCAACCCAATAGTTTCCAGCCTCTCTGGTGTATTGCTACTTTGCTATTTTTGCTATTTCTCCTCAGCTACCGAAACATAACAGTATTACCGGCCAAACTGAAAATTATATGGTACTCTACAGAAGGGAAAATTAGTAAAAAGGAAAAAGAAAAAAGGGAGTTGTCAGAAATTTTTTTTTCTGTTTGTTGCATTTTTTCCCTCTTTTTCTCTGGGTACTGAGGAGGAATTTTTTTTTTCCTCAATGGAGTTTGCACAGTTGTCTGGCCATGTGGAGCGGCTTGCCGCTGAGGTTCAGAGTATTGCTACCTATCTTGATAGGTTGCCGATTGTGGAACCTAGGATCCCCATACCAGATTTATTTTTGGGGGATCGGTCTAAATTTCTGAATTTCAAAAATAACTGTAAGTTGTTTTTTGCCTTGAAGCCTAAGTCATCAGGGAACGCAGCACAGCAGGTTCAAATTGTCAACTCTCTGCAGCGCGGCAACCCTCAGGATTGGGCTTTTTCCCTGACACCTGGGGATCCTGTTTTGAGAAATGTTAATGTATTTTTTCAGGCTCTGGGGTTATTGTACGATGAACCTAATGTCA
>JARQOD010000005.1:400818050-400880301 GCA_033576555.1 Oophaga sylvatica | reverse complement strand
CAGAGAGCTAATTAGGGTTGGGGTGTGTGATCTGGTGATTTTGAAATTAAAGTTGGTGTTTTTCGGGGTTTTCGGGGATTGCAGTAATACCCTTCCGTCCTTTTCTGTTTAGATTTTTTTGGGCCCCACGTTTGCTATTTATTTTCTTTCTGTGTCGTATTTCCTCTTGTCTAACCGCCTTTTAAATTTTTGGGGGGCTTTCTATTATCTTTGGGGGCCCCGGGGGCAATATTTTCCCTATTTCTATCTTTAGGTGTAGTTATTTCTCAGGCTGGAAGGCGTCTGGGACAACGGGGAATGCCCAAACGGCTGCCTTAGTTGTGGGGGTTTTGTCGGGTACTGCAATCCCATAATTCCAATGTCTGGGTTTTCCCTTTTTTTACCTGCCTCCCAGCACCGAAACAAAACATTATCCCCGGCCTAAAAATTGAAAATTGTATGTATCACAAAGGGGAAAAAAAAAATATTTGTGTAAAAAAAAGGTTGTCAGAGTTGTAGAAAATTTTTTTTCTTTTTGTTGTTTTTTTTTTTTTTTTTCCCTCTGTATCTCGGGGTGGGGGGAGGATCTTTTCCCCAAAGGGAGTTTGAACAGTTGTCTGGGGCCCGGGGGATCAGCTTGCCACGAGTTCGGGTATTGCTATCTATCTTTCTGGGGTTTCCTGTTGGGAAACCTAGGATCCCATGCCCAATTTTTTTTTTAGGGGTCAGAATTTCAGAATTTTAAAAATAAAGTAAATTGTTTTTTGCCTTAAAATCAAGTCCCCAGGAACGCAGGGAGCAGTTCAATTTCATCTCCCCTCCGGGGACCTCAGGATTGGGGGTTTTTCCTGATCCCGGGATCCGTTTGAGTGTGTTGAAGGTTTTTTTCAGGGTTTGGGTTTTTACTTTTAGTAAAGTACGATCAAGCTAAAAAGCCTTGTTGGCTTAAATTTTTAGGGCTTGATGCCTGGTTTTTTATGTCAGAGATTCCAGGTGGGCAGTCCCGACCAAAAAGAAGACGCGCTTTGGCGGCCCTTTTCCGGAAGGGTCTGTCGGATAATGTAAAGGATGTTATGGTGGGATTACCTGTCCCCTCTGGTCTCAATGATTCTATGTCATTAGCGATTCAAATTGACAGACGTTTGCGTGAGCGGAGAAGTATGCGTGGAGTGGTGTTGCCTTGTGAGCCAGCTGCTGAGCCCATGCAGTGTGATGGAGTGGTGTCTGGGGCACAGCGTCATGAGTTTCGAAAGCGCAATAGGTTATGTTTCTACTGTGGTGATGCCTCTCATGCTATTTCAGTCTGCCCTAAGCGGGGAAGACGTTTTGCACGCTCAGTTGTCTTGGGTAGTGTTCAGACTAAGTTTTTATTAACTGTCACTCTGATATGCTCTCTGTCCTCATTTTCTGCTCAGGCTTTCGTTGATTCTGGAGCAGCTATTAACCTGATGGATTATGATTTTGCTAAACGTTGTGGGTTTCCCTTGATACCCCTACAGAAGTCTATTCCCCTACTGGGGATCGATTCTACCCCTTTGGCTGAGAATAAACCCCAGTTTTCTACTCAGGTGATAATGAGGGTTGAACCTGATCACCAGGAGTGCTGCAAATTTTTGGTTCTATATAATCTGCATGACATTATCGTGCTGGGTTTCCCTTGGTTACAGTCTCATAATCCTGTTTTGGATTGGAAATCTGTGTCTGTGACCAGTTGGGGCTGCCAATGTGTTGGTGCCGACACTCCTGTTTTTTCTGCCTCCCCCCAAGCTCAGGATGTTCCTGACTTTTTGTTTGATTTTTCTGATGTGTTTAGCGAAAGTAAATCTGCATCCTTACCTCCCCATAGGAGCTATGACTGCGCTATTGAATTAGTGCCGGGTAGTAAATTCCCTAAAGGTCGCCTTTTTAACTTGTCTGTACCTGAACATGACGCTATGCGGTCTTATATCAAGGAATCATTGGAGAAGGGTCATATCAGACCATCCTCTTCACCCTTAGGTGCCGGTTTTTTCTTTGTGGCCAAAAAAGATGGTTCATTAAGGCCGTGTATTGATTATCGTCTCTTGAACAATATTACTGTGAAATATCAATACCCGTTACCCTTGATTTCTGACCTGTTTTCCAGGGTGAAAAACGCTACTTGGTTTACCAAGCTTGACCTCAGGGGGCGTATAACCTTATTCGCATTAAGCACGGGGATGAATGGAAGACGGCATTCAATACCCTGAAGGGCATTTTGAGTACCTAGTGATGCCCTTTGGGCTCACTTATGCCCCTTCCGTCTTCCAGTCCTTCATGAATGACATTTTCAGGGATTTTGTGGACAAATTTCTGATTGTTTATTTGGATGATATCTTGATTTTTTCTAATGACTGGGACTCTCATGTGAAACATGTTCGGACTGTGTTCCAGATTTTGAGGGATAATGCTCTGTATGTGAAGGGATCAAAGTGTCTTTTTGGCGTACAGAAGATCTCATTTCTGGGATTCATTTTGTCCCCATCTGTTATTGAAATGGACCCGGTCAAGGTTCAGGCCATCTGTGATTGGGTCCAACCTACTTCATTAAAGGCTCTTCAGAGATTTTTGGGTTTTGCCAATTTTTATCGTAAATTTATTGGTAATTTCTCGGTTATTGTTAAACCATTAACTGATTTGACCAGAAAGGGTTCTGATGTGGTGAATTGGCCTCCTGAGGCAGTCTCTGCATTTCAGGAACTTAAGCAGAGATTCACTTCTGCTCCTGTTCTACGGCAGCCTGATGTTTCTCTGCCATTTCAGGTGGAGGTTGATGCCTCTGAAATTGGGGCAGGTGCCGTTTTGTCCCAAAAAGATCCAGAGACCTCTAAAAGTAACCCTTGTGCCTTTTTCTCTCGAAAATTTTCTCCTACTGAACGTAATTATGACGTGGGTAATCGGGAGTTATTGGCCATGAAGTGGGCTTTTGAAGAGTGGAGACATTGGCTGGAGGGAGCCAAACATCAGGTGGTGGTCCTTACGGACCATAAGAATCTGGTCTATCTGGAATCTGCAAAGCGACTCAATCCTAGACAGGCCAGGTGGGCCTTTTTTTCACACGTTTTAATTTTGTGGTTTCCTTTCTTCCTGGCACTAAGAATGTTAAGGCGGATGCTCTCTCGAGGAGTTTCCTTGCGGACTCTCCTGAGTTATCTGATCCTTCTGTTATTTTGAAAGAGGGTGTAGTTCTTTCCGCCATCTCGCCCAATTTGAGACTTGCTCTGGAGGGGTGTCAGGAGGATAGGCCCGAGCGCTGCCCTGTTGGAAATTGTTTGTCCCGGACCAATGGAAAAAGAGTGTGATGTCTGAGATTCATTGTTCCGCATTGGCTGGGCATCCCGGAATTTTTGGTACCAGAGACTTGGTTAGTCGGTCCTTTTGGTGGCCTACCTTGTCTCGCGATGTCAGGGAATTTGTGCAGTCCTGCGGGACTTGCTCTCGCTCTAAGCCTTGCTCTCGCTCTAGTGGTTTGTTGATGCCATTGCCTGTGCCCAAGAGACCATGGACCCATATCTCTATGGATTTCATTTCCAATCTTCCTGTTTCTCAGAGAATGACCACCATCTGGGTAATTTGTGATAGGTTTTCCAAAATGATACATCTTGTGCCATTACCTAAGTTGCCTTCCTCCTCTGAATTGGTGCCGTTGTTTCTTCAGCACGTGGTTCGTTTACACGGTATTCCTGAGAACATTGTGTCTGACAGAGGAGTCCAGTTTGTTTCCAGATTTTGGAGGACTTTTTGTTCTAAACTGGGTGTTCAATTGTCTTTCTCCTCGGCATTTCATCCTCAGACCAATGGTCATACTGAGAGAACAAACCAGACATTAGAGACTTATCTAAGATGCTTTGTGTCTGCTGATCAGGATGACTGGGTCTCTTTTTTGCCTTTGGCTGAGTTTGCTCTTAATAATAGGGCTAGCTCTGCCACTTTGATGTCTCCGTTTTTCTGTAATTCTAGTTTTCACCCTCGATTTTCTTCAGGACAGACGGAAGCTTCTGTCTGTCCAGGTGTTGACTCTGTTGTTGAGCGTATGCAACAGATTTGGGACCAGGTAGTGGAGAGGTTGTCCCTCTCTCAGGAGAAGGCCCAGCGGTTTGCTAACCGGCATAGGACTGATGGTCCTCGGTTTAAAGTGGGGGACTTGGTCTGGTTGTCCTCAAAGAATATTCCTATGAGAGTAGCATCTCCTAAATTTAAGCCTAGGTTCATTGGACCTTATAAGATCATGGAGATTATTAATCCTGTTTCTTTTCGTTTGCTTCTTCCAGGGACATTTAAGATCCATAACGTGTTCCACAAGTCCTTGTTGAAGAGGTTTGTTGAGCCAGTGGTTCCTGCTACTGTGCCTCCTGACCCTGTTTTGGTTGAGGGCAATCTGGAGTATGTGGTTGAGAAAATATTAGATTCTCGTTTTTCTAGACGAAGACTCCAGTATTTGGTTAAATGGAGAGGTTATGGTCAGGAAGACAATTCTTGGGTGTTTGCTTCGGACATCCATGCTAGGAGACTTATCCGTGCGTATCATAGAACTCATCCTGACCGACCTGGTTGCTCAAATGAGGGTTCGGTGACCCCTCCTCAAGGGGGGGGTACTGTTGTGAATGGGTTTGAGATGAGTTCTGAGCAGAGGCTCCCTCTGGTGGTTACAAGCGGTACTAGTGAAGATTGTGAGGACTGGGAATCAGGTGTTACTGACTGGTCTTATATAAGGGAGTCATTTTCCCATCAGGGTTGCCGGTGATCAATTGTTCTGGTCTGAATCCTTCATTCCAGTTTCCCTTGTAGCCTGCTGTGTCGTGTCTGCATCTCCTGCTACCAGATAAGAATTTTTCTTCTTTTGTGTTGTTGCTATTTTTTTGCATTTTGTCCTGCACTTCTTTGGGGGCCTTCTGGGTCCCCTCCGGGGGCTTCTGCCTTCTCAGTTTAGTTCAGCCACTGAGTTTTGTTCTTTTGCTTTTTCCAGTTTTTTCAGTGGCTGCTGTTTTGATTTTGTTCCACCAGAGAGCTAATTTAGGTGGTAGAGGTCGTGTGATCTCAGGTGATTTTGAAATTAGTAGAGTTGGTGTTTTTCAGGGTTTTCTGGGATTGCAGTAAGTACCCTTCCTGTCCTTTTCTGTTTAGATAGTTTGGGCCCCAGCGTTTGCTCATTCTATTTTCTTTCTGTGTCAGTATTTCCTCTTGTCTAACCGCCATTACATGTTTGGGGGCTTTCTATTATCTTTGGGGTTCTGCTCCGGGGCAGATAGCTTTCCTATTTCTATCTTTAGGTGTAGTTAGTTTCTCAGGCTGTGACGAGGCGTCTAGGACCAACGTAGGAACGCTCCACGGCTGCCTCTAGTTGTGGTGGTTAGTCAGGGTACTGCAATCCCATAGATTCCAACTGCTCTGGTGTATTGCCTTTTTTACCTGCACTCCTCAGCTACCGAAACATAACACTTCCCGTAGGGGAAGGAGGGAAGAGATAGAAACGAGAAGCAGACTCCAGGTCCTGAGGAGCAGCTGCTAGACAGAAAGACAGAGGGAAGCTCCCTGGAAGGGAAAAGGGATTTCTCAGAGACAAGGCTGAGCAGAAGGCTACCCGTGGAGCTCGTTCGAAGCTGACGAACGTCAGCTGGGAGAATCCAGGTCGCAGAAGGGTCTCGGCCCCTAGCCTAGTGGAGCGTACAACAGAACTTAGCTAGCAAGCCGACAGCTGTGGCAACTTTAGGGGTCACAGCCAACAACCACAATCATCTTCTCCAGACAGGCAGCTATATAGAATCAAGGAAACGCCTGGGTCACGTTATCCGACAGGATTCGCACCAGCTGATCTGGAACACTGTTTGTGTGGTGCTGGGAAGGAAGTAGGAGCAGGAATCAGCACAGTGAGATGGCCAGGGAAGGCAAAAACTGACAGGGAGCTCTGGACTGGTGTTCTCCATCTACCTGGGAGTTGGCTGGATTCCTTACCTGGAGGATGTGGCACCAAGCGGGCACCTGTACTGCAGACAGAACTGTGAGTAAAGCTTTGGAAACTGAATCTGACTGTGTCTCTCAAGTTCTTCCCGCAACACTCACCCAGCACTGCTACATTATATCTTCACCATTATCCTCTACAACATACTTCTGCCCTGGAATAACAAGCTCTGACTGTGGAGAGCTATTCCAACTCTGTTGCATCACACCACCCATCCCAGAGGATCTGCACTGCAGCGCTGGTCACCTCTGACCAGATACCACAGGTGGCGTCACAAACACTTTACTACAAACTATCATCCCCTGTTAATATTCCCCTTTTATTGGATGCCCAGGGCCATGGACAGGGTCAGCACTGCCGTGACACATCCCTTTAAGACACTGTCACGGTACCGAGTATCCCACTGCCCTGGCGGGCAATCCACCCTGACTTTGCCAGAATATAGTTGCCGAGCCACGTTGGGCTTGTATAGGACTGTGGCCCTTACCCTTGT
Organism: Oophaga sylvatica; assembly: GCA_033576555.1. Classification (NCBI taxonomy): domain Eukaryota; kingdom Metazoa; phylum Chordata; class Amphibia; order Anura; family Dendrobatidae; genus Oophaga; species Oophaga sylvatica. The sequence continues at coordinate 400,873,852 of JARQOD010000005.1, read as the reverse complement.
AAGCTACTTCTTCATATGGATTAGGGGCAGCAGAAGGTACCTGAGACTGACTGCTGTCACCAAAAGACGGGGTATTGTTGTTTACCAGACCCCATTGGAAAAGACAACGCGCAAGTTGAACCAGTGACTTTTATCGGAACAGCCGTGATCTGTACCATTTTTCTTCAACTCACCATATCCTTTTGCCATTTATATTGTTTAACTGCTTGTTTAACTCATTGCCTGCCTGCGTGGAGTATTCCCTGTTTATTAAATACTATTAACCCTTGCTCTGCCTCCTGCCCATCACTGTATCCGGCAACCTGCTCACACATGCTTTGTGCATTTGTATAGAAACATTTTAGTTTGTGATTGGTTTCTCTTTCTCCAATATTTTTACTATTTACATTTTTTTGTCTTTGTTCTTCCTTTCCACTTCTAATAGCAGAGTTCTCAATAGTATTTGTCAGGTGTATGGGTTTTTTCTGGCCTTTTGCTTCCCTTCCCAAATTGTTCTAGTTTAAAGCTCTCCTGATGAGTGTAGCAAGATGACTTCCAAATACATGTTTTCCAGTCTTCGTAAGGTGCACCCCATCTCTAGCAAGTAGTCAATCATATAGGTAATATGCTCCGTGATCCAGAAATCCAAATCCTTGCTGACAGCACCATCGACGTAGCTAGTTGTTCACCTGCAGAATCTTATTCCACCTCCTTGTTAAATGGCCATCTACTGGAAGGATGGAAGAGAAGACCACCTGCGCTCCCAGTTCCTTCACTTTCTTACCTAAGTTTTCAAAGTCACTGCAGATGGTTTCCAGGTCCTGATATCCTGTCAGACACATATTTTGCACCTGGAAGACAGCACATGTGTCACTTACTGGGCTGCTCTAAGCCACCCATAGTGCAGGAAACTGTGGCACAGTACCAGTCACTGTGTTGGCATACCCAGTACATCAAGTACAGCAGTGCAATGAATAAGCCAAGGAAGCACTGCTGGACCCACATGTTGGACTCTCATCTACCTTAAAGTTATGGCAAGTCTGAGTGCTATGTTATGACCAGTTTCATTTAAAGCGACAATATTATATTGTAGGGTATAATTAACATTAAAATGTATAGCCAAAGAGATTAATAAAAAACTCATACTTCATCGTCTTTACCACATAGAAAACATTTATATAGCCAAAAAGTGGTTTGTTAAAACTTAACATTTACTAGTTAAATTTTTAAAAGAAGGCTCCCACCCCCATAAAATCATGTGAAAATTTACCCATCACAAAAAGAAAAAAGAACTTTTTAAAGTGCTCCCTGTTTGGGATGTCTAGCTTATATTTAGTATGCCCCCTATTTGAGAAGTCCAGCTTATATATTACTTCTATGTTTGAAAAGAAGCAAGAAATTTAAACCATTTCACCATATATAGGTAATGAATTATAATCCAAGTCTCCTAATCAAAAATGAAAGAGACTATTATAGAAGACATTCAATTCAAATATTCATGGTTCTGGAGAATCAAAAAGGAACAATCTCAAAATTTGTTGATATTTCCTTTTCTTTGATTTTTTTCTCCTATACCAAGAAGAGAGTCTGGGGTCCAGTCTATTCCCTGTCAATCCCTATCTTTTGGCTGACCCAGGTCCCCAAAACTTCTGCCCTTACAAGGGCAGTCTACAGCTAGCCCTATTGTCTAGCCAGCCCTGGACTGACCCTGGATGCCTCCCGACGCATTTCTTCAAAATAATGATTCATCAGGGGATTGACACCTATAGTCGGGAACAACTGGGCAGCATATCCTTCCACACAGGACAAATGGCAGTGGCACATACAGTACAGACCAAAGGTTTGGACACACCTTCTCATTCAAAGATTTTTCTGTATTTTCATGGATATGAAAATTGTAGAATCACACTGAAGGCATCAAAACTATGAATTAACACATGTGGAATTATACATTACACTTTACAAAAAAGTGTGAAACAACTGAAAATATGTCTTATATTCTAGGTTGTTCAAAGTAGCCACCTTTTGCTTTGATTACTGCTTTGCACGCAGAAAAGGTGAACGGATGGACTCTACATGCCTGGTTCCCACCGTGAAGCATGGAGGAGGTGGTGTGATGGTGTGGGGGTGCTTTGCTGGTGACACTGTTGGGGATTTATTCAAAATTGAAGGCATACTGAACCAGCATGGCTACCACAGCATTTGCAGCAGCATGCTATTCCATCTGGTTTGCGTTTAGTTGGACCATCACTTATTTTTCAACAGGACAATGACCCCAAACACACCTCCAGGCTGTGTAAGGGCTATTTGACCAAGAAGGAGAGTGTTGGGGTGCTACGCCAGATGACCTGGCCTCCACAGTCACCAGACATAAACCCAATCGAGATGGTTTGGGGTGAGCTGGACTGCTCACCGCTTCAATTTTGAATAAATCCCCAACAATGTCACCAGCAAAGCACCCCCACACCATCACACCACATCCTCCATGCTTCACAGTGGGAACTAGGCATGTAGAGTCCATCCGTTCATCTTTTCTGCGTGCAAAGCAGTAATCAAAGCAAAAGGTGGCTACTTTGAAGAACCTAGAATATAAGACATATTTTCAGTTGTTTCACACTTTTTTGTAAAGTGTAATGTATAATTTCACATGTGTTAATTCATAGTTTTGATGCCTTCAGTGTGATTCTACAATTTTCATAGTCATGAAAATACAGAAAAATCATTGAATGAGAAGGTGTGTCCAAACTTTTGGTCTGTACTGTATATTGGTCACCGCCCCTCCTATATATATATATATATATATATATATATATATATATATATTATATCAAAGAAAGGTTCAAAACACCTGTTTAACATTCATCATTAGCAGAGTTCATCCCTCATATCGCTTAGATGGAGTGTGGACAAGGGAAATCGTTCTCCATATTATCCCTCACCTGATTGTAATTGCACTCCAAAGATCTGCCATCCACATGTAAAGAGAATCTCAGACGAATGCAGCGTTTACTTCCGGTCAGTCAGACCTCGTTATCATCACTTCCGGATGCTGGAACGCAAATTATATATCCTAGCGCTTCCCAGTTCCAATATGCGTTCCACCTGTTACCTCATATCCGTTTCCAGATTCCAGCGTCACGTTGCGTTCCAACTACATTACATCCCCAGCATGGACCGCACACATGTTAGAGGTTTACAAACAAAGACCTATTACCCCAAGTCCATTTCCAAGTCACAACATCACATTGCGTTCCAAATACATTATTTCCTCCATACGGAACGCATAAATATCATATACAGTCTGACTATCATTAAAAACACTTAAACACACTTGATTTGTTCTGGAATCTTTTTATGCATATTTAATATTATTGGGGATAGCGATTTTTAGGTGAGATTAACTTTGATATAATGGTACAGGGAAATATTTTTCCTTTTTCATATCCAACATTATTGATCGGTAATTTTTTTTTCTTTATCAGCGATCAATAATGTTGGTTATGAAAAAGGAAAAATGTTTCCCTGTACCATTATATCAAAGGTTAACCTCCCTGAAAAATCGCTATCCCCGATAATGTTAATTATTAGTGTTGAGCATTCCGATACCGCAAGTATCGGGTATCGGCCGATATTCGCGTTATCGGAATTCCGATACTTAATTCCGATACTTTTTCAATATCGTATACCGGAATCGGAAGTTCCCATAATTCTTTGAGAGGCAATGTGATGTTAGTCAGCCAATGATGAATCTTATGAAGTGTGGGCACATCCTGTAATGCTGCGGTCATCTTAACTAATGGCATGGCTGTGATTGGCTGCTGAAATGATGTCAGAATGCACTATAAAAGGCGCCGCAGCCATTTTAGCGTCACTGTGCTGTGAACTCAGTTAGGGACAGAACGCTACTCTGCTCACTCTGAGGGACAGTTAGATATAGCGATTTTGTGTACTACTGTGCTTTAGGCAGGCTAGTTTACCAACCGCTGTGTAAAGCTTCATTTTGCCAGTGTTGTTTTAACAGCTCTGTGCAAGGTGTGTGTGTGACAGTGCAGGTGACGCTGCAGTTTGCTCTGCATCCACCGCTGTTTGTAGGCATCTGCACGTGTCACTGACTCTTTTTTTTTTTTATTTTATTTTGTGGAATTGGTGCAGCTCCATTATATTAGAAAAAAATCAAATCTATTAGTGTGACGTGCTTCCATCCGTATACAATACATTGGTTGCAAACACTATAGAAGTACAGAAAGGAGCCTTTCACAGCTACTGAACAGTTGTCTGCAGGGTTTACTGTAGTCTGTGAGCTTTTAATTTTGTGAGTGCAGATTACGCTCCAGTTAGTTCTTCAACCACTGCCGGTTGTAGTCTGCTGAGCGTGTGTCACTGCCTCATCCTTTACATTTTTCTCTAATTGGTGCTGCTCCATTTTAGTGGAAAAAAATCTAATCTATTAGTGTGACGCGCTTCCATCCGTATACAATACATTGGTTGCAAACACTATAGAAGTACACAAAGGGCCTTTAACAGCTACTGAACAGTTGTGTTTCAGTGTTCACTGTAGTCTGTGAGCTTTTCATTTTTTGAGTGCAGATTATGCTCCAGTTTGTTCTTCAACCACTGCCGGTTGTAGTCTGCTGAGCGTGTGTCACTGCCTCATCCTTCACATTTTTCTCTAATTGGTGCTGCTCCATTTTAGTGGAAAAAAATCTAATCTATTAGTGTGACGCGCTTCCATCCGTATACAATACATTGGTTGCAAACACTATAGAAGTACACAAAGGGGCCTTTAACAGCTACTGAACAGTTGTGTTTCAGTGTTTACTGTAGTCTGTGAGCTTTTCATTTTGTGAGTGCAGATTACGCTCCAGTTTGTTCTTCAACCACTGCCGGTTGTAGTCTGCTGAGCGTGTGTCACTGCCTCATCCTTCACATTTTTCTATAATTGGTGCTGCTCCATTTTAGTGGAAAAAAATCTAATCTATTAGTGTGACGCGCTTCCATCCGTATACAATACATTGGTTGCAAACACTATAGAAGTACACAAAGGGGCCTTTAACAGCTACTGAACAGTTGTGTTTCAGTGTTCACTGTAGTCTGTGAGCTTTTCATTTTGTGAGTGCAGATTACGCTCCAGTTTGTTCTTCAACCACTGCCGGTTGTAGTCTGCTGAGCGTGTGTCACTGCCTCATCCTTCACATTTTTCTATAATTGGTGCTGCTCCATTTTAGTGGAAAAAAATCTAATCTATTAGTGTGACGCGCTTCCATCCGTATACAATACATTGGTTGCAAACACTATAGAAGTACACAAAGGGGCCTTTAACAGCTACTGAACAGTTGTGTTTCAGTGTTCACTGTAGTCTGTGAGCTTTTCATTTTGTGAGTGCAGATTACGCTCCAGTTTGTTCTTCAACCACTGCCGGTTGTAGTCTGCTGAGCGTGTGTCACTGCCTCATCCTTCACATTTTTCTCTAATTGGTGCTGCTCCATTTTAGTGGAAAAAAATCTAATCTATTAGTGTGACGCGCTTCCATCCGTATACAATACATTGGTTGCAAACACTATAGAAGTACACAAAGGGGCCTTTCACAGATACTGAACAGTTGTCTGCAGGGTTCACTGTAGTCTGTGAGGAATAACCACACTTAGGCCTTATAACTTTTCTGACTTTCTTTATCAATCTACCAAGATGAAGAAGTCAGTGAGTAAGGCACGTGGTCGTGGTCGAGGCCGTGGATTTGCAGCAGGGAGAGGACGTGGGGATTCTGTGGCTGCTGCCGCACCCAGTGACACAGCATCCACCAGTTTTCCCCGTGAGCGTTCCTTTATGCGCACTTTTGTAGGAGCTCAGCGTACCCCCCTGCTGCGTGAAGAACAAATTGAAGCCGTTGTTGGTTGGATGGCAGCCAATGCATCGACTTCAATAGCTTCCACCTCCTCTCAGGACCACAGCACTGTTGAACAACCATCAGTCTCTTCACCGCCTGCCAAATTGCCCAGGCAGTCAGAGAGCTCTGTACAGGAGCCAGCTGAGTCTCTGCTTCTGTTCTCAGAATCTGTTGGCTTGCAAACAGGGGCCCAGCCAAGCAGCATTCTGGAATGTGAAGAAGAGGCAGTATGCAGTGATGCGCAACAGCTGTGTCTCTCTGAATCTGAGGAGGCGGGTGAGCCAGTGCCGATGGTCAGCACACCGCAGAACGCATCTGATGATGATGAGACTCAGTTGCCAGTTTCTGTTGAGCATGGTGCTGGCCAGACCACCCAACAACAGCAGGTGTTGGAAGAGGGTAGTGGTGGAGATGATGAGGTCCAAGACCCAACATGGCGTGAGGAACAGGAAGGTGGTGGGAGCAGCTCTGAGGAAGAGATTGCCCCAACGGTCCAAACAGTAGGGAGAGGTAGGCTGCAGACTCGCTTGCCTGTAGCCTCCAGTTTGGCACCCGTTCGGAGCAGTTCTCTTCCAACAGCCAAACCGGGCGCTCCCAGGACTTGCTCTGCGTGGTCCTTTTTTGATACAGTTGCAGATGATATTTGCTATGTCAAATGCAAGCTGTGTAATCAAAAAATTAAAAGAGGTAAAAGTGTCAGTAACCTTAATACAACAAATATGTGGAAACATGTGCGGTCAAAGCACTTTGTTGAGTTACAAAGACACACTGGAGATGTAGGCCAACCTACAGCAGCACCTACATCTTCAGCTCGTGTTGGAGCCTCTTCCTCCAGTTCACACACAGCTGGTTCGGCTTCCTCAAAGGATCGCCATGGAAGAACCTCTGTCACTGTTGTCCAGAGACACAGTGTTATTCCACCCACAGCTGCAAGTTCCCTGTCATCCTCACACACCCAGGCCACAAAACAGCCATCGGTAGCACAGGCATGGGATAAAAGACGGCCATACTCGGCAAACCATCCACGAGCACAGGCTCTGAATGCTGGCATTGCAAAACTCCTGTCCCTTGAAATGCTGTCATTCAGACTGGTGGAGACTGACAGTTTCCGTGAATTAATGGCATTGGCAGTCCCACAATACAATGTGCCCAGCCGATTTTATTTCAGCAGGCAAGCCGTCCCTGGTCTGCAAAAGCATGTTGAGGCAAAAATTAAACATGCGCTACTAAACGCCGTCAGTAGCAAGGTCCACCTGACCACCGATGCGTGGACCAGTACCCATGGCCAGGGACGATACCTTTCACTCACTGCCCATTGGGTGAATGTTGTGGAGCCGGGTACAGATCTTGCGAGTGGCGCTGTACGTGTTCTGCCAACTCCAAGGATTGCCGGAATCAAGTCTGTCCACATTGACTCCTCCTCCTACTCCAGTTCCTCAGAATCATCGCTGCAGGAGCCGTCACGGTCTACCTCCACATGGACCCGTGGACGCTTACCTGATGCGACCGATATGAGCACAGCCGTGGCCAAACGGCAACAGGCCGTTCTGAAATTAATTCCCATGGGGAATCGAAGCCACACAGCGCAGGAGGTCTGGAATGCCATCAAGCAGGAGAGCGACGTGTGGTTTTTGCCAGCGAATCTCCAGCCAGGCTTGGTAGTGTGTGACAATGGCCGAAATCTGGTGGCAGCTCTGGGCCTTGGCAAACTCACTCACATACCATGTCTGGCACATGTGCTCAACTTGGTCGTGCAGAGTTTTTTGAGGGACTATCCGGATCTTGATGCACTGCTGCACAAGGTCCGCCTAGAGTGCGCTCACTTGCGACGTTCCAGCATGGCCAGATCGCGCATTGCAGCTCTGCAACGCAGATTGCGCCTTCCTGAACATCGCATCATATGTGACGTATCCACCAGGTGGAATTCAACGTTACATATGTTGGAGCGGTTGTGTGAGCAGCAGCCAGCAGTTATGGAGTATCAGCTGCATCAGGCGCAATCAACACACAATTTGCGCCGTCCACACTTCACCATTAATGAGTGGGCCACTATGAAGGACATGTGCCACGTTTTGCGTGCGTTTGATGAGTCAACGCGGATGGCGAGTGCAGATGATGCACTAGTCAGCCTGACTGTCCCCCTTATCTGCCTGCTTCAAAAAACACTGCAAGCAATAAGGGATGAGGTTTTGGAAGAGGTGGAGGATGAGGAGTCACAAATTCCATCACCTTCTGGAAAGTCAGCGCAACGTGGTTCCTCACAAAGGGCTGGGCAGGGCTCACTTTGTGAGGAGGATGAGGAGGAGGAGTCAATGGAGGAGGAAGACATCGCTCCAGAGGGAGGTACACAACGCTCTAGTCAGTATGTAGAGCGAGGGTGGGGTGATGCAGAGCAGGCAGAGATAACGCCTCTTGCAGAGGACAGCGTTTCTTTGCCAGTTGGGAGTCTGCAGCACATGGTTGATTTCATGCTGCAGTGCCTAAGAAACGACCGCCGCATCGCCCACATTCTCACGACGTCTGATTATTGGGTGTACACCCTCCTAGACCCTCGCTACCGGGACAACGTCAAAAGCCTCATCACACCGTTGAACCGGGAGCGTAAAATGCGGGAGTACCAAGACACACTGGTGCAATCCCTAATGTTCTACCTTACTGCCGAGAGCACTGCTGCTGCTACTGCTTTACAAAGCAGCTCTGTGCGTCGAGGCAGTGTAGAGAGCTCTGCAACAAGAGGGAGCACACGCAGTGCCTCTGCACAGGGAAAGACCAGTATGTTAAAAATGTGGCAAAGTTTTGTGGCAGCGCCACAAATGTCTACAACATCCGAGAGGGCTCCAGTCAGCGGGAGGCAACGTATCCGTCAGATGGTGACAGACTACTTGGCTTTGCCTCTCAGTGTACTCCCAGATGGCTCTTCCCCATTCAAGTTTTGGGTCTCTAAGCTGGATACATGGCCAGAGCTTAGCCAGTATGCATTGGAGGTGCTGGCTTGCCCTGCTGCCAGTGTATTATCGGAGCGCGTCTTTAGTGCTGCAGGTGGTGTACTAACAGACCGTCGCATGCGACTATCCTCCGATAATGTAGACCGGCTTACTTTTCTGAAAATGAACAAGGCATGGATCTCGCCAGAATTTGTCTGTCCGTTTTCAGATTAAATAACTGGTTCGCAACGTTATCCATGTCTCCTGTTATGTTCATCTTTCTACCACCTGAACTCTACTCCCTGGGCTCCAACACTGCCAGTTGCTGCTCAGAAGTGTCGTGTCCACAGAACAAAACACAAGCTCTACTGTTAGTGGGGTTCAGTAACGCCAGCTGTTCCCCTGCTGTGTGAACGGCAAGAAGTCTCCTGTTCCCGACACATGGACAGAAAAACACATGACCAACATGCTCCAAATAGGGAAGAGCCGTCACCCTGCTTGTTATGCTGAAAACATGAAATTGTGAAGTTTTGCAGGCCTAGAATGATAAATTTTTATGACAAATATGGACAAATAATAATTTGTCATCACAGCGCATATCTGCACATGTCTATTAGAAATGGTAACAAAAAATAAAACATAGTCTACTCTTCACATTTTGAAATTAATGCATAAAAGTACATTTCAGACTTATGAATTAATGCTTTTTAAGGAACTTTATCTGTACCTGTAAGATAATGCAGTCAATGGATGTACGAATCATTAAATCCTCATCATCATCATCACGAGTTTTATTTATGACAGACATTATAAAATACACATACTGATGCCAACTGTAACTTCAAACACCATATATGAAATGGCCAGCATGTAAACATGGTAATAATGTCCAATAATAAATTATTACATCTAGAAAGTGCATCATGCATACTGACAACAGGTAGTTATACCTGCAAGTGCTGTTGAAACAACCACAAGAGATATAAATTAATACTGGTATATAGGTATCACAGTGCATAGTTACTCATGGACAATGTTGATGTAATACTGTATCTCAATTAAGTCAGCGTCAACCATTAGGCTTGTTAGTCTTGTACATTGTTAAAGAGGGAACGTAATTTTTTTGTTTGTCATAGGTGGAGTATTACACATTTAATTATTACTGCTGTATTTTTTTTTGCGTCCCTAGTGCGCAATAACGCAGCCTAACCTCACATTTGATAGTCAGCTAATTGCCACACGCTACCCTACCCTACGCGTGACAGTAGGAAGGTAGTGTTGACGGATAAAGCTTTGCGCAACCAGACATTCTTTTACCCTCTTCAACACTCTACAAGCAAAAAATGCATGATTTCAGCCGCAGACTTTATTGACGTACAGTATAACATCGGCATTACCCATCAGAGGCTGTCCACTGTCTGATACAGACATAGAATATACCTTTGCTATCCGTAGCCTTTGTTTCACCTACACTTGCAGGCACACACTTAAATTGTGACAAACAATACCTAATGTTTTTTTAAATGGTTATTTTTTATCGTACATTATTGTGTCATCAATCACATTGATGAGTCCATGCTGGACATGTCATACATGCTATAGAAAGTTACGATTTTATGAACTTAAATAATTGAAATGTCTGTGACTGTCACATAAAATTTGCGATGATGATGATGAGTGACTATTACAAAATCCATTGTCTTCACTATGTTATGGTTTAACATAGCGTTCCTTAAGCATTATTCATAAAAAAAAAAATGGACTTTTATTCTTAAATTTACAACACTATATTTTGTTACCAATTTTTTGGGTGTTGTGTTGTTCCATTTATTTTTGGCATGTGCATATATGCTTTTATATTTGTATTTTCTTTATTTTTCCTTCTTGAAATTAGAAAACATGTGTATCTTTGTACCGTGTTAGCCAGTAGATAGAAAAATATTTAGACTTCAGAGTCAGCAGTGGTTGATACCTTTTAATGGATAACTGAAAAGATGGAAACAAATTGCAAGCTTTCAAGGCTACTCACGTCTCTTCATCAGGCAAAGACTAAATAAAAAAATTAAGCATCACATATTTCTATACACAACAGGACACAGGAATAGTGCAATAGGTAAGACAAGTAAGTGACGTGTATCAGAACTGTCATTATCTCACAGGGATGAACATAAATATTGGAACAGTTCCTAGATAAGGATAGAAAGTTTGATTGCCCTCTCATTGGCTTTTTTTTTGGGTTTTCATGACCCTGGAAGGGCATAGACGCAGATTCCTTAATTGATATAGAATGACATAAATCCATGTGATCTATTCATTCCATCACTAACAGTGTCAAAGGTCATGATGAGCTTATATTCTGAAACCTTTGTACGTTTCTCATATTTGAAGTTATATTTTAATACCAGTAATTCCATATCCATGATGCTATGACCGGGCATACAAAAGTCTTTTGCCACAGGTAAATTCATTAATTTATCTGTGATTGTGTGGCGCTGATAATTCATCCTTGTTCTCCTTTTTGTTGCCGGTCTCCCCTCACTTGTCCCTCCCTCACTTGTCTTAGCTATTCCTGTGTCCTGTTGTGTGTAGAAATATGTGATTCTTCATTTTTGGCTTTACTCTTAGCCTGATGAAGACACCTGAGTAGTCTCGAAAGCTTTGAATTTGTTACCATATTTTCAGTTAGCCATTAAACGTTATTATCAACCACAGAGGACTGTCAAGTATAAATATTTTTCTATTCTTGTAATTGAAATTCATCATTTTATTGTCGTAGTAAAACTTCATTTATTCTTGTTTGAAGTACATACATTTGCAATGGCCACGTAACAAGGCAATAACTCAATATTTTGTGCCTACACCCTCCTTGACCCTGGGCTTCAACAGCGCCAGTTGCTGCTCAGAAGTGTTAGATGCACAGATGAAAACAATCGCTGATGTGTTTGTGGGGTTCAGTAACGCCTGCTGTTCCCCTGCTGTGTGTCTGGCAAAAATTACTGCTGCTAACTACAACTTCAACTTCAAACGTCTCATACTAGGCCTCTGCCTACACCCTCCTTGACCCTGGGCTTCAACAGCGCCAGTTGCTGCTCAGAAGTGTTAGATGCACAGATGAAAACAATCGCTGATGTGTTTGTGGGGTTCAGTAACGCCTGCTGTTCCCCTGCTGTGTGTCTGGCAAAAATTACTGCTGCTAACTACAACTTCAACTTCAAACGTCTCATACTAGGCCTCTGCCTACACCCTCCTTGACCCTGGGCTTCAACAGCGCCAGTTGCTGCTCAGAAGTGTTAGATGCACAGATGAAAACAATCGCTGATGTGTTTGTGGGGTTCAGTAACGCCTGCTGTTCCCCTGCTGTGTGTCCGGCAAAAATTACTGCTAGCTATCTAATCATGGTGAAAAAAACATGACATCTCAAAGTGTCTAGTGCTACACATAGATATGAGGCTACACCATGATTTCTAAGCTGTAAACATTTGAAACGTCAACTTTCAAACCATAAAATGATTTGTCTTTGTCACAAATCTGTAACAAAATAATTGTGACATATTATTACAGATATGCACATGTCGAAAACAAATGCAAACACAAAAGCCTACTTATGCTATAGGATACTGATGGTCAACCTTGTCACTCCATAGCTTAGACAAATCCAACTCACATCATGATGACTCAAATACTGCAATGTTGGAAGTGCATAATGTGGGTTGAACTTTGACAACTGCTGCAGTGCGAAGGTTATACTTCAGTGTTCTTGCCTTTGAAATAAAAGCATACAAGTAAATATAATATCCAATGTTGATTAAGGGACGTGATGTACACCTGTAAAATTGTGCAAACAATGCATGTAGGAATAGTCCTCTTCAACATTACTTATATTTGTGTCATTTTAAAAAATACATATTTGATTAGAAAGTTAACAGCCCATATCATAAAGGTCCTTCATGTAAACATGATAATCGCTAACAAAAATCATGCATTACCTTGGTAAAGTCAATAGTGCATAGTCACAATAGCAAAATATATACCTGTAAGTGGTGCTGAAAGAACGACAACTGATAGAATAGGTGAATGATATCTATTTATCAGACTGAATAGCGACACCTGTACAATGTCGATATAATACTGTACCTTAACAAAACAGCTGTGTCACACCTCACACGCATTTTTCTTGTAGCTTGTTATGTAATAGGGCACATGCGTGTATGTTTCATCATAGGTGCATGTTTACTGAGTAAAGCAGTCATGACAACGCCTTTGTGTTGTCGGTACGCTTGCGATGATGAACGATGCGCACCGTGAATGTTAGTCTGCGTCATAAGACGCACAGACGCTCCAATACCCAACGCGTCACAGCAGGAAGCCAGTCTGTGCGTCCAAACAAAGGCGCAAGCATACATGCACGTACCCTTTTATAAAGCTATATAAAAAAAAGGATGTAGTAGTAACGCACACTTTATTGAGGTACAGTATTACATCGCCATTCACCATCTGTGGCTATGCAGTCTCATCTATATATACCTTATCTATCCGTTGTCATGCTTGCAAGTCCACAGTCAGGCATAAATAGCTGTTTTCACTATGCACTTTTTAAAGGTTTTTTTTGTTAATATAAATAATTGGCACATATTATCAGTATTACATGATGGAAATTTTAGATATTTTTAAAAACTTTTTATTGATATTATTCAGCAAATGAAAATGGTGTACATACTGTTACTTATCCATCATTAATGGATTCTGATATGTACTTGTATGCTTTTATTTAAAACCGTATAGCAGATTATTTAACCGATTTTTATTGTGGTTTGCATTGCTTTTCAACATGTTAATGTATGCGTTTATGTTTGTCAATTATTAATTTACATATATTTTTTAAAGTAAAATCATCATCTTATGGTACTAAAGGTTATATTTCTCTTGTTTGGAGTATAGACATTTTTAATTGACACGTAACAAGGAAAATACTTGATCTAGTATTTAAACATCCTCCTTGACCCTGGGCTCCAACACCGCCAGTTGTTGCTTGGAAGTGCTGTTAGCACAGTCTACACTTGCTCCTGTGTTACTGGGGTTCAGTAATGTCAGCTGTTCCCCTGCTGTGTGTACGGCAAAAAGTCCTGCTGCCTCCACCATGTTCTCTTCTCATCCCTGGGCTACAACACCGCCAGTTGTAGCTCGGAAGTGCTGTTAGCACAGTCTACACTTGCTCCTGTGTTACTGGGGTTCAGTAATGTCAGCTGTTCCCCTGCTGTGTGTACGGCAAAAAGTCCTGCTGCCTCCACCCTGTTCTCTTCTCATCCCTGGGTTACAACACCGCCAGTTGTTTCTCGGAAGTGCTGTTAGCACAGTTAACACTTGCTCCCGTGTTACTGGGGTTCAGTAATGTCAGCTGTTCCCCTGCTGTGTGTACGGCAAAAAGTCCTGCTGCCTCCACCATGTTCTCTTCTCATCCCTGGGCTACAACACCGCCAGTTGTAGCTCGGAAGTGCTGTTAGCACAGTCTACACTTGCTCCTGTGTTACTGGGGTTCAGTAATGTCAGCTGTTCCCCTGCTGTGTGTACGGCAAAAAGTCCTGCTGCCTCCACCATGTTCTCTTCTCATCCCTGGGTTACAACACCGCCAGTTGTTGCTCGGAAGTGCTGTTAGCACAGTCTACACTTGCTCCTGTGTTACTGGGGTTCAGTAATGTCAGCTGTTCCCCTGCTGTGTGTAACGGCAAAAAGTCCTGCTGCCTCCACCATGTTCTCTTCTCATCCCTGGGCTACAACACCGCCAGTTGTTTGCTCGGAAGTGCTGTTAGCACAGTCTACACTTGCTCCTGTGTTACTGGGGTTCAGTAATGTCAGCTGTTCCCCTGCTGTGTGTACGGCAAAAAGTCCTGCTGCCTCCACCATGTTCTCTTCTCATCCCTGGGCTACAACACCGCCAGTTGTTTCTCGGAAGTGCTGTTAGCACAGTTAACACTTGCTCCTGTGTTACTGGGGTTCAGTAATGTCAGCTGTTCCCCTGCTGTGTGTACGGCAAAAAGTCCTGCTGCCTCCCCCCTGTTCTCTTCTCATCCCTGGGTACAACACCGCCAGTTGTTTCTCGGAAGTGCTGTTAGCACAGTCTACACTTGCTCCTGTGTTACTGGGGTTCAGTAATGTCAGCTGTTCCCCTGCTGTGTGTACGGCAAAAAGTCCTGCTGCCTCCACCTAGTTCTCTTCTCATCCCTGGGTTACAACACCGCCAGTTGTTGCTCTGGAAGTGCTGTTAGCACAGTCTACACTTGCTCCTGTGTTACTGGGGTTCAGTAATGTCAGCTGTTCCCCTGCTGTGTGTACGGCAAAAAGTCCTGCTGCCTCCACCTGTTCTCTTCTCATCCCTGGGTTACAACACCGCCAGTTGTTGCTCGGAAGTGCTGTTAGCACAGTCTACACTTGCTCCTGTGTTACTGGGGTTCAGTAATGTCAGCTGTTCCCCTGCTGTGTGTACGGCAAAAAGTCCTGCTGCCTCCACCATGTTCTCTTCTCATCCCTGGGTACAACACCGCCAGTTGTTCTCGGAAGTGCTGTTAGCACAGTCTACACATTGCTCCGTGTTACTGGGGTTCAGTAATGTCAGCTGTTCCCCTGCTGTGTGACGGCAAAAAGTCCTGCTGCCTCCACCTGTTCTCTTCTCATCCCTGGGTTACAACACCGCCAGTTGTTTCTCGGAAGTGCTGTTAGCACAGTTACACTTGCTCCTGTGTTACTGGGGTTCAGTAATGTCAGCTGTTCCCCTGCTGTGTGTACGGCAAAAAGTCCTGCTGCCTCCACCATGTTCTCTTCTCATCCCTGGGCTACAACACCGCCAGTTGTTGCTTCGGAAGTGCTGTTAGCACAGTCTACACTTGCTCCTGTGTTACTGGGGTTCAGTAATGTCAGCTGTTCCCCTGCTGTGTGAAACGGCAAAAAGTCCTGCTGCCTCCACCATGTTCTCTTCTCATCCCTGGGCTACAACACCGCCAGTTGTTTCTCGGAAGTGCTGTTAGCACAGTCTACACTTGCTCCTGTGTTACTGGGTTCAGTAATGTCAGCTGTTCCCCTGCTGTGTGTAACGGCAAAAAGTCCTGCTGCCTCCACCATGTTCTCTTCTCATCCCTGGGCTACAACACCGCCAGTTGTTAGCTGAAAGTGCTGTTATGCACAGTTACACACTTGCTCCTGTGTTACTGGGGTTCAGTAATGTCAGCCTGTTTCCCCTGCTGTGTGAACGGCAAACAGTCCTGCTGCCTCCACCATGTTCTCTTCTCATCCCTGGGCTACAACACCGCCAGTTGTTTGCTTGGAAGTGCTGTTAGCACAGTCTACACTTGCTCCTGTGTTACTGGGTTCAGTAATGTCAGCTGTTCCCTGCTGTGTGTACGGCAAAAAGTCCTGCTGCCTCCACCATGTTCTCTTCTCATCCCTGGGCTACAACACCGCCAGTTGTTTCTCGGAAGTGCTGTTAGCACAGTCTACACTTGCTCCTGTGTTACTGGGTTCAGTAATGTCAGCTGTTCCCCTGCTGTGTGTACGGCAAAAAGTCCTGCTGCCTCCACCATGTTCTCTTCTCATCCTGGGCTACAACACCGCCAGTTGTAGCTCGGAAGTGCTGTTAGCACAGTCTACACTTGCTCCTGTGTTACTGGGGTTCAGTAATGTCAGCTGTCCCCTGCTGTGTGAACGGCAAACAGTCCTGCTGCCTCAACTTTAATTTCCATGGGTACCTTCTGCTACCCATCCGGGTTCCAGTACCGTCAGCTGGTTCTCCGCAGTGCCTTTGGCCTAGGTGCCTCCATGTCGGTATCCGAGTTCCAGCAACGTCTGCTGGTCCTTGGTAGTGCTTTGGAGCACAGGTACCTCCTGCTTAGTAACCGTGTCCCAGTAACGTCAGCTGGTCCTCGGTTGTGCCATTGGCTCTTTTCCTTCTGCTGACCCTCCGGGTTCCAGCACAGTCAGCTGGTCCTCGTTACTTTCATTGGCTCTTGTACCTTCTGCTACCCATCCGGGTTCCAGTACCGTCAGCTGGTTCTCCGCAGTGCCTTTGGCCTAGGTGCCTCCATGTCGGTATCCGAGTTCCAGCAACGTCTGCTGGTCCTTGGTAGTGCTTTGGAGCACAGGTACCTCCTATTTAGTAACCGTGTCCCAGTAACGTCAGCTGGTCCTCGGTTGTGCCATTGGCTCTTTTCCTTCTGCTGACCCTCCGGGTTCCAGCACAGTCAGCTGGTCCTCGTTACTTCCATTGGCTTTTGTACCATCACCAACAGGACAAAGAAGGTTAAGACAAACTACAAGATACAGAACAAGAGACAGAAGAACAATAAGCAGAAGATCAAAAAGCAGAAGAACATTAAGTATAAGACCAAAATGAAGAGCAAAATATATGCTCTAAATTCTAAGCAGAAGAAGACTAAGCAGTGTATGGGGGTGAGTCCGTTCCTCCTCGTGGTGCCCCTGGAAAATGCCTGATGCTGCTGCAGGCTAAACTGAACGCGGACAAATACTGTTGTAATTAAAATCTTTCGTGACAGCAAGAACGGAAGGATGAAAATTCAGAGTTTTACAGATTACAAGTACAGGAATGTCTGTCACAAATAAGAATATGATGAAAAGGATGAATAGGAAGAAGATGAAGAAGTAGAATATGAAGAATAATAACTGTTTAATAAGAACAATATAAGTAATGTTAACAAAAAGATGAATAGCAAGAAGTTTTAGAAGATTAAGAAGGTGAAGATGAAGAATAATTTGATGAGAAAGATGATGCTGCTGAAGATTATGAAGGAGAAAGTGTGTGAAAAGTTAAAAAGGTGAAGAGCATGGAAGTTGTGAAACAGACATATTTGACAAAATAGAAAAAAGGTTAACAACATTGTCAATTTCTTCGTCAATCCAAACGTATTTCAAAAAAAGAAATATTAATGCTATTCCATTGCATTGTGTTAAACATCTATGCCTTTAATGTCTCCTCAACCTCCCCCAATAAATTCTACATTACTCTTTGTTGTTTTCCTTCATGTACAATTAACCAACAAGGCAAGAATGGGTTTTTTTTAATTCCGATATTTTGTTCCCATAGACTTACATTGTATTTCCGGTATCGGTATCGGGTATCGCCGATATTTTTTGTGTATCGGCGATACCATTCCGATTCCGATACTTTTGGATATCGGAAAGTATCGCTCAACTCTATTAATTATGCATAAAAAGATTCCAGTCCAAATCAAATGTTTTTAAGTATTTTTAATGATAGTCAGACTGTATATGATATTTATGCGTTCCATATGGAGGAAATAATGTATTTGGAATGCAATGTGATGTTGTGACCTGGAAATGGATTTGGGGTAATAGGTCTTTGTAAACCTCTAACATGTGTGCGGTCCATGCGGGGTATGTGATGTAGCTGGAACGCAACATGACGCTGGAATCCGGAAACGAATATGAGGTAATAGGTGGAATGCATATTGGAACTGGGAAGCACTAGACTAGGATATATGACTTGTGTTCCAGCATCCGAAGTGATGCGGCTGAATGATAACGAGGTCCGACGGACCGGAAGTAAACACTGCATTCGTCTGAGATTCTCTTTACATGTGGATGGCAGACCTTTGGCGCGCAATTATAATCAGGTGAGGGATAATATGGGGAACAAATTCCTTTGTCCACACTCCATCTAAGCGATATGAGGGATGAACTCTGCTAATGATGAATGAACAGGTGTTTTTAACCTTTCATTGATAAGTATACGAGGGCGGTGACCAATATATGTGCCACTGCCATTTGTCCTGTGTGGAAGGATATGCTGCCCAGTTGTTCCCAACTATAGGTGTCAATCCCCTGATTAATCAATATTTTGAAGAAACGCGTCGGGAGGCACCCAGGGTCAGTCCAGGGCTGGCTAGACAATAGGGCTATCTGTAGACTGCCCTTGTAAGGGCAGGAGTTTTGGGGACCAGAGTCAGCCAAAAGATAGGGACTGACAGGGAATAGACTGGACCCCAGACTCTCTTCTTGGTATAGAAGAGAAAAAATTGAAAAAAAGAATATCAACAAATGGCGAGATTGGTCCTTTTTGATTCTCCAGAACCATGAATATTTGAATTGATTGTCTTCTATAATAGTCTCCTTCATTTCTGATTAGGAGACTTGGACTATAATTCATTACCTATATATGGTGAAATGGTTTAAATTTCTTGCTTCTTTTCAAATATAGAAGTAATATACAAGCTGGACTTCCCAAATAGGGGGCATGCTAAATATAAGATAGACATCCCAAACAGGGAGCATTTTTAAAAAGTTCTTTTTTCTTTTTGTGATGGGTAAATTTTCACATGATTTTATGGAGGTGGGAGCCTTCTTTTAAAAATTTAACTAGTAAAGGTTAAGTTTTAACAAACCACTTTTGGCTATATAAATGTTTTCTATGTGGTAAATATGGTGCAGTATGAGTTTTTTTTATAAATCTCTTTGGCTATACATTTGAATATTATACATGTGGTATGACAGGATTTTTATCAACAGACCTGAGTACTGATGAATAGTTAGTGGAGGCAAAAGAGTTTTTTTCTGAGAAAGCCTTTACCCAGAAAAAATATACCCCAACTTATAATGTAGCATTTAAGGAACTTACGAAGATATATAAAGACAAAATTTCCTCTTGGTGGCAGGTTCAAAGCCTTGAGAGTTACATAAAGACGGGCATTGTACCAAGAGGAATTAGGATCACTCTAAATCCAGGAAAAAGAGGAACCCTGGTTTCATTTCAAGATGGGAGAAGGAAGCAACAAATAGTTTCCTACTTTTAATGACCCTCCTTTTTAGATGAGGAAAAACAGACATTCACAGCTTTAAGGGGAGAAATTGAAGGAACACATAGAAATTACTGAAAAATTCTCAGCAGAGCCTGATTTTGGAACAAAGGAGAGTAAGGTGCAGGGACATATAGAAAGATTCCAATATCATCAGAAAGAGAGAAAACACAAACAGTACCTGAGGGATTTACAGGACTTTAAAGACAATAAAGCATACCTCTTTCTCAACAATAAGACACTGTCTGTGGAGCAAGAGACGGAAGTTTCCTCCACAGACACTGAACTATCTGGCTCAGAATCTAAATTTAAAACTGATAGAGGCAGAAATATAGGAAGGAGTAGAGGTAGAGACTCGAAGGCGAAGGGGGAGACATTTTATGGGACAAGATTGTCGTTTAGACCAAGTATACCCCCTAAGTAACAGAATGAACAAGGGGAGGAACCAATACCTAAATTAGACAACCAGATTATAAATCTCTCCTCTAGATCATTAAGTCTAAGTGAAATAAAAATTTTGAGTAGAGGGCTTTCCTTTGTTCCTGCTTCAGACCCAAATCTGTTTGAAACCATAAAAGATTTACATATTTTTGCGAGAAAATTAAGTTGGAAAAAATTCTTTTTTAAACAGGATAAAAGGATCAGTGAATTTCTGGATATCCCTGTGGATTTGCTCCCTGATGTTAGATTACTGAATGAGATTGGAGATTCAGGGGCGATACTGACAGGTCTGGGACCCTTTACAAATCTCAAGGAAAAGAGTAATAAAATGCCACCAAGTCAGGGTGACATTTCATCAATTGATGTCTTTGTTAATATGGTTTCTAGGGATTAATAAATATTGACATGAAGAATCTTCATTGTAAATATATAACTGCAACAGGGAAGAAATCTTGGCAATTAAAAATCTCAAACAGGACCACCACATTGTCATAAAACCCTCGGACAAGGGCGGCAATGTGGTGGTCATGGAGATAGAACAAAATGTTTTCGATGTGCCAAGAAATCCTCAGTGATGAGGATGGATATGCAGTTTTACGTGACAACCCTATGAATATTTTTCAGGATTAGCTTAGATCTCTGCTAGAAGATGGCCTTGATAATAAGGTAACTGACAAAAATTAATTTGAATTTATGCTACCACAGAATCCAGTATTAGCGACCTTCTATGGCCTACCCAAAATTCATAAGGGTACAAATCCCCTTAGGGGTAGACCCATAGTTTCTGGAGTGGGTAGTCTTTGTCAGAACTTGTATATTGATCAGGTTTTACGCCCCTTTGTATATTCGTTGTAGTCATTTACCAGGGACACAGCTGACCTTCTTCTGAAACTTGATGGTATAACTGTAGATTCAACTTGTATT
This sequence comes from Oophaga sylvatica, assembly GCA_033576555.1. Taxonomy (NCBI): domain Eukaryota; kingdom Metazoa; phylum Chordata; class Amphibia; order Anura; family Dendrobatidae; genus Oophaga; species Oophaga sylvatica. The sequence continues at coordinate 400,852,883 of JARQOD010000005.1, read as the reverse complement.
TTGGCCAGTATTGATGTAGAGGCTCTGTATTCCTCAATCCCACACTCAAAAGGTTTGGAAGCAGTGAAATACTTTTTATCAAAAAGGGGAGCTCAAGGTCATAAACATAACGAATTTCTCTTTGAAAGCTTTGAATTTTTGTCTCACAAAAAACATTTTTATGTTCAACCGGAAATACTACCACCAGCTCAGGGGCACCGTGATGGGGAGCCCCTGTACTCCTTTGTAAGCAAATTTGCTCCTAGGCTGGTGAGAGGAAACGACAATCTTCTGTGAGAAAGGCCCCAAAGAATGTGATAAGGTGGTTATGTGGGCTAGATATCTTTGTGATTTGGAGAGGTACCCCTGATGAATTTTGTGCATTTGTGAGGGAGATTAATGATAATCCCATCGGTTTGACCTTCACAAAAGAAATGGATCATATAGGTCTGCCTTTTTTGGATGTCCTGATTAAAAAGACGCCAAATGGAGCTATGGAAACCTGTACATATTGAAAGCCGATGGCATCAATCTCGTTACTCCATTGGGAGTGTAATCACACTGTCCCTCTGAAACAGGGTATTTCAAGGGGTCAATATCTGTGGATTCGCAGAAATTGCTCAAATAAGAAAACCTTCAAGGAACAATCAAATGATTTGGAGAGGAGGTTTTTGGAGAGGGGATATCCTAAAAAGGTTCTACGAAAGGCCTATCAGAATAGTAAAAACCATAATCAGGAGTGATTTATTAAATCCCCAAAAAGAAAAAATTGAAGAACAGGAGATAGTGAGACTAATAACAAGTTTTAGTAAAGGTAATACAGACATTAGAAGGATCATTGAAAAACATTGGTCCATCTTGGAAATGGACAATGATGTGAAACAATTCTTGGGGTGATACCCGCACATCACATACACGTTCTTTGCAGGATAGGCTAATACATAGCCATTGTGTGAAACCAAAACAAGAGACTTGGTTAAAATCAAAGGGCTGTTTCAGCTGTGGAAAATGCATAACTTGTCCATATATTCAGAAAAGCAAAACTTTTGGGGGTACTAACATCGATCAGTCCTTTACAATTAGGGACTTTATTAATTGTCGAACTGAGGGAGTAATCTACAAAGGGATTTGTCAATGTGGACTTGAATATGTCAGAAAAACAAAGAAGGAATTAAGACGAAGAATAGGGGAGTACCTCGGAGATATTGAATATGAGAGGGACACCCCGATCTCCAGACATGTGAATGAGATACATGATGAAAATAAAACAGTGATGAAATTTATAGGCCTGGAAAACGTGACAAAACCTCTAAGGGGGGACTGGGATTACCTCATCTTGCAAAGAGAGGCAAGATGGATTTTTCTTCTGAATACAGTCGCCCCAAATGGCCTGAATGAACAGCTAACATTTAGCTGCTTCATTTAGCGTACCTTTCTCTCTAAGATATCCCCTTTTTATTTTATTTAAAAAAAAATCCCCTTTATAATATCCAACCAAAATACCACATTTTTTTTTCTTTATTACCGATCAATAATGTTGGATATGAAAAATGATTTTTAGGTGAGGTCAACTTTTGATATAATGGTACAGGGAAATATTTTTCCTTTTTCATATCCAACATTATTGATCGCTGATAAAGAAAAAAAAAATCACCGATCAATAATGTTGGATATGAAAAAGGAAAAATATTTCCCTGTACCATTATATCAAAGGTTAACCTCACCTAGAAGTCACTATCCCCAATAATATTAATTATACATAAAAAGATTCCAGTCCAAATCAAATATGTTTAAATGTTTTAATGATAGTCAGACTGTATACGATATTTATGAGTTCCGTATAGAGGAAATAATGTATTTGGAACGCAATGTGATGTTGTGAACTGGAAATGGACTTGGGGTAATAGGTCTTTGTTTGTAAACCTCTAACATGTGTGCGGTCCATGCGGGGGATGTGATGTAGCTGGAACGCAACGTGACGCTGGAATCCGGAAACGGATATGAGATAAAAGGTGGAACGCATATTGGAACCGGGAAGCAGTAGATATATGATTTGCGTTCCAGCATCCGGAAGTGATGCGGCTGAATGAATGCAGTCCGATGGACCAGAAGTAAACGCTGCATTCATCTGAGAATCTATTTATATGTGGATGGCGGACCTTTGGCGTGCAATTATAATAAGGTGAGGAATAATATGGGGAACGATTTCCCTTGTCCACACTCCATCTAAGCGATATGAGAGATAGACTCTGCTAATGATGAATGTTGAACAGGTTTTTTGAACTTTTCTTTGATATATATAGGAGGGGCGGTGACCAATATATGTGCCACTGCCATTTGTCATGTGTGGAAGGATATGCTGCCCAGTTGTTCCCGACTATAGGTGCCTATCCCCTGATGAATCATTATTTTGAAGAAACGCGTCGGGAGGCACCCAGGGTCAATCCAGGGCTGGCTAGACAATAGGGCTAGCTGTGGACTGCCCTTGTAAGGGCAGGAGTTTTGGGGACCAGGGTCAGCCAAAAGATAGGGACTGACAGGGAATAGACTGGACTCCAGACTCTCTTTTTGGTATAGGAGAAAAAATCAAAGAAAAGAGAATATCAGCAAATGCTGAGATTACTCCTTTTTTATTCTCCAGAACCATGAATAATTGAATTGAATGTCTTCTATAATAGTCTCCTTCATTTCTGATTAGGAGACTTGGACTATAATTCATTACCTATATATGGTGAAATGGTTTAAATTTCTTGCTTCTTTTCAAATATAGAAGTAATATACACTGCTCAAAAAAATAAAAAATAAAGAGAACACTCAAATAACACATCCTAGAGCTGAATGAATGAAATATTCTCATTAAATACTTTGTTCTGTACAAAGTTGAATGTGCTGACAAAAAAATCATCAATGGAAATCAAAATAATTAACCAATGGAGGCCTGGATTTGGAGTGACACACAAAATTAAAGTGGAATGTAATGTCCTTAAAACAAGTCAAAATGATGATCAGTAGTGTGTGTGGCCTCCACGTGCCTGTATGACCTCCCCACAATGCTTCTGATGAGGCGGCGAATGGTCTCCTGAGGGATCTCCTCCCAGACCTGGACTAAAGCATCCGCCAACTCCTGTACAGTCTGTGGTGCAACGTGACGTTGGTGGATGGAGCGAGACATGATGTCCCAGACGTACTCAATCTGATTCATGTCTGGGGAACAGGCGGGCCAGTCCATAGCTTCAATACCTTCATCTTGCAGGAACTGCTGACACACTCCAGCCACATGAGGTCTGGCATTGTCCTGCATTAGGAGGAACCCAAGGCCAACCGCACCAGCATATGGTGTCACAAGGGGTCTGAGGATCTCATCTCGGTACCTAATGGCAGTCAGGCTACCTCTGGCGAGCACATGGAGGGCTGTGGGGTCCTCCAAAGAAATGCCACCACACACCATTACTGACCCACTGCCAAACCGGTCATGCTGAAGGATGTTGCAGATCACTCTCCACGGCGTCTCCGACTCTGTCACATCTGTCACATGTGCTCAGTGTTAACCTGCTTTCATCTGTGAAGAGCACAGGGCGACAGTGTCGAATTTGCCAATCCTGGTGTTCTGTGGTAAATGCCAAGCATCCTGCATGGTGTTGGGCTGTGAGCACAACCCCCATCTATGGATGTCGGGCACTCAGACCATCCTCATGAAGTCGGTTTCTAACCGCTTGTGCAGACACATGCACATTTGTGGCCTGCTGGAGGTCATTTTGCAGGGCTCTGGCAGTGCTCCGCCTGTTCCTCCTTGCACAAAGGCGGAGGTAGTGGTCCTGTTGCTTGGTTGCTGCCCTCCTACGGCCCCCACCACATCTCCTGGTGTACTGGCCTGTCTCCTAGAAGCGCCTCTAGCCTCTGGACACTACGCTGACAGACACAGCAAACCTTCTTGCCACAGCTCACATAGATGTGCCATCCTGGAGGAGCTGCACTACCTGAGCCACTTGTGTGGGTTGTAGAGTCCGTCTCATGCTACAATGAGTGTGAAAGCACAACCAACATTCAAAAGTGACCAAAACATCAGCCAGAAAGCATTTAGTCCCCACCTGCAGAACCACTCCTTTATTGAGTGTGTCTTGATAATTGCCAATTATTCCATCTGTTGTCTATTCCATTTGCACAACATCATGTGAAATTGATTGTCAATCAGTATTTCTTCCTAAGTGGACAGTTTGATTTCACAGAAGTTTGATTTACTTGGGAGTTATTTTCTGTTGTTTAAGTGTTCCCATTATTTTTTGAGCAGTGTATAAGCTGGACTTCCCAAAATATATAAGATAGACATCCCAAACGAGGAGCACTTTAAAAATGTTCTTTTTTCTTTTTGTGATGGGTAAATTTTCACATGATTTTATGGAGGTGGGAGCATTCTTTTAAAAATTTAACTAGTAAAGGTTAAGTTTTAACAAACCACCTTTTTGCTATATAAATATAATTAACATTAATTACATGCTATTTAAAGGGAATCTGTGATCTTGTTTTCACAACCTAACCTGTGAGCAGCAATGTAATGTAGGGTCAGAGACCCTGATTCTAGCAATATATTACCTACTGGACTGCTTGCTGTCGTTTTGATTAAATCACTGTTTTATCAGCAGAAGATTATCATTAGTGGACTAGTAAACCTGCTGTCATGTAGTCCTCCATATTCATGAGCTCTGCATAACCCCCATCCCCACTACTGATTAGCAGCTTTCTGCCTATGCACAGTGTACACAGAAAGCCGTCAATCAATGGTGTGGGTGGGGTTATAGGTCTGCAACAAATAAAAATGTGATGTTACCAAAACTGTGTAAGCAGCCCAGTATGTGATACATTGCTAGAAGGAGTGTCTCTAGTCTGCATGATTCTTCTCTCAGATGGTGTAGCAAAAACCTTGTGACAGATTCCTTTTAAATGCTAGGTAATTCTCTTATTAGTATTGCAGATGCCCCCAAAAATAGTTACGTCAGTCCAGAAAACTGTTATCAGCAGCCAACAAGCTGGAATAGTTTTACGCAATGACCCAAATAGAAAAATGAAAAACATGAGCAGGAATAACGGCTATTTTCAGATGAGGTTTATTTCTCAGACATTCTATAAAAAGCTTCTGATTGTAACACTGAACACATGCGGCTTTCAGTTCCATGATGTAATGGGCATTCCTGACATAGCACTGTTGGTTTTTCTGGCCTCAGAGCACAAGTCTGTCTTGTGTCTATTTTACCCAAACTGGAATACAAAATACCTGCGATTTACCTACTCTCAATTACAACCCTGTGGTCTCCTACCTGTGGCTCTCCAGCTGTTGGGGTACGCTTAGACCTGGAGATTACCATTTTATTTCTCTAACTCTTGGGAATCAGTGGCTCATTTTGGAGACGAGTCACACCGGTTGATCAGCACTGTAAGACCAAAGTGCTTACACTGATTCGCTGGCTAGAAGCAGTTCTCTGGGGTATGGTACAGCACTACATGTCCTCTACTGATACATTCATCGACCAGCTATCAGCATGTAACTCTAACTTATAGGGCTACCTTTATATTTATTTATCAAGCTGTCTTTTTCGGGGTTTCGAAATCCTTTACCAATTTTCCATGGAAATATGGTCTTAACCTACAACAATTTCAAGTTACAGTACTCATTCTGGAACAAATTAAAGTAATTCTCCAGTAATATATAAAAATTGAACATTAGTTAAAGCATGAAGGCCTCTACTTGTGGACCACAGGGACAGACTATAACCAAAGACTAAGGAGAAAAAAATTGTACCCAGGTAAGTATATATAGCTAAATTCAAGTAGACACAACAATGCTATGCAAGAAAAAACTACTTGAAAAAATATATATAAATAAAAATAAATACCAACAATTCATTCAATATAACAAATATTCATTTTTATTAAATAAAGACACCAATAAGGACAAATATATGCTAAAACATTTTACAAGACATAATGAATGGGAAAGACATATATTAAAAACCAAAGTCAGAGGTCCAATCAACAGTAATCATAACTCTCTGTATGTATCATCACCGGTAAAAAAAAAGTGCACAGTGCAATATAATATGAGGATATATTATCATAGATATAATTCCATTAGTCAACTCAAAAGTTCATGTTTCAAAATCCAATCAACAGTCATGACTCTCTGTATGTATCATCAGGGGTAGAGAAAAGTGTACAGTGCAGTATAAGATGAGAATAAATTATCAGAAATATAGATGGAAGATGAGTGATGCTAACCGGTACTCATGTTATATGTGATGGCCCCACCACTCCACACTCCAAAGCGCATTTCACACGTTGCTTCATCAAGGAGTGATCAGGGATAGACTAGTCCGATGACGAGTTTCAGAAAAAAAGCCATGGGTAGAATAAATCTTGTGACAGGTCTATCAAAAGCCAGAGTTTTTTTTTTCAGCTCTGGAGTGGTGCTACTAAACTAAGGTCCCTGCCCCTAATTTTATAAGTACCCGCTGCTGTCTTCACCTTTTTCGGCGCAGCTCCACAACCAAAACTTTTGACTAGCTGGAAGGCAGAAGCAACATCACAAGCTCTTAATGCCAGTCTATGAGAGGAGAGCCAGAATGTGGCTCTCACAGACTAATATTGAATTGTGACCTCCAGCTTGCTTCAGCAAACACTGTAACGAGCCGGTAGGTCACAAACTGCCAGAGACCAACGGGAGCGGCGGCAATAGAAGCTGAATACTGTGGCAGGTGAGTATCAGACTGGTCACACGGATATTGATGAGTTCAAATTACCACCACTCTTCTCGTTCAGAAGGAGTCGAAATTTAAAGGATCAATTGGTTAATCCTGATATTGTTAGTGCCAAAAAGGATCTACAATTAACCTTGAGCTGTCCAACTCTGGGGAATTTCCCCTGTCTTGGATGTGCCTGTTGTGGTAATTTGCTCAAGGGTCAACATTTTTTCCATCCACAATCTGGGAAGAAATATACTATCTATAAGCGTTACACCTGTACGAGCAGTTTTGTGGTTTACACGATATGTTGTCCATGTGGTCTCCTCTATGTAGGGGAGACCACTATGGAAATAAGAGTGAGCATTAGTAAACACAAGAGTACGATTAGGATCAGGTTGGTGGAACTACCCGTACCTAAACATTTTAAAGAGTTGGGTCGTACAGTTAACTAGCTACGCTTCAGAAATATAGATGATGTCCCTCCACAAAGGCGAGTGGGTGATAGGGTTGCTTTGTTGAAGAAAAAGGAACTGAAATGGATTTTTGAACTAGAAATGCTAAGACCTAAAGGTATGAACATAGAGTAAAACCAGCCGGGCTGTTTGCTTAAATAATGTCCCTGATTCTGTTTTCAAGATGATTCTCCTATGTCCTGTTCATTGGATTGTTTTTAACTTATTATTTTTTAATCTACCCTAGATTTTCCATTTGATGTTTGAGTTGAAGTATGGGAGATATGAATGGATGCAAAATCATCCCTTTGGTTTTTTCCCCATCCCCCCAATATATTTGCATGAAGGTGTGGCCCTATAAGAGGTAACTGTATGGATACTGTCTTATCTTCAGTGATAATCATATCACATCATTATATTGGTATTATACTCAGATATACAATGCTGAGATAGTTGTGTTCTGCTATGTAAATGTGGTATATTGTACTAGCAAGAGCATATTTAGATATCCTGTTGTTTAAAAATTGAGTTCTTGTATTTTTGGCTATAATAGATGTAGTGTAATGACCTGTAGTCTATTATTATAATGATGAGAGATTACCCAATATGCTCTAGCTTTTTGCATTTAATATTTTGTGGATTGATTATGAGAGCCTGGATGGGACCATTATATCCCCCTATTATATTGCATATTGCTAGCACGACACTATAATACCGATTTTTCTGTGAGTTGTAATTGATAGTAACCTTTAGCTTATATTGACAGGTCCTTAGGTCTCTATGGGAGCTCTGGATGTTTAGAGCTTGATTGGGGATAATGAATAGTTAATTTTTTGTGAGAATATGGATAACTCTATTAGAATTGTGGGTTACGTTTTTTGGGATAATGTTAGCCCGGTTGAGCTGTGCCGTTTGCATACGCAGTTTATGTTGCATTGATGTCTAACCATTGAAGGATGAGCCCATAGTGAATAGTGGAGCCGATCTGTATCCAATCGGAGGACACCGGAGCATGTACAGTATGGGATACCCGCTGTTTGGCCCAGGACACGATATGGGCGGAACTAGGAGATGATTGGAGCATAGATCACCATGACAGCTGGAATGCTTCACTGTGATTGGCTGGAACTTTATTTTGCTAAAAAGACACTGTGGACTTATCGGGAATAGATCTACATGTAATATATTGTTAGCTCATAATTTGCATATGCAAAAGAAGTGACTGAGAAAGGGTGAAAATTAAAAATTGACTTTATTAAATACAAAATTGATAAAATATAGAATAAAAGACAGGGGGATGGGGAGAGAAACCTCCAACTAAAAAATCAGGGAAGGGCACAGCTGTTGCAATAAATGATAAATTGTGCCTGCAGAAGCATCACCTAAGTGCTCAAAAGGAAAACAAGAGGGGAAAATTGAGGATGTCACTATAATGTTTAGCAAGTGCTTTGGGCAGTCCCTAAAATGACACAATCTCTATGATATTTCCACCTTGATGTAAACCAAGTGAAAGCACAAAGTAATAGATTGATACCACTAATTGTAATGATTGCGACAGATTGATAGAATATATAGTCAATGCAAAAAAGCATTTTGCATTGACTATATATTCTATCAATCTGTCACCGCTTTCAAACAAGCATCACTTGCATTCAAATCAGCCCTCACGATCCCTAACCCATCTCTTCAACCTATCATTAACTTCTGGTACCTTCCCATCTGCTTTCAAACATGCCACAGTCACGCCTATCCTCAAAAAGCCACCCCTCACCCCAACCTATGTCCAGATATCACCTTATATCGCTGCTCCCATTCTTGGCATTCTCTTCATGAGCTTTAAGAGGTAGTCACCGGAAGTGAAAACCATTTCCGGTGACTACCTTTTGAAAAGCTCATCAAGGGAATGCCAATAGTGTGCAAAGCAGTCATCAAAGCAAAGGGTGGCTACTTTGAAGAACCCAGAATATAAGAAATATTTTCAGTAGTTTCACATTTTATTGTTAAGTATATACAGTACTTCCACATGTGTTAATTCATAGTTTTGATGCCTTCAGTGTGAATTTACAATTTTCATAGTCATGAAAAATCTTTAAATGAGAAGGTGTGTCCTGTACTGTATATGATTAGCATTCAGTTAATAATTTCTCTTTTGAAATGTGGATTAATAGGTTTGTGAACCCAGCTCTATCTTGTGATATACAATATCACTAGAAGTTTATGAATTATCAGTCTGACGGGTGAGTCTACTGTGTGTCTAAATTGTCGAGAACAATATTGTATTAAGGTCATTCTCCATTGTCTCTCATAAATCCTCATGTAATTACAGTAGATACTTAGATATTACCTATATTTCAAATTATGACAAATAATAATTAGAATGCAGTGAGTTCACATTATATTATATTGTGGGAAAGTTTCTTTCAATGGCTCAAATGTCTGCTCTGATCCATCAGGAGCCTTGTGCAACTGTTTGAAGAAAAAGTCTGTCAAGCCTTGTGGAGAAATATTATGTTGAATGGGGTGTAATGCCGTTTAGATCAGTAGAGTGCTGTGGCTTCTATTAGAGATGGAAGCCACAAAAAAGATGTGAACAGAGGCTAAGATGTAAAGAAATTTTAGACAATTTTTGGCACAGTTTAAGGCCCCATACTAAGCTGAATATTTTCAATATCTAAATAAGGACATGTCTTAACCTTCTACTCAGCTACTCTTATTGCATACCTATCTGACAGTAAAGCCCTCTGAAAGGCCGTACCTTGTGGTGAATTGAGACGCCCTTTTTTCGTCACATCGTTGTACCTTACGGTGCTCATTTATAAGTTTGTTTACACAAGCCAGCTATCAATAATGGGTAAGACAATCATTTTGTCTCCATACACAGTGTATGTTATTGGCAGCACATCCCATTTACTTAGGGCCCCCGTCTCACATAGCGAGAACGCTAGCGAGATCGCTGCTGAGTCACAAGTTTTGTGAAGCAACAGCGATCTCAGCAGCGATCTCGCTATGTCTGACACGTACCAGCGATCAGGCCCCTGCTGTGAATCGCTGGTCATGTCAGAAATGCCTGGACTTTTTTTTGATCGCTGGTCTCCCGCTGGCCAGCACGCATCGCTGCGTGTGGCAGGCAGGAGACCAGCGATCAGCTGGTAACCAAGGTACACATCGGGTTTCCAGGCGCGGGGCTGTGCCTGGAAACCCGATGTGTACGTTGGATACCAGCGCGCTGCTGCAGGGGAGCTAGTAACCAAGGTACACATCGGGTTTCCAGGCACCGCGTAGCGCCTGGAAACACGATGTGTACCTTGGTTACTAGCACCCTGCATCAGCGGGCTGGTATCCAACGTACACTGCGGGTTACTAAGCGACGTTACCCGCAGTGTTTTTGTCCTGATCGCTGCCTGAGCTGCCTGTTTGGCAGCTTAGCAACGATCATGTAGCGACACACCAGCGATCCTGACAAGTGCATATCGTTGTCGTGATCGCTGGTGCGTCACTATGTGAGATGGGGCCCTTAGTGCCAATTGCTGCCAATAGAAAGTATTTATTTGCGGACATAAATGAGTCAATCACACATCAAACAAATGGTCTTCTCATTCATCCCGTGATTGCCAGCATGGTAATACATGTTCCTACAAATGAATTGTCTAAATTCACTATTAAATTTAATCATCAAGTGTTTATTTTAGATCTTTACATATGTGTGGTTTTTTTTTACTTTGAACAATTACATTTTCAATAAATTGTAACATATTTCATGAGGAGCAAAAGTTGTTCATCTGGTCCATACCTGCTATTGTAGGACAAGTTGCTAGAAATGTTAATGCTGGACACATTGACAGGTCTTGTTAAAGAAAACCTGTCACCAGATAAACCGCTATTACCCTGCTGTTATGGGGTTAGTTTGCAGGTTAATAGCGTTATAATACTGGCTGGTGCCTGCACTTAGCCTAACGCTGTGAGAGAGAAAATAAACTTTATTCTCAGCAACGTTCACATTTCAGTCACAGGGACGGCTCCCGCACTGGTTCAGTCACCAGTCTAAGAATACAGAGCAGCTACTCTAACCATGCCCTGACTGACAGCTGAGCTCCAATGCAGAGCGAGTGTCAGTCAGGGCCGGGGCACGGTTACAGCAGCTGCTCTGTATACTCAGAGCGGTGACTGAACCAGTGCTGATGCCACCCCCATGATTGTAACCGCACCCTCGGCCCTGACTGACAGCTGAGCTCCAATGCAGAGCGATTGTCAGTCAGGGCCGAGGCGCGGTTACAGCAGCTGCTCTGTATACTCAGAGCGGTGACTGAACCAGTGCTGATGCCACCCCCATGATTGTAACCGCACCCTCGGCCCTGACTGACAGCTGAGCTCCAATGCAGAGCGATTGTCAGTCAGGGCCGAGGCGCGGTTACAGCAGCTGCTCTGTATACTCAGAGCGGTGACTGAACCAGTGCTGATGCCACCCCCATGATTGTAACCGCACCCTCGGCCCTGACTGACAGCTGAGCTCCAATGCAGAGCGAGTGTCAGTCAGGGCTGAGGGCGCAGTTACAGCAGCTGCTCTGTTTACTCAGAACAGTGACTGAACCAGTGCTGATGCCACCCCCATGATTGTAACCACACCCTCGGCCCTGACTGACAGCTCAGCCCCAATGCAGAGCGATTGTCAGTCAGGGCTGAGGGCGCAGTTACAGCAGCTGCTCTGTTTACTCAGAACAGTGACTGAACCAGTGCTGATGCCACCCCCATGATTGTAACCACACCCCCGGCCCTGACTGACACTCTCTCTGCATTGGGGCTCAGCTGTCAGTCAGGGCAGAGGGCACGGTTACAATCACAGGGGGTGGCATCAGCACTGGTTCAGTCACTGTTATGAGTATACAGAGCAGCTGCTGCAACCGCACCCTCGGCCATGACTGACAATCTCTCTGCATTGGGGCTCACTTGTCAGTCAGGGCCGAGGGCGCGGTTACAATCACTGGGGTGGCATCAGCACTGGTTCAGTCACTGCTCTGAGTATACAGAGCAGCTGCTGTAACCGCGCCCTCAGCCCTGACTGACAATAGCCTGCATTGGGGCTCAGCTGTTAGTCAGAAATGAGGGCGCGGTTACCACAGCTGCTCTGTATACTCAGATCAGTGACTGAACCAGTGCTGATGCCATCCCCATGATTGCAACCGCGCCCTCGGCTCTGACTGACAGCTGAGCCCCAATGCAGAGCGATTGTCAGTCAGGGCCGAGGGCGCGGTTACAGCAGGTGCTCTGTATTCTCAGACCGGTAACTGAACCGGTGTCGACGCCGCCCCAGTGACTGACACAGGAATGCTATGACTCAAAAAAAAATTAACTTAGAAGTATTTTAGGTAGTTGAAGTCTTACGTCATTGGCGTCAACTAGTTTAGGTGGAGTCTGCGTCCCAGGAGTCGATTCAAAAACCTAAACATAAAAAAAGATCTTACATACGAGTAATTATAACATGAAAACTACAAATAATAAATATATACCCAAGTCTAGATAAAATTTGACAAAGCTCATTTTTGGAATCTATTTCTATACCGACTTTATGTACCAAAGAAAACCCCCCAAACTTTTAGGGCATGCGCCTATATTGCTGACGATATACAGCGCTCAATGGGGGCATTTATCATTGTGTTTACGACCAAAAGCTTTCATAATTTGCAACATTTCCAAGTTCTAAACTCTTGTGCCAAATTTGTGCCCTTCAATCCACCATTTTTGGTACCTACATCAAAAAATTGTGAGAAAAAGGGACCCATTATACTATTATTATATTATTTGTATTTAGATATCTGGTGATGTTATTCATTTCACTTTAATACTTTATCCAATATGTATAATTCATGAATGATTCAGTTATCTGCTAATAATGTATGCTACACATTGCCATAAGTCTGTCCCATGTACTTTGCTTGCTTTATATTAAATTATATTGACCTAGCTGTGCAGTGGTTCCTCTCATTAATCATTTTGCTGCATATTAACCCTGTCCACAACTTTTTATGTGATATTTTTAATTTTTAGATTTAATAAAATTTTACGAGTCGCAATTTCTGTTTGGCCAGTTTTCTATATGCTTCGAAATACAAATCATGTACAGATTGATTTAACCTTTTTGGCTTCACCCCGTCGAATATTCATTTCTTCCAATAGCAAATAAGGAAGGTTTATACTGGGCAGATTTCAACCCATAAGGAGCAGGACCAACAATAACTTGTCAATCATTGCTCATTTAACACCTTTTGCACATTACAAAGCAAACTGTATGTGCTGAACAATCATTAATAAGATTTTTCATTTCTAGTGATGAGCGATCATGCTGGGATGTTATCTGAGCATGCTCGGGTGTTATCTGAGCATGCTCGGGTGTTATCTGAGTATCTTGGACGTGATCGAATAGTATGTTTGAGTTACTGGGGCTGCAGGCTTTGCGGCTGTAAGGCTATGGTTCCACGGTCCGGAACCATAGCGCTTTGGACGGAGCGGAAATTCCGCTCCGTCTAAGCCCTGCCCCCTTTCTGACGCGCGCACTTTCCGGAGGTGTTCAGGACACCTCCGGAACACCTCCGGAAAGAGCGCAGGGCTACATAGCCCTGTGTTAATTATGTTGCGGCGACGCACCGTCGCCGCAATACGCGAGGACATGCTGCGGTCTAAAAAGACGCGCCGCATGTCCGTTTACGCAGGTCTGCCACCTGCGTATTGTTACGCATAGTGGAGACGGGATTTCTTGAAATCCCCTCCACTATGCTGTAACATCTGGACGCTGCGTGTTTGGCGCTGCGCCAGCGCACAGCGCCAAACACGCAGCGTATCCTGACCGTGGAAACTGACAGCTGAAACACATGCGGGGATTGCCTAAAAAACAGATAAAAATTCAAAATGGCAAAATTGCGTTTTTTTTTATCAACGCAAAACCACAAAATATGCTGTAAGAAGAGATCAAATGTATCTACCGTATTCTAAAATGGTATTCATAAAAATGTTATTTTGCCCTGCAAAAAAAAGAACCCTCACACAGCTATATGGACAGAAAAATGAAAATGTTACAGATCTTGGAAAATGGAGACACAATCAAAAATTATTTTTTTACAAATTTGATTCTTTTTTGACCATTAAAATAATAAAAAAATGGACAAGTTTAGTATTGCAGTAATTGTACTGATGAGAAAAATCATATTGCCAAGTCAGAAACATGTTATTTTAAGACAGAAAACAATTTTATATTCATCGCAGCGCAGTTGTTTTGTAAATGTTTATTCACATTCTTTGTGTACAATGAATAGCAGTCTATACCTACCTGGGCGTCTCTGGTTTTGTTGGGTGTATAAGTATTGCTACTGTCACAACCACACAGGGTGAGAGCTTTCCTATTGTGTTATACTGCATATACCTAGCCATACAAAGCTTGCGCACCCCAGTCTTACAGTGGCTCAGACCAGGGCCGGCTCCAGGTTTTTATGGGCCCCGGGCGAAAGAGTCTCAATGGGCCCCTTTAACACATACCACGATTCATGATGCACAGATACAGCAGAGAAATATGGGTATAGTACAATGCCAGATTTCACTTCTTACATTACATGAGTGATATCTATTATAAATTCTACAATAGCTCAGAAACCGCCAAATCCTCACAGCGCACAGTACAGACCGGACAGTACAGTCCTTCATACAATATTATGGGCACCACATAGTCTCCCTCTCATCACCCATATAACACCCCATGCAGGATGTCACCCCACCATCCCCCATATAATGCTCCATACAGAATACTGGACCGCATAAATTGCTCCATACAGGATACAGGTCCCCATATAATGCTCCATACAAAATATGGAGCTCTCCTCTGCACTGCGCTGCGCTCTGCATTGTTACGGCTCAGGAGAGTTCGTATCACCTCCCCATCACCTCCATCATGGCCTTCTCCCCATCACCTCCATCAATGCCTTCTCCCCATCACCTCCATCACTGCCTTCTTCCCATCACCTCCATCACTGCCTTCTCCCCATCATGGCCTTCTCCCCATCACCTCCATCAATGCCTTCTCCCCATCACCCCCCATCATTGCCTTCAAGTTCTCCCCATCACCTCCATTAATGTCTTCTTCCCATCACCTCCATCAATGCCTTCTCCCCATCATTGCCCTCTCCTCCACCTACACACACACAGCAACATTCACCTGTCTGCACATTCACACACACACACCTCACCTGTCCGGCGTCCGCGCTCTCTCTGCCACAGCCGGCCGCTGAATGATGACGTCATTCAGCAGCGCTGCTGTGAGAGGAAGCGCGGGTGCCCTGCAGAGGGAGCCTGGAGCTGCGGATTGCGGAGGCACGGGGAGATGTGAGTATTGTGCCGGGCCAGCTGCCGGGGCCCTGAGCAAGCAGGGGGGCCCAGTGGCGGCGCTGGCACCGCTCTCCTCTGCTGACGGGCGCCGGGGTGCCCGACGGCGAGTGGGCCCCCCGCCTGCTCAGAGCCCCGGCACTTGCCCAGGTACGCCGGGTGCTGATGCCGGCCCTGGCTTAGACCCTGTTTATATGAGGAGATGTGCTGCTGTAAGGAGGTGGCGGGGAACCTCACGTGCCTCCTCTCTTCGGGATGCTGTTCACACAGTCACAGGCGGCACCTCATTGTTTATGAATGTTTATACACTGTAGTGTCATGTGAGAAACATAATCTCAAGCACAGACATAGAAATATTTTGCCATGTCATAATTATTGTCCCCACCTGGACAATTATGGGAAGTACCCTAATGGAGCTCCTAACATACTAATCAAAACACAAGAAAATTGGGGCAAAACACCATCACAACACTAAGCAGTATTGAAAAATATAGAATTTTTATTATCATAAAGTGGTATAAATATTAAAATACAGTCCCTGACAGAAGTTTTGTCGCTTATCCATGTTATGTAAATCAAAGCTTATAACCTGACGTTAAATTCATCCATTGGTTTTATAAATTACTCTTTTGAAAGCTGAAACCCTCCCAAATTTGGTTTAGGTTAAGAAAATAAATTGGCATCAATGCTGAAATATTGATCATTTAATCAGCGCATAAACATTGGTCAGTATTGACGACCGATCCTCTCCTCAGACGTCTCTCGTCATATCCCCAGATGACAGCGAGACGGGATGAAAATCTTAGAGATACATTAATATATAGTCACTATGTGGCGAAACCCAGACCTCTCTTTAGTGCAAAGGAAAAGGTGACTGGATTCTTTCCATGCGAGAACTGCCTAGCATGTAGGAACCATGCGAAATCCACATCTTTCACGTCATCGGACGGCCTCAGGAATTATGAAATAAGAGATTTTATTACATGTTCATCGACACATTATTTATTTTGCCAGCTGTACATGTAATCTTATTTACATAGGATTGACCTCACGTGAGCTACGTGTTAGGACACGCGAGCACATTAGGGATATTGAGGCCCCCCGTGACGTGGACGACGTGGATTCACTTAAGACTATTCCTAGGCACTTTCGATTAAAACATAATTGCAAATCTGGTGACTTAAAAATTAAAGGTATTGACCACGTGAGTTTGTGGATCCGTGGTGGCGATAGTAACCGGATTTTGGCACAAAAAGAGTGTGGTTGAATTGTGACACTGAACACTATGGTCCCTATGGGCCTAAATGAGCAGCTCAGTTTTGCATCATATCTGTAGATCGTCTCTGCATCAATGATCCCCAGGCTTTGTGTTTTTATTGTTTTTAATTTCTATTCTCTCTGTTTGGCACTAGAATCATTTAAAAGAATTCTTTGGAATGTGACCATCCGTATCTTCCGAATGGATAAGAAGCAGGCACAGATCATATGTTACATCTTACCATACCTGGAGATCTGCGTCCTTTTATCTTGTCGTGAATAAGGGATGGAATTCTAGGATATGTGATTTCATGCATCATGTTTATTCTTTTATACTACAATCTTGTAAATTGTGTATGGACACTTACTTCCTATGTTCTCTATTATTGCAATACGATATGCTTTATTGAACCTTGTACCATGCTGCTGATATTAATTATTAGATAAATTAAACTGATGACTTTGGTTACTGTGTGCAACACAGGTTTGAACGCTAGCAACTGTGGGGCACCGATTAGATTGTCATTTGTGGCATATTTATCTCCAATTTAGTGCGCATGGGGGACACAGGTGTAGTTCAGGTTTAAGCATTGTCCACTGTAGGGTACTAATTGGACTGTTAGTTGCGGCATATTCATCTATAATGCATTCTGTGTGGGGTAAACTAGGGGAATTTCTGCCCATATCTAAGATGGCAGCTCCGTTAGGTCCTCAGTGCACATGCCGGGTGTTGGTCCCGCCTCCGTATCTTCTCGCGGCGCTTCCTAGCGGGAATGACGAAGGATTTCTGATCCGAAACGCGCGTCGGGGCGCGTTCAGCAGGCTAATTTACCCACACACGGCTCTCAGGTATATTTATTTGACTTTACCCCTGCTCCAGTGTTGGCTTATGCTCACTGGTTCTACTTATACTCACTTGTTACGGTGCTACTTGTGCACAAGTTCAATATTGGCATTACAATTTTAGCCCAGCTTTCTTACATAGTTTTGTTAATTAGTATTCATCATGTTTTTTTTTGCACATAGCACTTTACTCACTTCATTAGCATCTATTTTTATTCACTTTGTAGATTGCATCTAGTTGGTTGCACCTTAATTCCTTACCATTTGCAGCTGTGAGCAGGGTTTTTTCAATTTTTCCTGCCATATTAATTGAGCCTATTTATTATTATTTATTTCAATTTATTTATTGTTACTTATTTATCGATATTGAGATATATATACTTTGTGTTGGTTGAATTATGTGATTTTACATTGCCATTGCTGATAGATTTCATATTCATAATTGTAATTTTAATACATATATCATTGTGGTTAATTTTGTTTTTTGGTTGTTGCTATGTATTAATAAAGGCCTTAGTATTATTATATTTAGTTTTTGTCAATTAATTGTCCATATATTTATTTTATTATATTTTATATTCATTATTTTTTATTTTTTATTTTGAATCTTTTTTAATTATTATTTTATTTTATTTCATTATTTATCTCCCTTGCTGTGGTGTGTCTTTCCCTCCATTCCTTTTCTTTTATATCTTTTGTATTTTAATATTTATACCACTTTATGATAATAAAAATTATATTTTTTTCGATACTGCTTAATGTTGTGATGGTGTTTTGCTCCAAATTTCTGGTGTTTTGACTGTAATGTCATGTGCTGTAATGTGTAATTTAATGCAACTGTCATGTACTGTTTATAGGAATAGGGTTAGAGTAGGAATTTATATAGTATAGGACTATAGTGGGGACTATAGTGGGGTAGAATAGAGGAGGGCATTATAGAGAAAAGGACTAGAGATAGACAGTATTATAGAATAGGTTAGAAGATATGCAGCACAGGAGTTAACTAGATGAGAGGGGCAGCACAGAGCAGGGAAATTTAGTCAGGATACTTCCTAGTTGTGCCAGTCGCCCGGGCAGCCTGCCCATGTGCAGGATGTGTGTGAGAGAGAGAACAGAGAATCATAGCCGTGGGGATAAAGCTGTGGTGACAGTGAAGGGGCCCTAGGCGGAGAACAGTGCAGACGGGCACCAGCTTAAAGGGATCATCCTCAATTAGGATCCGGGGCTATGACCAGGGTGGGAGCCGCAGTTAAAGTGTTCCTGGCAACTATTCCCATTGGAGCCAGACACGGGGCTGACAATAAGCTGGTGACAGGAAAGAACGGGAGGGACACAGACTGTCTCAAAAGATACGGCAGAGATTGCTGGGCAGTGGGAGCTGCTAGAAAGAATAGGGCCTGTCTGGATGACAGGGAAAGAATGGAAAATATGTGCTGTGTGCTGCCAAAGTAAAGACTGTTTCATTGTTCAGTAAAGTTACACTATTGAGCAAGAATATGGAGTACCGAGTGATTTGTGAGACTTATTCATCAGAGGCTGAAGTAAAAAGGAACGTGGAGACTCCAGCCATTGAAGTGAGTAAATTGCTGCACATAGAACAGAAAAGACTTGTTGTTTCATCTGTGAGGCGCCAGGGTGTGGGGACAGTACAGCCAGTTGCCACAAATACTACCCTGGCCGCCTTAGGGTATGGTTCCACCGTCCGGAACCAATGCGCTTTGGACGGAGCGGAAACCCCGTTCCGCCCAAAGCCCCACCCCCTTTTGAATGCACGGTGATTCCTGATGTGTTCATTGAACACATCCGGAATTGCCACACCCCTACATAGGACTGTGCTATTTAACTTGCGGCGACACTCTGTCGCCGCAAGGTAACTACACATGCTGCGATCTGAAAAGACACGCCGCATGTCTGGTTTCGTGGGTGTGTCACCCGTGTAATCGGACGCATAGTGGAGACGGGTTTTCATAAAATCCCCTCTACTATGCAGGAACATCTGGCCGCTGCAGATCAAACGCTGCAGTAGGACACAGCGTTCAATCCGCAGCTAATACAGATGGTTTCCTGAGCATGGAAACATACCCTTACACTGCCAACAAGACTTAATTTTTAGGTTGCATAAAAGATGCAATCAGCCAACAAACAAGAATTTTACTGGTTTGTCGGCTGATAACTGCCATGTTTGCAAACACCAATAATTATAATCACCCAATTATGGGCTTGTGTAAATGTGGCTTTGCCCCCTTGCCACAAAATGACGTAACTGTCCATCAAGATTGCAGGTGATTTACTGCAATCTGATGTACAGTTAACAGCATTGACAATTTGACTTTTTAATTTTTTTGGATAGCTTATCAAAAAAATCACTCCTGCCCTAGCACTGATATGCACTGTTCATCTTCCCCTCCTGTGCTGGATACTGAAGTCGTATTGAACCATGCAGCCTGCCATTTAGATGTAGCAGTGCTAGACCGTTCATGTGACAAATGGATTATTACCGTATATATTCATGTATAAGCCGACCCGTGTATAAGCCGACCCCCCTAATTTTGACACAAAAAACTGGGAAAACTTATTGACTCGCTTATAAGCCTAGGGTGAAAAATGATTATGCCCCCATATGCTCCATAGATTAGGCCCCCATAAACTGCACAGATTATGCCCCGTATGATCCACAGATTATGCCCCATATGCTGCACAGATTATGCCCCCATATGCTCCCCTGATTATGCCCCCGTATGATCCACAGATTATGCCCCCATATGTTGCACAGATTATGCCCCCATATGCTCCCCTGATTATGCCCCCGTATGATCCACAGATTATGACCCCATATGCTGCACAGATTATGCCCATATGCTCCCCTGATTATGCCCCCATATGCTCCACAGATTATGCCCCCATATGCTCCACAGATTATGCCCCCATACGCTCTAGATTATGCCCCCATATGCTGCACAGATTATGCCCCCATATGCTCCAGATTATACCCGCATATGCTGCACAGATTATGCCCCCGTATGATCCACAGATTATGCCCCCATATGCTGCACAGATTATGCCCCCGTATGATCCACAGATTATGCCCCCATATGCTCCAGATTATGCCCCCATATGCTCCACAGATTATGCCCCATAGTATACGTCCCTTATGCTGCCGCGCTGCTGCTGCAAAAAATGACATACTCACCTCTCGTCGCTGGGGGCCAGGTGCTGGTGTCCTGAGCAGGCGGTGACACTGGCGCGCTATGGCGGACAGGTGCCGGTGTCACCGCTCGCTCAAGACCCCGGCACCTGAGATATTTACCTGTTACCGGACCGGTCCACTGCTCCCTCTTCCGGGTCCTCAGCAGTGAATGATCAGGCAGAGAGCGCGGCGCGCACTAACGACGTCATCACGCCCTCTGCCTGAACATTCACAGCCAGAGTAGTCGGACGAGGGAGCAGCGCGCAGCGGTGGTCCGGGGACAGGTAAATATCCCTATACTCACCCCCCCCTCCGGCGCGTCACTCTCTGCAGCATCTCCTCTTCTCCCGGCGGTCTCCGCAGCGCTTCCGTCCTACAGCGGTCACGTGGTACCGCTCATTAAAGTCATGAATATGTGCATATTCATGACTTTAATAAGCGGTACCACGTGACCGCTGCAGGAAGGAGCCGGAGATCGTGGGAGAAGCAGGGGGGCTGCAGAGACCGCGCAGGCGGAGGGGTGAGTATGATCCGACACCCCCTCTCCCCTCCCCCGCTGACCCCCATATATGACCCGCAGATAAGCCGAGAGGGGACTTTCAGCCCTAAAAAATGGGCTGAAAATCTAGGCTTATACACGAGTATATACGGTAACTTTTCAGTGGACAGGTGAGGAATATTGTTATTTATTATGTTAACCCCTTCACCTCCTTGGGTTTTTCCATTTTGAGTTTCCGCTTTTTGCTCCCCTCCTTCCCAGAGCCATAACTTTTTTACTTTTCCATCAATATGGCCATGTGAGGCCTTGTTTTTTGTGGAACGAGTTGTTCTTTTGAATGACACCATTGGTTTTGCCATATTGACGGGAAAAAAATTCAAAGTGCAGTGAAATTGCAAAAAAAGTGCAATTCCACAATTGTTTTCTTGTTTTGCTTTTCTACCATGTTTACTAAATGCCAAATCTGACCTACCATTATGATTCTCCAGGTCATTACGAGTTTGCAGATACCAAACATGTATAGGTTCTTTTTTATTTAAGTGGTTAAAAAAAAAAAAAAAGTTGCCATATTCTGAGATCCGTAGCATCTTCATTTTTTGTGATCGGGGGCTGGGAGAAAGCTTATTTTTTGCGTGCCGAGTTGATGTTTTTATTGATACCATTTTGGTGTAGATACGATCTGTTGATCACCCGTTATTGCAATTTAATGCAATATTTTGGCGACCAAAAAAACGTAATTCTGTTTTTTTTTTCTTGTTACGTTGTTTACCGATCAGATTGATTCTTCTAATAGATTGATAAATTGGGCGATTCTGAACTCAGCAATATCAAATATGCGTATTTTTTATTATTGTTTTATTTCAAATAGGTGGTGATTTGAACTTTTATATTTTTAAAATATTTTTAAAAACATTTTTCTTTAGTTTCTTCAATAGTCTCCATGGGAGACTAGAAGCTCCAATCATCCAATCATCAGTCCTGCTCTATGTAGCAGAAATGCTCACTTGCTATGAGCGCTGACTGCTGGGCAGCGCTCATAGCTATCCGGCAATGACAACCACAGGGGTCTGCGGTAGACCCCGGGTTGTCATGCCAACCCATCGGCGACCCACGGTCATGTGACATGGGCACAGATGGGTGGGGTTAGTGACTTGCTTCCAGCGTGATCGTGTTAAATTCCGCTGTCAGAGATTGACAGCGGCAATTAACATGTTAAAAGCCATGGGTGGATTACGATTCCACCCATGGATGTTAGGGGCACATGTTAGCTGATAAAATCAGATGACATGTGCCAGAAATGTTGCGGGTTCATCACCGTAACCCACAGCAAACAGGGGGAGGCCACCTTAGTGATAACTATACGTCTAAGGTGGTAAAGAGGTTAATTCTCTTACAGGGGACAATGGCTTCACTGGAATGGGTGATGCCTTGAGTATGGTTTAATTAAGATTGATTAAAGGAGTCTGGGTCACTTTTTAAATTAAAGGACTTTATTCTGTGTGTGTTTTTATACAATATGACTATAGGGTTAGTAATGGGGGCTTCTTATAGTCTTATAGACACCTCTCCATTACTAATCTCTGAGCGTGATGTCACCTGACAATATAAGGGTGACGACATCAATCCCCCAACTATCACCAAACTTGCCACTGCATCAGGGCAAGTGGGAAGAGCGAGGCTAAGTGCCAGAATTGGCATATCTTATAGATGCGCCTTTTCTGAAGTGGCTGAGAGCTGATGTATTCAGCCGGGGGGGGAGCAGTATCCATGGCCTCTTCCTAAGCTATTAACATCAGCCTGCAGCTGTCTGCCTAGCCTTTGATGGTTATTAATTATAGGGGGACCCTACATAATGTTTGGGGGGGATCCCCCATTTTAATAGCCAGTAAAGGCTAAGTATACAGCTGTGAGCTGATATGGTCATACTTGATTCCAAGCTTTCATTCACCCCCCACATCCGATCACTGGCTCGCTCTTGTTATCTCCACCTCAAAAACATCTCTAGAATTCAGCCTTTTCTTACTTTCGACTTTGCAAAAACTCTAACTTTTTCTCTTATTCATTCTCGTCTGGACTATTGTAACTCTCTACCAATCGGTCTCCCTCTTACCAAACTCTCCCCTCTCCAATCTGTCTTGAATGCTGCAGCCAGGATCATATTCCTCACCAATCGTTATACCGATGCCTCTACCTTGTGCCAGTCATTACACTGGTTACTAGTGTTGAGCGATACGATAATGCAAATATCGGCTATCGGCCGATATTAGCTCTATCGGCCTTTCGATAATTCGTTTCGATATTTTCGTCATATCGAATACCGGAATCGGATTTGTCACTGTCTGTGTCCGTCGGTCGGGTCTGTCACTGTCAGTGTCCGTCGGTCGGGTCTGTCAGGAGTCAGCGGCACTTACCTGGCAGAAGATCTCTGGCGGTCACATCCCGGACTGCTTGATGGCCGCCATCCTCTTCTCCCCGGCGGTCACATGCAGTTTCTCGCGATAACTGCAGTGACTGCTGGGTAATCCCGGCCGTAAAGCAGTCAGTCCGATGACGTCACCGCCGGGGAAGCAGGTAATCAGCTGTGCTGCGCCGGGATGACAGGCTCTGCCTGTCATTCTGATGTAGCAGAGCTGGATCGCCGTGGGACTATCGTTACTATGGACTGCGTCGGACAGGTGGTATACTGTTGGTTTGTTTTTTTTCTTTTTTTACAGGAGATCGATGGCGTCGCAGGAATGAGAGTATAATAAAAGAAATGAAAACTGTGTTGTCTCTTTTATTTCATTAAAATACTTTTTTCTTGCTTTGTCTTTTTTTTATGCATTTAATAACTTTGGGATTAATAATGGATCGGTGTCTTATTGACGCCTCTCCATTATTAACCGGGCTTATTGTCACCGTGCAATCAACGGTGACATTAACCCCTTATTACCCCGCTTGCCACCGCTACAGGGCAAGTGGGAAGAGCCAGGTAAAGTGCCACAATTGGCACATCTTTTGATGCGCCAAATGTGGGGCTGCTGTAGCCTGGTATTATCAGGCTGTTGAGGGCCAAAATCCATGGGCCTTGACAGTCTTTTAATACCAGGCCGCAGCAGTCTGCATTTTACTTGGCTGGTTAAAAAAAATAGGGGGACCCCTACGCCGTTTTTTTTTTCGAGGGGATCCCCTATTTTTGTTAACCAGCCAAGCTAAGCAGACTGCTGTGGCCTGGTATTATCAGGCTTGCAAGGTCCATGGATATTGGATCCTTACCAGCCTGAAAAACCAGGCCTCAGCGGTCTGCTTCATCTGGCTGGTTAACAAAAATAGGGGGGACCCCACGCCAATTTTTTTCGAGGGGATCCCCTATTTTTGTTAATCAGCCAAGATATGCAGACTGCTGTGGCCTGGTATTATCAGGCTGGCAAGGTCCATGGATCTTGGCTCCTTAACAGCCTGAAAATCCAGGCCTCAGCGGTCTGCTTCATCTGGCTGGTTAACAAAAATAGGGGGGACTCCACGCCAATTTTTTTCGAGGGGATCCCCTATTTTTGTTAACCAGTTCCCTCTGACGTCACTGATTGTGTCCCTGGCTGACCTGAAGTGAAAGTGGAAAGCAATCAATTAAGCTTTCCACTTCCTCTCCTGTCAGCCAGGAGAGGAACTCATTCATTTGGGGGTTTACTGTGAGGCTGCAGCATTAGCTGCGGTCCCTGCAGTAAACATTAACCCTTTCTGAAGGATTACACCATGGGACCTGACTGTACATCGGATTGGTAAGAATAATTTTGCTTTATTATTTTATTTTTATTACAGGAAATGGTTTTAGCAGGAAAATAAAATATGGTCAAAAACTGTGTGATTATTTCATTAAACTTCTTTTTTATTAAAGTGTGTGTGTTTGATTTTTCTTTCATACAATAGGATTAATAATTGATAGTTGTCTAATTGACAGCTCTCAATTATTAACCTGGCTTAAAGTGACCTTTCAATTGCAAGGTCATTTTAACCCCTTATTAACCCATTCGCCACCGCTACAGGGCAATGGGAATAGACGGGCAAAGTGCCAGAAAGGGCAAATCTAATTAGAGATTTGCCCTTTCTGGGGTGTCTGGGGGCAGATGTTAGTAGCCGGGGGGGGGCAAAAATAATGGTCCCTCTCTGGGCTATTATTATCTGCCCCCACTCACTGGCTTTGTCTGTCTGGTTGTGAAAATAGGGCGGGAGCCCACGCATTTTTTTTCAGCAATTTTACACCTCATATATATATATATACATGTCATTAAATTTGTGACACATATATATATATATATTTATATTTATAGTTCATACACTTCTACATAGTATAATAGCCGCTAATTCAATTGCCGGCTTTTGTGAAAATGCAGAACCTGACATGAAATGACACTTGGTTTACATAGAGTTAACCATGTCTTTTCATGTAGTTTGATATCTGATTTGCACAAACAATTACATGAGTGTAAGTGTGCAAAATTTCACACCTGTAGGGGTTAATTAAAGGTGTAAATTCGTAGCAAAAAAGTCCGTTTTTTACAACGAATTTACACCTTTAATTAACCCCTACAGGTGTGAAATTTTGCACACATAGACTAATGTAATTGTTTGTGCAAATCAGATTGCAAACGACATGAAAAGACATGGTTAACCCTATGTACACCAAGTGTCATTTCATGTCGGGTGCTTCTGTCTTTTCACAGAAGCCGGCTTTACCCGGCAATTGAATCAGAGGATATTTTACTATGTAGAAGTGTATAAACTATACATATATGTATATATATATGTCACAATGACATGTATATATATATATATATATGTATTCTATTTGTGTATATTTAGTGTTTACAAGGAAATAAAGTTTTTTTTTAATTTCGATATTTTGTTCCCATAGACTTACATTGGACTTCCGCAATCGGAATCGGATATCGACGATATTTAGTGCTATCGGCGATACAATTTCGATACGATATTTTTAGATATCGAGCAATATCGCTCAACACTACTGGTTACCCATCCACTACAGAATCCAGTACAAACTTATTACCCTCACTCACAAAGAACTCCATGGCTCAGCACCACCCTACATCTCCTCCCTTGTCTCAGCCTACCATCCTACCCGTGCCCTCCATTCTGCTAATGACCTGAGGTTAGCATCCTCAATAATCAGAACCTCCCACTCCCGTCTCCAAGACTTTTCACGTGCTGCGCCAATTCTTTGGAATGCACTACCCAGGTTAATACCAATCCCCACAGTTTTAAGAGTGCCCTAAAAACGCACTTGTTCAGACTGGCATACTG
Source organism: Oophaga sylvatica (assembly GCA_033576555.1). Classification (NCBI taxonomy): domain Eukaryota; kingdom Metazoa; phylum Chordata; class Amphibia; order Anura; family Dendrobatidae; genus Oophaga; species Oophaga sylvatica. The sequence continues at coordinate 400,826,270 of JARQOD010000005.1, read as the reverse complement.
CCTCAACGCATTAACCTAACTATCCCTGTTGGCCCATTCAAAATTTTTTCTACCATAATCAGGTACCTCGTATTATTTTATCATCCGCTTTATGCATTTAATAGCTCTCTGCAACTGTACTGTTACATACTTTGGCTGTTAACTGGTTCATGCAGAATTACATGAACACCCGATTCTTACACTATGGCTGGTCCGAACAATGAAAGCAATTGTTACCATCTACCTTTTGTGTCTCCCCTTTTTCCTCATAGATTGCTTGCGAGCAGGGCCCTGATTCCTCTTGGTATCTACTTTGATCTGTGTTTATTGTTATGCTGTAATGTCTATTGTCTGTACAAGTCCCCTCTATAATGTAAAGTGCTGCGGAATATGTTGGCGCTATAGAAATAAAATTATTATTATTATTATTATTATATGAATAGCCTGGGAACCTTCATGGGTATTACCCCCTTCCCCAGCTGTAAACATCTGCCCACAGCCTTCGGCTTTCCCTCTGCTGGTTAAGAAAATTAGGCGGGAGCCCACACCAATGATTTTGACATTTTTATACCTTTTTACCCTAACATGATAAGAACAACTTGCTATTTCAGGGGATTTTGGCCTTCCACTGCATAAGCAAGCAGACTTTTTAGACTTTTTAATAACGGCTAAACTAAGGCCTGATTACTTTACCTGAGTTATTGAAGGGCGTTTGTCTTTCACTCTCTTTGCCAGGGTGTCCTGCCCTTTAAGGGAAGAAAACAAACTCTTCTTGATTTGTACTTTATGTGACAGAGAAAATGTCCGTTTGCGTAAAGCAGACTCATCCCGGGAGCAAATCTGGAAGTAAAATAAAAATAGAACACAATAATATGTAGAGTGTCCATTTTTACACTGAAAACAAGCTATTCAATTGGCCAATGTATAGTTAACAGCCTCCACGGCTTACAGATGCACTGGGAAATACACACCGAGGATGACCTTACAGGGCTTATTCCACGGATTGAGAAAAGCCTGACATAACGTTACCATCTGTATTCCAGCACAATACAGGATGTGCTGAATGGCTGGTTTTAAACCATTTGTTGATTCTGAGCTGTTTAATCCCATTTAGTTTGTCTTTCATTATAGATGGCAAACTAAGGGCCCCGTCTTACACAGCGAGATCGCTAGAGAGATCGCTGCTGAGTCACAAGTTTTGTGACGCAACAGCGATCTCAGCAGCGATCTCGCTATGTCTGACACGTACCAGCGATCAGGCCCCTGCTGTGAATCGCTGGTCGTGTCAGAAATGCCTGGACTTTTTTTTGATTGCTGGTCTCCCGCTGGCCAGCACGCATCGCTGCGTGTGGCAGGCAGGAGACCAGCGATCAGCTGGTAACCAAGGTACACATCGGGTTTCCAGACGCGGGGCTGTGCCTGGAAACCCGATGTGTACGTTGGATACCAGCGCGCTGCTGCAGGGGAGCTTGTAACCAAGGTACACATCGGGTTTCCAGGCACCGCGCAGCGCCTGGAAACCCGATGTGTACCTTGGTTACCAGCTCCCTGCATCAACGGGCTGGTATCCAACGTACACTGCGGGTTACTAAGCGACGTTACCCGCAGTCGTTGTCCTGATCGCTGCTGAGCTGCCTGTTTGGCAGCTCAGCAGCGATCATGTAGCGACACACCAGCGATCCTGACAAGTTCATATTGCTGTCGGGATCGCTGGTGTGTCGCTATGTGAGACAGGGCCCTAAGGGTATATGCACATGTAAGAAAATTGTACACCATTTCTGCATCTCTTGGCAGGAAAAACTTTTTTTGTGCATATTTTTTCCCACTCATTAGTGTTGGTAAAATCTGCAGCAAAAATGACATGCGGCAGATTGAGGCTATGTGCACATGTTCAGGATTTTTCACATTCAAGCGTTTTTGCGGCGGTTTTCCACTGCAAAACCGCTAAAAAAACGCATGCATTAAGCATCCTATTAATAGAATGCATTCTGCAATTTTTGTGCACATGCTGCATTTTTCATCGCAAAAAAAACGCATTGCGGAAAAAAATGCAGCATATTCAATCTTTTTATGGATTCATGGCGAATCCGCCGCCATAGGAATGCATTGAACCGCTTACTTTCCGCATGTGGCTATGCCCACCATGCGCAAAGTGAGCGGTTCATGTGCTTATGGTATCCAGGGCCTGGAGGAGAGGAGACTCTCCTCCAGGCCCTGGGTACCATATCCATGTTAAAACAATAATTAAAATAAAAAATAGTGATATTCTCACCTTCCGGCGGCCCTGCAGCCTCCCTGGCCCTCGCGACGCTCCTGGCAACTCCCGTTCCCAGGGATGCCTTGCGACAATGACCCCAGATGACGTAGCGGTCTCGCGTGATGCTGCGTCATCTGGGGTCATTGTCGCTAGGCATCAGTGGGAACGGGAGTTGCCGGGAGCGTTGTTTTTTTATTTTTAACATTAGATCTTTTTACTATTGATGCGGCATAGGCAGCATCAATAGTAAAAAGTTGGTCACACATGTCAAACACATTGTTTGACTTGATCAATCAGTTAACATTCTGCAAGCTAAATACGCTTGCAAAACGCTAGTTTTTAGCGGTAATACGCGTACCTATAAAATGCGTATTTCCCGCGGCAGGGAGGTGCGGGATTGCCGCGGAAATTTCCGCGGCAATTGTGTTACTTGTGTACATGGACTTAAATCTGCAGGTCACAAATAAGCAAAGTATGCATGAGACTTCAGGATTCCCTTTCACTTTGCTGGCATCAGGATTCCCTCCAGGTTTTGTGACAAATCAGCACTGAAAAAACACAGTAAAAATGCAGCAGAAACACAATGTGTGCATGCAGTCTTTGGCTATTGTGTTTTTGATACTTTTTTATACAAATTAAAACCTGCTTTTTTACAGTGCCACCAAAAGCTATGAGATTTCAGAAATCTCATGCATTCGCTTGTTTGTTTTTCAAGACTGAATTGGAAAACTGCTTCTTTTTTTAAAACTGCAACAAATAATTTCTTTCAGCGTTTTGCAGCATTCTTTTCAGCCATAGAAAGCAATGAGTAAGTGTAAAAAAGCAGCAAGCACACAGCAAAAAGTTGCTATCAGTTTTTTCAGTGTTTTAGTAAAAAACAGGCACAGCAGAATGTGAAATGCATTTATTTTTGTGATTTTCCCAGGTTTAAACCATAATGTCTTGGTGCCTTCACCTGAGCCTGGATGTTAGGATTAGTAACGTTTGTGCAACAAAATATTAAGTTAAGGGTACCATCATTTTTGTCCAGGCCTATTTCATGAGATTTATTTTTTTAAAAATTCTGTGGAAGCATGGTTGAAAAGCAATGTCTGACTTTCATTTGTTCATTTTCACAGATTTTGGATTTATTATTACCGTATATACTCATGTATAAGCCGACCCGTGTATAAGCCGACCCCCTAATTTTGCCACAAAAAACTGGGAAAACTTATTGACTCGCGTATAAGCCTAGGGTAAAAATGATTATGCCCCCATATGCTCCATAGATTAGGCCCCCATAAACTGTACAGATTATGCCCCCCTATGATCCACCGATTATGCCCCCATATGCTCCACAGATTATGCCCCCATATGCTGCACAGATTATGCCCCCATATGCTGCACAGATTATGCCCATATGCTCCCCTGATTATGACCCCATATGCTCCAGATTATGCCCTCATATGCTCCAAATTATGCCCCCATATGCTCCAAATTATGCTACATATGCTCCAGATTATGCCCATATGCTCCCCTGATTATGCCCCCATATGCTCCAGAGTATGCCCCATATGTTCCAGATTATGCCCCATATGCTCCAGATTATGCCCCATATGCTGCAGATTATGCCCCATATGCTGCAGATTATGCCCCATATGCTCCAGATTATGCCCCATAGTATATACGTCCCTTATGCTGCTGCACTATGGGGGACAGGTGCCGGTGTCACCGCTTGCTTAGGACCCCGCCACCTGAGATATTTACCGATCCCCGGTCCACCACTGCGCGCTGGTCCTCCTTCCGTGTCCTCGGCAGTGAATGATCAGGCAGAGGGCGCAGCGCTCACTAATGAAGTCATCGCACCCTCTGTCTGATCATAACAGCAAGAGGACGCGAGGACACAGAGGGGAGCAGCGGTGGCACGGGTACAGGTAAATATCGCTATACTCACCCCTCCGCCGGCGCAGTCTTTGCAGCCTCTCCTCTTCTCCCGGCGGTCTCCGGCAGCTCTTCCTACAGCGGTCACGTGAGACCGCTCATTAAAGTCATGAATATGTGCATATTCATGACTTTAATGAGAGGTACTACGTGACCGCTGCAGGAAAGAGCCGGAGATCGTGGGAGAAGCAGGGGGGCTGCAGAGACCGCGCCGGCGGAGGGGTGAGTATGATCCGACACCCCAGCTCCCCCTCCCCCGCTGACCCCCGTATATGACCCGCGTATAAGCCGAGAGGGGGACTTTCAGCCCTAAAAATTGGGCTGAAAATCTCGGCTTATACACGAGTATATACGGTACTTTTGTCAGATTCAAGTTATTTCTGTCACCATTGCGGGGTTTTCTGTCATTAAACGAGGGGTACCAACAATTTTTACTGTGTGTATATGTCCTATTTAAATTGTCACACCTTAGATTGACACCTAACTATACAACATTAAATATGAGTCATTGTGACTAGTAATTCAGACATGCCCACCTTCTGGATAAGCACGGTGACCAGGCAATTGGTAGACTTCTTTGAATTGGTATGTCAATGGCGACATACAGTGGCTGCAATATGACTGATAATGGAGAGCTCCATTCTGCCTTTTTCACTGTTAAATACATTTCATACCTTTCATAATCATAGTGTGTACTGTACACTGTACAGTGCCTTTACCAGTGAACAGACATCAACTTACCAATGCATGGAATGAGGAGACTGAAAATATACCAAGCCTTCCCAGTGCCAGTTTTGATGGTCTTCCAGCAGCTGCTAGCAAACTTTTAGGGTTTGGCAGCTCCCCTCCTTGCAGGCTGGATAAATAGCAACGCATACGGAAGAGATCCATATTAAACTTTTCCAAGTTCTGTTCCCATTGTTGAATCTGTATCAAGAAGTTAAAGTTAGTAAAGTAAGGTGTTCACATATTTTTAAAATTAGTGTCAAGCCACACAATAAGTGAAATGTAGATCAGGAGAATACACTGTCAGTGATTACATGTCTCACACTGGTATTGCCCCTTTCTTTTAAAATAAACCCTGGAGACATACTATTTTGGAGATCTATGTGCGGCCCATAGAACTTAACAACTAATTTATATTTTAATAAAACCTTGAATTTAATCTAGAATAAGACATCAGATCACAGTTATCAAGTTATCATTTTATTCCATGTTCTTGACCTACATGCCCATGACGGCTTAGAAGGCTTGATAATACTGACAGATACACTTTAACGTCCATATGGCAATCTTGCTTATATATCAACATTTAAAAAAAATTACAAGTCTATTTACAGCTTCCTATGTTAAGAATTGCAATACAGCTTTAAAAATCAAATCCAATACGAATGGACTGTATGGGATCATTTTTTTAATTTTTGGGCATTCATAGACTTGAATACATAGTAACATACTAACATAGTTATTAAGGTTGAAGGAAGACTTTAAGTCCATCTAGTTCAACCCATATCCTATCCTAACCTGCCCTAACATGTTGATCCAGAGGAAGGCAAAAAAAAACCCAAGTGGCAAACAGTAAGCTTCACATTGGGGAAAAAAATCCCTTCCCGACTCCACATACGGCAATCAGACTAGCTCCCTGGATCAACGCAATATCTAGGAAACTAGTGAATATCGCCTGTAATATTATACTTTTCAAGAAAGGCATCCAGTCTCTTCTTAAATCTTAGTAGGGAATCACTCATTACACATTAGACGGCAGAGAGTTCCATAGTCTCACTGCTCTGACAGTAAAGAATCTGCGTCTGTGATTATGGCTAAACCTTCTTTCCTCCAGACGTAGAGGATGCCCCTTTGTCCCCGTCACAGGTCTAAGAGTAAAAAGATCATTAGAAAGGTCTTTGTACTGTCCCCTCATATATTTATACATTGTAATAAGATCACCCCTAAGCCTTCATTTTTCCAAACTAAATAACCCCAAGTGTAATAACCTGTCTTGGTATTGCAGACCCCCCAGTTCTCTAATAACCTTGGTCGCTCTTCTCTGCACCCGCTCCAGTTCAGCTATGTCTTTCTTATACACCGGAGACCAGAACTGTACACAGTATTCTAAGTGTGGTCGCACCAGTGACTTGTATAGAGGTAAAATTATGTTCTCCTCATGAGCATCTATGCCTCTTTTAATGCATCCCAATTATTTTATTTGCCTTGGCAGCAGCTGCCTGACATTGGCCACTAAATGTGAGTTTGTCGTCCACCAATTCACCCAGGTCTTTTTCAGTGACAGTTTTGCCCAGTGTTTTACAATTAAGCACATAATTATAATCTTGCTTGTTCTACCCAAGTGCATGACCTTACATTTATCCCCATTAAAGCTCATTTGCCATTTATCAGCCCAAGCTTCTAGTTTACATAAATCCTCCTGTAATATAAAATTGTCCTCCTCTGTATTGATTACCCTGCAGAGTTTAGTGTCATCTGCAAATATTGAAATACTACTCTGTATGCCCCCTACAAGGTCATTAATAAATATGTTAAAGAGAAGCAGCCCCAATACTGACCCCTGTGGTACCCCACCGCTAACCGTGACCCAGTCCGAGTGTGCTCCATTAAAAACCACCATTTGTTTCCTATCCATGAGCCAGTTCTTAACCCACTTACACATATTTTCCCCTATCCCCATTGTTCTCATTTTATGTATTAATCTTTTGTGTGGCACCGTATCAAAAGCTTTTGAGAAGTCCATGTACACCACGTCCACTGCGTGAATAGGTGAGTTGCATCCAAAATGCAAAAGAATAGTCCATGTTGAAATTTTTTTTCATATATACTCAATCTGCGTGAAAAATCTGTCATCTGAACAGCCCCATTAAATAACTTTGGTCAGTGTGCTTTCCGTGTGGTATCCAATTTTAATAATACGCTAGTCTGAATGAGCTGTTACTGAAGGGAAAATGATCAGATGCTAAGTAGCACAGCAGGTAATGGGTGTTTCAACAGTGGAAGTCCATGTAATGCTCTCTGTTTGGGTAAGCCTATTTAACCCCTTCATGACCCAGCCTATTTTGACCTTAAAGACCTTGCCATTTTTTGCAATTCTGACCAGTGTCCCTTTATGAGGTAATAACTCAGGAATGCTTCAACGGATCCTAGCGATTCTGAGATTGTTTTTTCGTGACATATTGGGCTTCATGTTAGTGGTAAATTTAAGTTGATAATTTTTGCGTTTATTTGTGAAAAAAATGGAAATTTGGCGAAAATTTTGAAAATTTTGTAATTTTCAAATTTTTAATTTTTATTCTGTTAAACTAGAGAGTTATGTGACACAAAATAGTTAATAAATAACATTTCCCACATGTCTACTTTACATCAGCACAATTTTGGGAACAACATTTTTTTTTGTTAGGAAGTTATAAGGGTTAAAAGTTGACCAGCGATTTCTCATTTTTACAGCAAAATTTACAAAACCATTTTTTTTAGGGACCACCTCACATTTGAAGTCACTTTGAGGGGTCTATATGGCAGAAAATACCCAAAAGTGACACCTTTATAAAAACTGCACCCCTCAAGCTACTCAAAACTACATTCAAGAAGATTATTAACCCTTCAGGTGCTTCACAGGAACTAAAGCAACGTGTAAGGAAAAAATGGACATTTTAATTTTTCCAACAAAAATTTTCTTTTAGCATCAATTTTTTCATTTTTACATGGGCATCAGGATAAAATGGATCCTAAAATTTGTTGGGCAATTTCTCCTGAGTACACAGATACCTCATATGTGGTCATAAACCACTGTATGGGCGCACGGCAGGGCTCAGAAGGGAAGGAGCGCCATTTGACTTTTTGAATGGAAAATATGCTGGAATATTTAGCGGTTGCCATGTCACATTTGGAGAGTCCCTGTGTGCCTAAACATTAGAGCTCCCCCACAAGTGACCCCATTTTGGAAACTAGACCCCCTAAGGAACTTATCTAGATGCATAGTGATCATTTTGAACCCCCAGGTGCTTCACAAATTGATCTGTAAAAAAAGAAAGTACTTTTTTTTCACAAAAATTTTC